>NW_026847993.1:6811318-7007608 GCF_025583915.1 Anolis sagrei ordinatus | reverse complement strand
TTAAGGTTTACCTGTAGAAAATCTTGTCAGATCAGGCATCATTTGGAAACCAAGCATTTATTTCTTCTGCATGAGGCGCAATGTTCCTTTTGCTCACCAGAAATTAGAAAAGGGAGTTCTTTATCGGAAGCCCTTTGATGCCCGTCCTTCGCTTCCGGTACGCTCCCTCCAGAGGAAACGCAACAGTGCCATTTGGCAGGTTTCCTAGCCCAAAAGAAGGCTGTCGTCGCCGTTGTTTTAATGTATATTCCCACCTCGCTGAATATTAATATTTGGGCTCAGTTCAAAAATAGGCTGTTTTGGCAAACATGTGCCAGCGCTGTTTGCGTTCGTCTATTAGAGGAAACTGTCTTTCGAGACGCCGAGGCCCCAGGCGCCGCTCTTTGTGGATGAACCCAAAAGGGGTTAGTCTTACGTTTCCATTCTTATTTCACAACATAACAAAACAAAACCCACCTCTTCCCCCTGTTTCATATTGACACGGATCCATGCTGCTGCACGGAGTGAAAAGATGCGAAAACCCATCAATTGGAACATCAAACATAAGGAAACATCTCTGCTTTCTGGCTGATTATATTAGAATTAATGCTTTATCGAAGGCTTTCATGGCTGGAATCACTGGGTTGCTGTGAATTTTTCAGGCTGTATGGCCATGTTCCGGAAGCATTTTCTCCTGACATTTTGCTCACATCTTTTGCAGCCAACCTCTGAGGATGCTGGCATAGATGTGGGTGAAACGTCAGGAGCGAATGCATGGTCACGCAGCTCAAAAAATGCACAGCAACTCAAAATTAATGCAGTTTGGCACCACTTTAACAGCCATGGCTCAATACTATGGGATCCTGGGAATTGTAGTTCCTAGACTCGTCTTTAGAGGAGAAAAGTACATTAAAATATCCAATGTGAGTTTTCCGAGCTGTCTGGCCATGTTCCAGAAGCATTCTCTCCTGACATTTTGCCCACATCTCTGGCAGGCATCCTCAAAGGTTGTGAGGTCATGTTCTAGAAGCATTCTCTCCTGACATTTCACCTACATCTATGGCAACCATCTTCAGAACTTGTGAGGAAGTTGGAAATAGGAAAATTGGGTTTATCTATCTGTAGAATGATGTCCAGGGTGGGAGAAAGAACTCTTGTCTGCTTGAGGCAAGTGTGAATGTTGCCATTGGCCAGTTTGATTAGCATTGAAAAGCCTTGCAGCTTCAAAGCCTGGCTGTTTCCTGCCTGGGGGATCCTTTATTGAGAAGTGTTAGCTTTCTCGCACCCATGACATTATTCCACAGATATATAAAACATCACTTGCCTAGTTTCCAACAGACCTCACAACCTCTGAGGATGCCTGCCATAGATGTGGGTGAAACATCAGGAGAGAATGCTTCTGGAACATGGACAGACAGCCCAAAAACCTCACAGCAACCCAGTGATTCCGGCTATCTATCTATCTATCTATCTATCTATCTATCTATCTATCTATCTATCTATATATTGGTGTCAGGAGAAAATGCCTCTAGAACATTTCCTTCCTTTGTTCATTTCTTCCTTCCTTCTGTCTTTCCTTCCCCCTTCCTTCCTGCAAGTCGCTTCTGGTGTAATAGAATTGGCCGTCTGCAAGAACATTGCCTAGGAGCCCCTAGTGGCACAGTGGATTAAACCGCTGAGCTGCTGAACTTGCTTAACCGAAAGGTCACAGGTTCGAATTCGGGGAGCGGGGTGAGCTCCCACTGTTAGCCCCAGCTTCTGTCAACCTAGCAGTTTGAAAACATGCAAATGTGAGTAGATCAATAGGTATTGCTCAGGTAGTAAGGTAATGGCGCTCCATGCAGTCATGCCACTGGCTGCATGACCTTGGAGGTGTCTATGGACAACGCCGGCTCTTCGGCTTAGAAATGGAGATGAGCACCAACCCCCAGAGTTGGACACGACTGGACTTAATGTCAGGGGAAAGCCTAATATAGTATAATATAATGTAATATGTTGTATATACATATAATATTTATAATATTGTAATGTAATACAATATTATGCTAATACTAATAATATATAATCATTATTATATATTTTATATTACATTTAATATTACGAATAATATTAAAATATAATGGTATAGTACAACATAGCAATATATAATACTGATATCGTACTATGCTAATAATATAATATATTGTATGTATAGTCATGCAGGCCGCATGACCTTGGAGGTGGCTATGGACAACGCCGGTTCTTTGGCTTAGAAATGGAGATGAGCACCAACCCCCAGAGTCGGACACGACGGGACTTAATGTCAGGGGGACAACCTAATATAGTATAATATAATGTAATATATTGTATATACATATAATATATTTAATATTGCAATGTAATACAATATTATACTAATACACATAATATGATATTATATTTACCTTTACTAAGGGTAAAGGTAAAGGCCCAGGGGACACCCAGATGTTTTACCATCCTGTGGGAGGCTTCTCTCATTGGGAAGCTGGAGCTGACAAATGGGAGCTCACCCCACTCCCCTTTCAGCCAGCACTCCCGCTTTTCATTGCACCAACGCAATGAAAATTCCATTCCGGCCATGAAAGCCTTCGACAACACATCCAATGCAGTGTTTGTCCAGAGGAGGGCAATGTTGCATTAAAAAGGGAGGACTTTGGCTCCAATAAGATATCCAACTCAAATACTTTACAATATAATATTATAGTACAATATAGTAATATATAATACTGATATTGTACTATGCTAATAATTAATATATTGTATATATGTGTGTGTATATATATATATATATATCTATTAAAAAATGGTTATTACATTGTCATATAATTGTTGTTGTTCATTCGTTCAGTCGTCTCCGACTCTTCGTGACCTCATGGACCAGCCCACGCCAGAGCTCCCTGTCGGCCGTCACCACCCCCAGCTCCTTCAGGGTCAGTCCAGTCACTTCAAGGATGCCATCCATCCATCTTGTCCTTGGTCGGCCCCTCTTCCTTTTGCCTTCCACTTTCCCCAGCATAATTGTCTTCTCTAGGCTTTCCTGTCTCCTCATGATGTGGCCAAAGTACTTGAACTTTGTCTCTAGTATCTTTCCCTCCAGTGAGCAGTCGGGCTTTATTTCCTGGAGGATGGACTGGTTGGATCTTCTCGCAGTCCAAGGCACTCTCAGGACTTTCCTCCAACACCACAGCTCAAAAGCATCGATCTTCCTTCGCTCAGCCTTCCCGAAGGTCCAGCTCTCACATCCGTAGGTGACTACAGGGAATACCATGGCTTGGACTAGGCAATGGATCTTGGTTGCCAGTCTGATGTCTCTACTCTTCACTATTTTATCGAGACTGGACATTGCTCTCCTCCCAAGAAGGAAGCGTCTTCTGATTTCCTGGCCACAGTCTGCATCTGCAGTAATCTTTGCACCTAGAAATACAAAGTCTGTCACGGCCTCCACGGTTTCTCCCTCTATTTTCCAGTTGTCAATCATTCTTGTTGCCATAATCTTGGTTTTTTTGACGTTTAGCTGCAACCCGGCTTTTGCGCTTTCTTCTTTCACCTTGATTAGAAGGCTCCTCAGCTCCTCCTCGCTTTCGGCCATCAGAGTGGTGTCATCTGCATATCTGAGGTTGTTAATGTTTCTTCCAGCAATTTTCACCCCAGCTTTGCATTCATCCAGCCCCGCACATCCTCGCATGATGTGTTCTGCATACAAGTTAAAGAGGTTGGGTGAGAGTATGCAGCCTTGCCGGACGCCTTTCCCAATCTTGAACCGTCTGTTGTTCCGTGGTCAGTTCTGACTGTTGCTACTTGGCCCTTGTACAGATTTCCTGGAGGATGGACTGGTTGGATCTTCTCGCAGTCCAAGGCACTTTCAGAACTTTCCTCCAACACCACAGTTCAAAAGCATCGATCTTCCTTCGCTCAGCCTTCCCGAAGGTCCAGCTCTCACATCCGTAGGTGACTACAGGGAAGACCATGGCTTTGACTAGGCAATGGATCTTGGTTGCCAGTCTGATGTCTCTACTCTTTACTATTTTATCGAGACTGGACATTGCTCTCCTCCCAAGAAGGAAGCGTCTTCTGACTTCCTGGCCACAGTCTGCATCTGCAGTAATCTTTGCACCTAGAAATACAAAGTCTGTCACGGCCTCCACGGTTTCTCCCTCTATTTTCCAGTTGTCAATCATTCTTGTTGCCATAATCTTGGTTTTTTTGACGTTTAGCTGCAACCCGGCTTTTCTGCTTTCTTCTTTCACCTTGATTAGAAGGCTCCTCAGCTCCTCCTCGCTTTCGGCCATCAGAGTGGTGTCATCTGCATATCTGAGGTTGTTAATGTTTCTTCCAGCACTTTTCACCCCAGCTTTGCATTCATCCAGCCCCGCACATCCTCGCATGATGTGTTCTGCATACAAGTTAAAAAGGTTGGGTGAGAGGATGCAGCCTTGCCGTACGCCTTTCCCAATCTTGAACCGGTCTCCTGTTCCCTGGTCAGTTCTGACTGCTGCTTCTTGGTCCTTGTACAGATTCCTCAGGAGAGAGGGAAGGGGGCTTGGGATGCCCATCCCACCAAGAACTTGCCACAATTTATTATGATCCACACAGTCAAAGGCTTTAGAATAGTCAATGAAGCAGAAGTAGATGTTTTTCTGAAACTCCTGCCTTTCTCCATTATCCAGCGGATATTGGCAATCTGGTCTCTCGTTCCTTTGCCTTTGTATATGTGTGTGTGTGTGTGTATATTCATTCCTTCAATATATATATACCTGAAGGGTACTCAGTGCGGCTTGCAAGATAGATAGATAGATAGATAGATAGATAGATATATTTTGCAAGCCGCACTGCGTCCTCTTCAGGGTAAGAAGGGTGGCATATAAATGTCATAAACCCTTGTGCCCTGAAGGTTGCCGGTTCGAATCCGTGAGACAGAGTGAGCTCCCATCTGTCAGCTCCAGCTTCTCACGCGGGGACAAGAGAAGCCTCCCACAGGATGGTAACACATCCGGGCATCCCCTGGGCAATGTCCTTGCAGACGGCCAATTCTCTCACACCAGGAGCGACTTGCAGTTTCTGAAGTTGCTTCTGACACTATTACTGGCCAAGATTGTATAACATATGGCAGGAGATAGGAATTTCAATAATACTTATGTAACAAAATTTGGGGGGAAAAATCTGTTTCTGGTTTGAAAGTATTATTTTCTGTTTAAATGTGCAATCCTTACTTTGAAAATAGTTGACATACACCAGAAACCATATTTTTGTGGCTGTCACAAACAATGTTTATGTATTTATTTATTTACAGTATTTCTATTCTGCCCTTCTCACCCCTCAGGGGACTCAGGGCGGATCACAATGCACATACACATGGCAAACATTCAATGCCATAGACATACAACATATATAGACAGACACACAGAGGCTATTTAACTTTCCAGCTTCATGAGGGTATGCTTTGAATTCCGGCCACCGGGGGAGCTGTCGCTTCACCGTCCACTTGTGACACTGATGGAGTACTTCCTCATTCTTTTGCACCCTGCTGGAGAGTTTTATGGCGTTGTAAATTAGTTAAATTAGCCTCCCCGCATAAGCGGTACCTAAATTTCCTACTTATTTATTTATTTATTTATTTATTTACATATTTCTATTCTGCCCTTCTCACTCCACAGGGGACTCAGCGTGGATCACAATGCACATCTACATGGCAAACATTCAGTGCCATAGACACACAACATATATAGACACACACACAGAGGCTATTTAACTTCCAGCTTCATGAGAGTATGCTTCGAATTTTGGCCACCGGGGGAGCTATTGCTTCACCGTCTACTTGTGACACCAATGGAGTACTTCCTCATTCTTTTGCACGCTGCTGGCGAGTTTTATGGCGTCGTAAATTAGTTAAACTAGCCTCTCTGCATAAGTGGTACCTAAATTTCCTACTTGACAGATGCAATTGTCGTTTGGGCTGCAAAGGTCGAGAGCAAGCTAGACAAATGGTCGGGAGCTTACTCTGACCTGGGCTGGCATCGAACTCATGGCTTTTTCGTCAGTAGGGATTTTAATGCAGGTGACTCCCAACCAGCTGTGCCACAACCCTAAACATGCCCATGCGACCCATACTATTTTAATATGCTGCCTTTTCCCACAATGCCATTGCCTCTTGATGCTGATGTCCCACCTGGGCTCTGCCTGTTCTTCTCCTCCGCAGCCTCTTCGACATGGGAGGGGAGTACTACTGCTACGGCTCGGACATCACCTGCACCTTTCCGGCCAATGGGACGTTCACTCCGGACCAGAGGGCCATCTACGAAGCGGTCCTGAAGTCCTCCCGGGCCGTCATGAAGGCCCTCAAGCCGGGTAAGAGAGAGGCATGCGCTCGTGGCGGAAAAGCCGGTTTGAAGGTGGCCCCAGGTGACTGTTCCGGTCACTTTTTATGAGTATTTTTGTGCCGTTTCCCAAAAACTGGCCAAACCACATTTCCTTCAAGGCTGGGGAACGGCCCCACATTATTCCCAGCGCTGATTTAAAACATTCACTTCCTTCTGCAGTTGAAAAAGCAGGGTCAGGTCCCTTCTACACTACCATATAATCCAAATTATCTGCTTTGAACTAGATTGTATAGCAGTGTAAAGGTAAAGGTTTCCCCTTGACTCTGGAGAGTAGGACTTCGAACCTCTAAATAATAATAATAATAATAATAATAACAACAACAACAACAACCACCTCACAATCCCACAACAGAGAGGAAACAAACAAGGACATCTAATCACCTCTCAACAAAAGTTTGCTCCAGGCACTGTCAGGCTATTATATGCTAATCAAGGTGGTCAGTTGAAACCTTCACCCCTAGCTCCAGCAGACAAGAGTCCTTTGTCTCACCCTGGTCATTCCACAGATATATAAACCCTTTTTCCTATTTCCAACAGACCTCACTACCTCTGAGGATGCTTGGAAACGTCAGGAGAGAATGCCTCCAGACCATGGCCATATAGCCCGAAAAAACCTACAACAACCCAACCTCACTACCTCTGAGGATGCTTGTCATAGATGCAGGCGAAACGTCAGGAGAGAATGCCTCTAGAACATGGCCATATAGCCTGAAAAAAACCTACAACAACCCAATAATAATAATAATAATAATAATAGAGGTAAAGGTTTTTTTCCCCCTGACATTAAGTCCAGTCGTGTCCAACTCTGGGGGTTGGTGCTCATCTCCATGTCTAAGCCGAAGAACCGGCATTGTCCATAGAGACCTCCAAGGTCATGTGGCCGGCATGACTGCATGGAATGCCGTTACCTTCCTGCCGAAATGGTACCTATTAATTTACTCACATTTGCATTTTCTTGAACTGCTAGGTTGGCAGAAGTTGGGGCTAACAGTGGGAGCTCACCCCACTCCCCAGATTCGAACCGACAACCTTTCGGTCATCAAGTTTAGCAGCTCAGTGGTTTAACCCACTGTGCCACTGGGAAGGGGGGCTTATATAGCAGTGTAGCTAAGATTGGTTCAATGCCATCGTTGGTGGGGTTTGGTGGGGTTCAGAATACTCTTTGATCGTAGGTGAACTACAACTCCCAAACCGAAGGTCAATGCCCACCAAATACTTCCAGTATTTTCTGTTGGTCATGGGAGTTCTGTGTGCCAGGTTTGGTTCAGTTCCATTGTCAATGGAGTTCAGAATGCTCTTTGATTGTAGGTGAACTATAAATCCCAGCAACTACAACCCCCAGATGTCGTCTATTTTTCCCAAACTCCACCAGTGTTCAGATTTGGACATAATGAGTATTTGTGCCAAGTTTGGTCCAGATCCATCATTGTTTGAGTCCACGGTTCTCTCTGGATGTAGGTGAACTACAACTCCCAAACTCAAGGTCAATGCCCACCAAACCCTTCCAATCTTTTCTGTTGATCATGGGAGTTCAGTGTGCCAAGTATGGTTCAATTCCATTGTCGATGGAGTTCAGAATGCTCTTTGATTGTAGGTGGACTATAAATCCCACCCACTACAACTCCCTAATGTAAAGATATGTTTTTCCCAAACGCCACCATTGTTCACATTTGGGCATATTGAGTATACAGTGTTTCTCAACCTGGGGGTCAGGACTGTTGTGGGGGGGGGGGGTTGCGAAGGGGTATCAGAGGGGTCACCAAAGACCATCAGACAAGAGTATTTTCTGTTGGTCATGAGGGTTCTGTGTGGGAAGTTTGGTCCAATTCTGTCGCTGGTGGGGTCCAGAATGCTCTTTGATTGTAGGTGAACTATACATCCCAGAAACTATACCCATTGTTAAGGTCTAGTATTTTCCCCAAATGCCACCAGTGTTCATATTTTGACATATTGAGTATCGTGCCAAGTTTGGTCCAGATCCATTGTTGTTTGAGTCCACATTTCTCTCTGGATGTAGGTGAACTACAACTCCAAAACTCAAGGTCAATGCCCACCAAACCCTTCCAGTCTTTTCTGTTGGTCATGGGAGTTCTGTGTGCCAAGTTTGGTTCAATTGATGGAATTCAGAGTGCTCTTTGATTGTAGGTGAACTATAAATCCCAGCAACCACAACTCCCAGGTGTCAATGTCTATTTTCCCCAAACTCCACCAGTGTTCAGATTTGGACATATTGAGTATTTGTGCCAAGTTTGGTCCTGATCCATCATTGCTTGAGTCCACAATACTCTCTGGATGTAGGTGAACTACAACTCCAAAACTCAAGGCCAATGCCCACTAAACCAAATCAATCATTGGTGGAGTTCTCTTTGATTGTAGGTGAACTCTAAATCCCAGCAACTACAACTCCCAGATGTCAAGGTCTATTTCCCCCAAACTTAATCTGTGTTCATATTTGGGCATATGGAATATTCTCTGGATGTAGGTGAACTACAACTCCCAAACCCTTCCAGTATTTTCTGTYGGTCATGGGAGTTCTGTGTGCCAAGTTTGGTTCAATTCCATCATTGGTGGAGTTCAGAATTYTCTTTGATTGTAGGTGAACTCTAAATCCCAGCAACTACAACTCCCAAATGACAAGGTCTATTTGTGGCCCTTCCGCCACCTCCCACTTGTCTTAATTTCCTCCCTGGTGCATCTCAATGCTCTGCTGCACTAAAGCCAACCTCTTTGCACCATGAGCCACATTGTCCTCCTCCTGGCGTTCCAATCAAAATCTCTTTTTCTCCTGGGAGCACAAGGGAGCAAGGAGCCAACTTGGCAACCTCAAGGAGTTGTCTTCTATTTCTTGACCGCCTCAGATGCCCCCTTCCTCCCTTTCCCGGCTGAGCTGACATGGCATTCGGACTCGCCTGGAGCAAACGGAGATTGCAGGCCGACGGCTGTAAAAATACCAAGTGTGCAAGGCATATCCAAGCATATTTCACCCAATTGCAAGCAGAGAACTGGGCAAGGGGTGCATCTAAATCAGGCGTGGGCAAACTTCGGCCCTCCAGATGTTTTGGACTCCAACTCCCACAATTCCTAACAGCCAGTACTTACTTAGGCGATCCCTCATCATCCAAGTTGGGTGGGTGGGTGACTGTGGGGCCCTATCCTTGACTTGCATGTTCTCCCGCAATGAGGGCATCAGTTTCCAGACAGAAGGCGTTCCCAGTCAGGGTTGGTTTGGCGCTCCTTCCTCTTGGCACGTTTCTTTCTTTTGCCTCCCATTCGTGCCTCTTCAAATTCTGCAGCACTGCTGGTCACACCTGACCTCCAGCTGGCACACTCAAGGGCCAGGGCTTCCCAGTTCTCAGTGTCTATGCCAGAGTTTTTAAGGTTGGCTTTGAGCATCTTTAAATCTCTTTTCCTGTCCTCCAACATTACGTTTTCCATTCTTGAGTTCGGAGTAGAGCAACTGCTTTGGGAGACCGTGATCAGGCATCCGGACAACATGGCCAGATCAGTGGAGTTGATGGTAAAGGATCATCGCTTCAATGTTGGTGGTCTTTGCTTCTTCCAACTTACTTACTTACTTACTTACTTAGGCAATCCCTCATTGGACGAGTAAGATGGTCTTCCGTGATGGGTTTCCTTGTGGATTCGTAGGTGACTGTGGAGCGGTGGTCGAGCATCCGGACAACATGGCCAGATCAGCGGAGTGGATGGCAAAGGAGCATCGCTTCAATGCTGGTGGTCTTTGCTTCTTCCAGCTTACTTACTTACTTACTTAGGTGATCCCTCGTTGGACGAGTAAGATGGTCTTCCACGATGGGTTTCCTTGTGGATTCGTAGGTGACTGTGGAGCGGTGGTCGAGCATCTGGACAACATGGCCAGATCAGCGGAGTGGATGGCAAAGGAGCATCGCTTCAATGCTGGTGGTCTTTGCTTCTTCCAGCTTACTTACTTACTTACTTAGGTGATCCCTCGTTGGACGAGTAAGATGGTCTTCTTCCTTGTGGATTCGTAGGTGGCTGTGGAGCCCTATTCTTGACCCGCATCTTCTCCCACAGTGAAGGCATTGGCTTCCAGGTGGAAGGTGGTCCCGGTTGGGGTTGGCTTGACGCACCTTCATCTTGGCACATTTCTCTCTTTCACCCTCCATTCGTGCCTCTTCAAATTTCACAGCACTGCTGGTCACAGCTGACCTCCAGCTGGAGTGCTGAAGGGCCAGGGCTTCCCAGTTGTCAGTGTCTATGCCAGAGTTTTTAAAGTTGGCTTTGAGCCTGTCTTTAAATCTCTTTTCTTGTCCTGCAACATTCCGTTTTCCGTTCTTGTGTTCGGAGTAGAGCAAATGCTTTGGGAGACGGCGATCGGGCATTTGGACAACGTGGCCGGTCCAGCGGAGTTGATGGCGGAGGACCATCGCTTCAATGCTGGTGGTCTTTGCTTCTTCCAGCACGCTGACGTTTGTCCGCCTGTCTTCCCAAGAGATTTGCAGAATTTTCTGGAGGCAGCGCTGATGGAATTGTTCTAGGAGTTGCATGTGACGTCTGTAAACAGTCCACGACTCACAGGCATAGAGCAGGGTTGGGAGGACAATGGCTTTATAGACAAGCACCTTGGTCTCCGTACGTTTGTCCCAGTCCTCAAACACTCTCTGCTTCTGGGTTGTTGTAGGTTTTTTCAGGCTATATGGCCATGGTCTAGAGCAGTGGTTCTCAACCTGGGGTCCCCAGATGTTTTTGGCCTACAACTCCCAGAAATCCCAGGCAGTTTACCAGCTGTTAGGATTTCTGGGAGTTGAAGGCCAAAAACATCTGGGGACCCCAGGTTGAGAACCACTGGTCTAGAGGCATTCTCTCCTGAAGTTTTGCCTGCATCTATGGCAAGCATCCTCAGAGGTAGTGAGGTCTCTGCTTCATTCGGAAAAATGCTGCACTAGCAGAGCTCAGGCGGTGTTGTATTTCAGTGTCAGTGTTGACTTTGGTGGAGAGGAGAGCGGAAATGGTTAATGTTTTCTAATGTTACACCATTAAGCTGTATTAATTGGCATTGGAGAGGGATTGGTTGGTGACTGCTGGAAGAGCACTTTGGTTTTCTCGATGTTCATTGACAGGCCGAGCTTCTCGTATGCTTCTGCAAAGGTGTTTAGAGTGGCTTGTAGGTCTTGTTCTGAATGCGCACAAATGACATTATCGTCAGCATATTGGAGTTCTATAATGGATGTTATTGTGATCTTGGGTTTGGCTTTCAGTTTGCTCAGGTTAAATAGCTTGCCATTTTTCTGATAGATGATTTCCACTCCGGTGGGAAGTTTTCCATCAACAAGATGGAGTATCATAGCGATGAAGATGGAAAATAAGGTTGGGGCAATAACACATCCCTGTTTGACCCCTGATTCCACCTTAAATGGGTCACTTTGGGAGCCACTGCTGTCCAAGACTGTTGCCATCATGTCATCATGGAGGTGGAATTGTGGGAGTTGAAGTCCAAAACACCTGGAGGGCCCAAATTTGCTCGTGCCTGATCTAGAATGAATGCAGTCTGGCATGGCATGGCTACAGAGTCCTGGGAGTCATAGTTTTAGAAGTTGTAGAAGCCTACTCTGCCAAATTGGAGGGGTCAGCAGCCAGTTCAGCGCCATGGGGCCACATCTGCCTTGGCAACCAATTCAGGCGTGAGCCAGCAGACGCCTCGTCAGCATCTGTCTGGAGTGACAGCGGTCCAAAGTCCAAGGGTTCTCCGCCCCGCTCTGCAAACCTGGCCTTCCAGGATCTCTTGGGAACTTTGAGAGGAGGGATGCCCTGGGGGGTTTCCGAAGAGTCTTCGATGGGAAAGGGGTGGGTGACAAGGTAGCCCAGCTATTCCGAAATAGTTTTGGATCCACGCCAAGTAGTTGCATGCCTTGCAATGGTAGCCGAGGGGTAAGGATGCAAAGAGAGGCAGCTGCCCAGGAGTCTCACCTGGAGGGCCAAATTTGCCCTTGCCTGGTTTAAGGGTTTGCAGGGAACGGCATGAGAAGCACTCGGTTTCCCCAGCTATGGGTTTTAGCAAATTGATCTATGAATTCCTGCTTGCTTTGCAAAATAAAGATAACCTTATGTCACAATGAAAAATGAAAAACTTTCTCGGGCCCAAGCCGTTCTTAAATCCAGACATAGTTTTCTAAGATCTACAGAGACACTCGCTGGAACACCTCAGCAAGCGAGAATCCAAAAGTGGCAGGCTCAAACCCAGAACCTCAATCCATGGCTGATACCAAATGAGAGACTCCCCCCTGGGCACACAGAGGACTGGGCGACTTGGAAGGCACTGAACAGACTGTGCTCTGGCACCACGAGATACAGAAATGGGGCCACAAAGTGGAATCCACAACATGCGAGTGTGGAGAAGAGCAAAGCACAGACCACCTACTGCAATGCAACCTGAGCCCTGCCACAGGCACAATGGAGGACCTTCTTATAGTAACACCAGAGGCACTCCAAGTGGCCAGATACTGGTCAAAGGACATTTAATAGAATGCCAAGTTTGCAAACTTTGTGTTTTGTTTGTTTGTTTGTTTTTAATGCAATACAACTTCTTGGTTCGCTCCTGATAGAGTCTAGGCCAGTGTTTCTCAACCTGGGGGTCGGGACCCCTGGAGGGGTCGCGAAGGGGTGTCAGAGGGGTCGCCAAAGACCATCAGAAAACATTATTTTTTGTTGGTCATGGGGGTTTCTGTGTGGGAAGTTTGGCCCAATTCTATCATTGTTGGGGTTCAGACCGCTCCTTGATTGTAGGTGAACTATAAATCCCAGCAACTACAAATCCTAAATGTCAAGGTCTAATTTCCCCATACTCGATCTGTGTTCATATTTTGGCATATGGAGTATTTGTGCCAAGTTTGGTCTAGATCCTTCATTGTTCAAGTCCACAGTGCTCTCTGGATGTTGGTGAACTACAACTCCAGAACTCAAGGTCAATGCCCACCAAACCTTTCCAGTATTTCCTCTTGATCATGGAAGTTCTGTGTGCCAAGTTTGGTTCAATTCCATCATTGGTGGAGGTCAGGATTTATTTATTTATTTATAACTTTTCTGTCCCGATCTTCTCAAACTCTGTAGAGGGACTCAGACTGGCTCTTTGATTGTAGGTGAACTATAAATCCCAGCAACTACAACTCCCAAATGTCAAGGTCTATTTCCTCCCAAACTCCACCAGTGTTGACATTTGAGCACATTGAGTATCCGTGCCAAGTTTGGTCCAGATCCATCATTGTTTGAGTCCACAGTGCTCTCTGGATGTAGGTGAACTACAACTCCAAAACCAAAGGACACTGCCCACCAAACACTTCCAGTATTTTCTGTTGGTCATGGGAGAACTGTATGCCAAGTTTGGTTCAATTCCATCGTTCAGAATTTTCTTTGATTGTAGGTGAACTATAAATCCCAGCAACTACAACACCTAAATGACAAAATCATTTTTTTTTTTTTAGTGATGGTCACTCCTTGAGTTAGTAGGTGTCTTGTGGCCAAATTTGGTGGCAATAAGTCCAGCGGTTTTTGAGTTATAATGTCATTCAAAATGATCAGAGCGCGCGTGCACGCACACACACACACACACACATATATATATATGCGCCACCCCCAGCCACGCGTTGCTGTGGCCCAGTTTGTGTATATGTGTTTTGTGTGTGTTTATGTGTGTGTATATATTTGTGTATATGTGTAATATATGTGGCTCTGCACATGCGTTGTAATGTAATTTTTATTTTTTTGCTTTTAAGTCCCTTCTGTGTTTTTTGATGTTTTTATGAGTGATGGTCACTCGTTGTGTCCAAATTTCGTATGAATTTGTCCAGTGGTTTTTGGGTTATGCGAGTCCCACAAGCAAACATTACATTTTTATTTATATAGATACCAGCTGTCCCGTGCCAACGCGTTGCTGGGGCCCAGTCTGTATATATGTATGTTTGTGTGTATATGTGGTTTTGTGCATGCTTTGTAATGTATCTTGTTTTTTGCCTTTTTAAGTCTCTTCCACTGTGTTTTTCAGTGTTTTTATGAGTGATGGAGCAAACCAGAGACCACCTGCTGCAATGCAGCCTGAGCCCTGCCACAGGCACAATGGAGGTCCTTCTTATAGTAACACCAGAGGCACTTCAAGTGGCCAGATACTGGTCAAAGGACATTTAATAGAATACCAAGCTTGCAAATTTTGTGTTTTGTTTGTTTGTTTGTTTTTAATGCAATACAACTGCTTGGTTCACTCCTGATAGAGTCTAGGCGCCCTCCACAGCGCAAAGAGTCAGGGCGTGTAGAACAACAAATGCAAATCAGTGACTCCAATGGGGAAGGGGAGGAAGGGGGCTCCTATTGGCACCCCAGCAAATGCCCATCCTGCCATCCCCAGAGCCAGCCTTCTTGCAGGAGCGTTTTCCCCAAGGCTGCCTCTCCGCCAGAAATCCCACCAGCCACGTAGCAAACCAGCAAAACACTTTCCCTGTGTCCTTTGGGTGAAAGCGGGGGAACTTTCCAAGGGGGCTGGAGATGATTTCAGTCATTAAATCTGCACGGCGCCTTCGCTGCATGCAAAAATCATGAGGTGCGCTCTCCTATCTGTTTCTCTTCTTTCGGATCCTCTCTTTCAAACGATGAGCCTTTGGGGGAAAGAGGAGTGAGTTGGCTGACATCTCTCGGAGCATCCGAGATTAATGCGTCTCCGCACACCTTTCATGAAGTTTCCATAACCCGTGGGAGGCAAGGAGGCAGGCCCTCGTCCTGGGGCGGCTTTGGGGGAGTTGCTTTGGTCTCCCTTCAAACCAGAGGAAGCCACTTCGGGCCTCAAAGGGAGAGACTAATGAGGCGGATGCCAATTCCTGCCAGTTGGGGAGAAATCCGTTAGAAGCTCAGTTTGGCAGAGTTTCTCGGTTGGATAAGGCGGTTCTGTCATTGTCGTGTGCCTTGAAGGCAACCCTAAGGTCAACCTATGTGTTTGCAAGGCAAGTTTTGTTCAGAAGAGGTTTGCCATGGCCTTCCTCGGAGACTGAGAGTGTGCAACTTGCCGAAGGTCAGCTTAAGAGTTTTTCCCAAGGCCACTGGAGCAAGGGCAAAGTCCATCATGCCTAAAACTGGCAGTCGTGAGACCACTTCTAAAAAAAGGCATCTCTTGATTCGTCAATGTTGAACAACTATCAGCCAATCTCAAATCTCCCTTTCTTGGGCAAGGTTCTGGGGTGATGGCTTTGGTCGCCTTGGTGGATGACATCCACAGAGAACTTGACAGGGGGAGTGTGACCTCGTTGATTCTCTTGGACATCTCAGCGGCTTTTGATACCATCAACCATGGTATCCTTCTGGGATGGCTCTCTGGAATGGGTCTTGGAGGTACTGCATTGCAGTGGCTCCGGTCCTTTCCAGAGAGTCGAACTCAGTTGGTGAAGCTGGGAGATACCTGCTCGGACTCATGGCCTTTGACCTGTGGGGTCCCACAAGGTTCTATTCTTTCCCCCATGCTCTTTAATATCTACATGAAACCGTTGGGCGAGGTCATCCAGAGTTTTGGAGTTGGGTGCCATCTCTATGCAGATGACACGCAACTCTACTACTCCTTTCCACCAAAATCCAAAGAAGCCCCTCAAGTCCTGGACCAGTGCCTGGCCACTGTGATGGGCTGGATGAGGGCCAACAGGTTGAAATTGAATCCTAACAAGACAGAGGTCCTCCAGATCAGTCGCTTGGCCGAACGGGGTATAGGGTGGCAACCTGTGCTTGACTGGGTTACACTCCCCTTGAAGACACAGGCCCGCAGTTTGGGGGTCCTCCTGGACTCCGCGCTGACGCTTGATGCTCAGGTGTCCGCGGTGGCCGGGAGGGCCTTTGCACAGTTAAAACTTGTGTGCCAGCTGCGATCGTACCTCAAGAAGTCTGACTTGACCATGGTGGTCCACGCCTTAGTTACCTCAAAATTAGACTACTGTAATGCACTCTATGTGGGGCTGCCTTTGAAGACAGTTCGGAAACTACAGCTGGTGCAAAGGTCGGCGGCCAGATTGTTAACTGGAGCAAGTTACAGGGAGCGGTCAACCCCGCTGTTTAAACAGCTCCACTGGCTGCCGATAAGTTTCCGGTCCCAATTCAAGGTGCAGATTATCACCTATAAAGCTCTGAACCAGTGGTTCTCAACCTTGCTAATGCCGTGACCCCTTAAGACGGTTCCTCATGTTGTGGTGACCCCCAAGCATGAAATGATTTTTGTTACTACTTCATAACTGTAATTTACTACTGTTATGAATCGTCATGTAAATATCTGATATGCACCAAAGTCAACATCGACACCGAAATACAACACCGCCTGAGCTCTGCGAGTGCAGCATTTTTCTGAATGAAGCAGAGAGAGTTTGAGGACCGGGACATACGTTGGGAGACCAAGGTGCTTGTTTATAAAGCCATTGTCCTCCCAACCCTGCTATACGCCTGCGAGACGTGGACAGTCTATAGACATCACATGCAACTCCTGGAACGATTTCATCAGCACTGCCTCTGAAAAATCCTGCAGATCTCTTGGGAAGACAAGCGGACAAATGTCAGCATGCTGGAAGAAGCAAAACCCAGCAGCATTGAAGCGATGGTCCTCCGCCATCAACTCTGCTGTCCGGATGCCCGACCCCGTCTCCCAAAGCAGTTGCTCTACTCCGAACTCAAGAACAGAAAAAGGAATGTTGGTGGACAGGAAAAGAGATTGAAAGACGGGCTCAAAGCCAACCTTAAAAACTGAGGCATAGACACTGAGAAGTGGGAAGCCCTGGGCCTTGAGCGCTCCAGCTGGAGGTCAGCTGTGACCAGCAGTGCTGCAGAATTTGAAGAGGCACGAATGGAGGGTGAAAGAGAGAAACATGCCAAGAGGAAGGTGCATCAAGCCAACCCCGACCGGGACCGCCTTCCACCTGGAAACCAATGCCCTCACTGTGGGAGAAGATGCGGGTCAAGAATAGGGCTCCACAGTTACTACGGACCTACCAGTACACTGATCTTGGAAGACTATCCTACTTGGGCAATGAAAGATCGACTAAGTAAGGGTTTCTGATAGTTGGATGCTCATAGTTTGAGAATGCCTAAACTAGATGCTTTGGGGCCTGTGTCCTTATCAACGACTCCTTCATTTCTGTGGGTCCGCATAGTGTTGACTCCATGCGCATCATCTGGCCTCCTTCCCTTGAGAGGTCCCTCCAGGCTGGTTTCAGTTGGCAACGAGGCTCCTTGAGCCGCTGGTATTTGGGTAAGATGCTAATGTCCAACAGATGTGGTGCCTACACTCTGTGCACAGAGCTGGCTCGTCCCTTTTGCCCCTGGCCTTTCTCCCACTGACAAGTGGGGCAGGGGCTTCTTTTGGCACAGCTCCCTTCCCCAGCTTTCAACACATTCCTTCCCAAAATAAAAGCGGCCCCAAAGCCGTCTCTTCCACCAAAACGCTCTTAAATTGAGAGTGTCTCTTGGATTTCAGGCTCTGCTGACACTCAAGCTCGAGTCTGCCAAAACTGGACTCGAGTGACGATAATCAACCTTAGTCCCAGTTACCTTTGCTCAGCCAATGGCTTGCTGAGGATGACTCAAGGGACCGCGGAGGGAGGTAAAGCGTGCATGCTGACGTTGGGTTTTGAAAAGCCCTCTGCATGCATTAAGCATGTGCGCCCATGCAAAACAAAGATGCAGCATGGTCATTCGTTGAAATAAATGACTTTTGCAGCATATTTTTTAAAAGTCGTATGCCAGAAAGGTACCCAGAACCGTCTTGTGTCCAAATTTCGTGTCAATTCACCCAGTAGTTTTTGAGTTTTGTTAATCCCACAAACGAACATTGCATTTTTATGTATATACTAGCCGTCCCTTGCCACACATTGCTGTGGCCCAGTCTGTGTATATGTATTTTGTATGTTTACATTCTGTGTATATGTGAGAGCCGTTCAGCAGTGGAACTCTCTGCCCCGGAGTGTGGTGGAGGCTCCTTCTTTGGAAGCATTTAAACAGAGGCTGGATGGCCATCTGTCAGGGGTGATTTGAATGCAATATTCCTGCTTCTTGGCAGAATGGGGTTGGACTGGATGGCCCATGAGGTCTCTTCCAACTCTTTGATTCTGATTCTATGTGTGTTATACACATGTGTATAAGTGTATATATGTGTATATATGTGTGTTTGTGTATATATGTAGTTTTGTGCATGTGTTGTAATGTTTTTTTTGGTTTTGGTTTTTTGGCTTTTTAAGTCTATTCTCCTGTGTTTTCCAGTGTTTTTCTGAGTGATGGTCACTCATTGGCTTGAGAGGTGTATTGTGTCCAAATTTGGTGTCATTTCATCCAGTAGTTTTTGAGTTACGTTAATTACATTTTTATTTATATAGATATTAGCCGTCTCCTGCCACGCATTGCTGTGGCCCTCGTGGCAGTTTCTGTGTGGATGGTTTGGCCCAATTCTATTGTTGGTGGGGTTCAGAATGCTCTGTGATTGTAGGTGAACTACAACTCCCAAATGTCAAGATTATATTTTCCCCAAACTCCACCAGTGTTCACATTTGGGCATATTGAGTATTCATGTAGAGTTTGGTCCAGAACCATCATTGTTTCGAGTCCACAGTGATCTCTGGATGTAGGTGAACTACAACTCCAAAACCAAAGGACAGTGCCCACCCAACCCTTCCAGTATTTTCTGTTGGTCATGGGAGAACTGTGTGCCAAGTTTGGTTGAATTCCATTGTTGGTGGGGTTGAGAATGCTCTTTGATTGTAGGTGAACTATAAATCCCAGCAACTACAACTCCCAAATGACAAAATCAATTTTTTGAGTGAAGGACATACATTGGGTTGTTAGGTGTCTTGTGTCCAAATTTGGTGTCAATTGGCCCAGTGGTTTTTGAGTTATGTTAATCCCACAAACAACCATTACATTTTTATTTATATAGATACTAGCCATCCCCTGCCACGTGTTGCTGTGGCCCTCATGGCGGTTTCTGTGTGGATGGTTTGGCCCAATTCTATCGTTGGTGGGGTTCAGAATGCTCTGTGATTGTAGGTGAACTATACATCCCGGCAACTACAACTCCCAAATGTCAAGATTCTATTTTCCCCAAACTCCACCAGTGTTCACATTTGGGCATATTGAGTATTCGTGTAGAGTTTGGTCCAGAACCATCATTGTTTCGAGTCCACAGTGATCTCTGGACGTAGGTGAACTACAACTCCCAAACCAAAGGACACTGCCCACCAAACCCTTACAGTATTTTCTGTTGGTCATGGGAGAACTGTGTGCCAAGTTTTGTTCAATTCCATCGTTGGTGGGGTTCAGAATGCTCTTTGATTGTAGGTTAACTATAAATCCCAGCAACTACAACTCCCAAATGTCAAGATTCTATTTTCCCCAAACTCCACCAGTGTTCACATTTGGGCATATTGAGTATTCGTGTAGAGTTTGGTCCAGATCCATCATTGTTTGAGTCCACAGTGCTCTCTGGATGTAGGTGAACTACAACTCCAAACACAAGGTCAATCTCCACCAAACCTTTCCAGTATTTTCTGTTGGTCGTGGGACTGTGTGCCAAGTTTGGTTCAATTCCATCATTAGTGGGGTTCAGAATGTTCTTTGATTGTAGGTGAACTATCAATCCCAGCAAGTACAACTCCCAAATGAAAAAATCAAATTTTTTGAGTGAAGGACATACATTGGGTTGTTAGGTGTCTTGTGTCCCAAATTTGGTGTCAATTTATCCTGTGGTTTTTGAGTTCTGTTAATCCCACAAACGAACATTACATTTTTATTTATATAGATATATATAGATCTATCTAAAGTTAAGTGAGATTCCATCTGAACATTTGGAGGAAACTCCTGATCTTGAGAACTCTCTGCTTTGGAGTCTGGTGGAAGCTTTTAAATAGTGGCTGGATGGCCATCTGTCAGGGGTGCTTTGATTGTGCTTTTTCCAACTGTATAATTCTATGAAACGTTCCTGCTTGAGATGGAAGAGGATGAATTTCATCTTTAGCAAAACCAAATAGAATCCCAAATGTTTGGCTCACGTTATCCTTAATCAGAGATCCTGAATCCTTCTGGGACGTGGTACAGGCTTGGGTGGCGTGCTGTTGTTGGGTTTGCTTTGCAAAGGCTGTTTTGATTCGCCAACTGACCGCCTGCTTCCTCCGCTCCCAGGGGTGGCCTGGCCCGACATGCACCGTCTGGCCGACCGCGTCCATCTGGAAGAGCTCACCCGGATCGGGATCCTCCGGGGAGACGTGGACGACATGGTGAAGGTTCATCTGGGCGCGGTGTTCATGCCCCACGGCCTGGGGCACCTCCTGGGGATCGACGTCCACGACGTGGGAGGCTACCCAGAGGTCAGTCTGGCCCATTCGCCTACCAGCTGCTTATTTTGGGATCGCCAAATTTTGCAAAATTTGCAAAATGTTCTGTTCCTGGTTTGAAAGTGTAACTTCCTGTTTACTTCTGCAGAACTTACTTTGAAAGTCATCGTTCTACTCCAGAAACTTGGTTTTTGTGGCTGCCACATACTAGGTTGGATTGGTTGAGGCTCTAGGACAGGCATGGGCAAACTTGGGCCCTCCAGGTGGTTTGGACTCCAACTCCCAGCATTCCTAACAGCCTCAGCCCCTTCCTTTCCCCTCTCCGCCACTTAAGGTCTTGGGCCTCCGTGAGATTAGGACTTTGCAGATAAGATTAGTATCTATAATATTAGTAATATAATATTATATTAGTAATATTATACACTATATAATATTATTAATATTATTATAATATTATATGTATAATATAATATATAAATATAATATATAATAAAATTAGTATCTATAATATTAGTAATATAATATTATATTAGTAATATTATACACTATATAATATTATTAATATTATTATAATATTATATATATAATATAATATATAAATATAATATATAATAAAATTAGTATCTATAATATTAGTAATATAATATTATATTAGTAATATTATACACTATATAATATTATTAATATTATTATAATATTATATATATAATATAATATATAAATATAATATATAATAAAATTAGTATCTATAATATTAGTAATATAATATTATATTAGTAATATTATACACTATATAATATTATTAATATTATTATAATATTATATATATAATATAATATATAAATATAATATATAATAAAATTAGTATCTATAATATTAGTAATATAATATTATATTAGTAATATTATACACTATATAATATTATTAATATTATTATAATATTATATATATAATATAATATATAAATATAATATATAATAAAATTAGTATCTATAATATTAGTAATATAATATTATATTAGTAATATTATACACTATATAATATTATTAATATTATTATAATATTATATATATAATATAATATATAAATATAATATATAATAAAATTAGTATCTATAATATTAGTAATATAATATTATATTAGTAATATTATACACTATATAATATTATTAATATTATTATAATATTATATATATAATATAATATATAAATATAATATATAATAAAATTAGTATCTATAATATATATATATATATTATATATTATATATATTATATAGTGTATAATATTAATAATAATATTACAATATACTGGTATAGTACAATATAGTTATATATATATATACACATATATATATATATATACACACACATACACACTTTGCAGATAAGATTAGTATCTATAATATTACTAATATAATAAATATATTAGTAATATTATACACTATAATATTATACACTATAATATTATTAATATTATTATAATATTATATATATAATATAATATATTAATACAATATTATTATATAATATAATATTATATATTATATTTATATATTATATTATATATAAAATAATATTATATAGTGTATAATATTACTAATAATATTACAATATAATGATATAGTACAATATAGTAATATATATATTTACACACACACACACACACATGCACACTTTGCAGATAATATTAGTAAATATAATATTAGTAATATAATATATACTATTATATTGTATTATCTATATATATAAATTTCCTCCTGGCGTCGTATGAGGAAACAAAACTCAAAAACCCCCCAACAAAACTCCACCAAACTTCCCATGCCCCAAGGGCAACCAACAAGGTACAAACTAATCCACTCAGAAATCAAAAACACACAACAACAACCACAATAAACGGCAAAGCAACTGAGCATGCGCACTGGCGCAAACTCCCTGGCGCGCGCACACACATGGCCCCTCACCCCCCCCCCCCCCCCCCCACACAGGCACGCGCACGGCCCCCCCCCCCCCCCGGCGCGGCACACAAACACACACGCGTGCCCCCTCTCCCACCCGGCGCGGCACACACGCGCGCACACCCCCCCCCCCACCCGGCGCGGCACACACGCGCGCGCACGCGCCCCCTCTCCCCCCTCCGGCGCGGCACACACACACATGCACACACACGCGCGCGCGCGCCCCCTCACACCCCCCGGCGCGGCACACACACACATGCACACACACGCGCGCGCGCCCTCCCCCCCGGCGCGGCACGCGCGCCCACGCCCCCTCTCCCCCCTCCGGTGCGGCACACGCACGCACGCGCGCCCGTGCGCCCCCTCACTCCCCTGGCGTGGCACACACGCGCGCGTGTGCGCCCCCCCTCCCCCCCCCGGCACACGCGCGCGCGCGCCCCCATCCCCCCTCCCTCTTACCCTCCTCACGTTACCTCCTCACCCCCCCCCCCCCCCCTCCCTCCTCACCTTACCCCCAAGCCCCGCCCCCTTCTAAACCCATCCCCCCTCCCCTCCTCCCTCCTCACCTTACCTCCAAGCCACGCCCCCTTCTAAACCCATCCCCCCTCCCCTCCTCCCTCCTCACCCCCCCAAACCCTCCCCCCCCCCCCCCCCTCTACCCTCCTCACGTTACCTCCAAGCCACGCCCCCTTCTAATCTGTCAAGGAAGAATCATAGAATCAAAGAGTTGGAAGAGACCTCATGGGCCATCCAGTCCAACCCCATTCTGCCAAGAAGCAGGAATATTGCATTCAAATCACCCCTGACAGGAGAGAAAGAGGGAGGGAAAGAAAGAAGGAAGGAAGGAATGAGGTAGAAAAGGAAGAAAGGAGAGAAAGAGGGAGGGAAAGCAAGAAGGAAGGAATGAGGTAGAAAAGGAAGAAAGGAGAGAAAGAGGGAGAGAAAGAAAAAGGGGGAGGAAGGAAAGTTAGAGAAAGAAGGAAGGAGAGAAGGAAAGAAAAAAGGGAAAGAAGGAAGAAGGAGCGAAGGAAGGGGGGAAGATGTAGAGAAAGAGGGAGGGAAGGAAAGATGGAAAGAGAGAAGGAAGAAAAGAGAGACTGCAGAAGAGAAAAAGGAAGAAGGAAGGAAAGAGGGAGCGAAGGAAGGGGATAAAATGTAGAGAAAGAGGGAGGGAAAGAAAGGAGGAAAGAGAGAAGGAAGAAAAGAGACACAGCAAAAGAGAAAGAAAAAGGGGGAAGGAAGGAAAGCGATAGAGAAGGAAGGAAGGAGAGAAGGAAAGACGGGAAGGAAGGAAGGAAACAGGGAGTGAAGGAAGGAGGGAAAGAAGGGGAGATAGGGGGAAGGTTGGCCACAGCAACGCGTGGCGGGTACAGCTAGTACACTATATAATGTTATAATATATATAATATTATTATATATATAATATAATATAATATATATTATATATAATAATATTATATAGTGTATAATATTACTAATAATACTACAATATAATGGTATAGTACAATATAGTAATATATATATATACACACACACACACATACACACTTTGCAGATAAGATTAGTATCTATAATATTACTAATATAATATATTATATTATATTAGTAATATTATACACTATATAATATTATTATAATATTATTATAAATATAATATAATATATTAAATAAATATATATAATATATAATATAATATATATAATATAATATATTATATTATATATATAATAACATTATATAGTGTATAATATTACTAATAATATTACAATATAATGGTATAGTACAATGTAGTAATATATATACACACACACACATACACAATATATTGTATGTATATATATCTTGTAAGCCGCTCTGAGTCCCCTTCGGGGTGAGAAGGGCAGCATCTAAATGTCGTAAATAGATAAATAATAAATTAAGTCTTCAGACAATCATTCCAAGTAGGAGTCCCCGGTAATGCAATGAGATAACCCTTGTGCCGGCAGGACCGCTGACCAAAAGGTCAGCGGTTCAAATCCGGGAAGCAGGGTGAGCTCCCGTCTGTCAGCTCCAGCTCCTCATGCGGGGACATGAGAGAAGCCTCCCACAAGGATGGTAAAAACATCAAAACATCCGGGCGTTCCCTGGGCAACATCCTTGCAGACCAGGAGTGACTTGCGGTTTCTCAAGTTGCTCCTGACACGACAAAAAAATATATATTATTAGGTTGGCAGAAGCTGGGGCTGCCAGTGGGAGCTCACCCTACTTTCCGGATTTGAACCGCCAGCCTTTCGGTCAGCAAGTTCAGCAACTCAGCAGTTTAACCTGCTGCAACACTGGTGAAATAAGCAGGATGTAAATAAAAATGGTTGCTGTTGGTCAGAAAGTCCTAGTACTAGCTTCAAACAGAGAAGATCTTCTCCTCAAGGCTTGCACATTTCTTGGGGCTGCCCTCTTAAACTTTGGCCCTCCAGGTGTTTTGGACTCCTGTTTCCAGCATCCTCCACTAGAAAGGAATTCTGGAAGCTGAAGTTCAAAAACACCTGGAGGATCAAAGCTTGGGAAACGTCCACCTTGGATGGAGAATGGATGTTCTTCAGAGGAGCATCTGCTGCCAGAGGTTGAGCATGAACCTCCGAAGCCATCTCTGACCGCTTGGTTCTCTCACAGGGAGTGGAGCGCATTGACCTGCCGGGCCTCCGGAGCCTGCGCACGGCCCGTGTCCTGATCCCGGGCATGGTCTTGACCATCGAGCCGGGCATCTACTTCATTGACCACCTCTTGGATCAGGCCCTGGCAGACCCGGCTCAGGCCTGCTTCCTCAACAACGACGTCCTTGCACGCTTCCGAGGCTTTGGCGGGGTGAGTAAATGTTCCTCAGCATCACTGAAACATGCCTTTTCACCACCGGATTGGGTTTTAGGTTAAAGATAGCAAGAGAGTTGCAAACTGGGGCATTCGTTGTCATCTATTCCTACCACGTATCGCAGGTCAACCCAGGGAGGACACCAAAGTGACCATCCATGGACCAGCAGAGACCCAAGACCTGGGTGCTATGCAAATATGCTTGCTGGTCCACCATATTAGATAACAACAATGTAAAAATGTGATGTTGTGAGTTTTCCGGGCTGTCTGACCATGTTCATGAAGCATTCTCTCCTGACGTTTCACCCACATCTCTGGCAGGCATCCTCAGAGGTTGTGAGGTCTGTTGGAAACTAGGAAAATGGGGTTTTTATATCTGTGGAATGATGTCCAGGGTGGGAGAAAGAACTCTTGTCTGAGGTAGGTGTGAATGCTGCAATTGGCCACCTTGATGAGCATTGAATGGCCTTGCAGCTTCAAAGCCTGTCTGGATTTTGGGTTATCAGCTGATTTTTCGATCCTGGCCTTAATGACCTTTGTTCTGGTGGCTTGCTCCTGGGCTGCAAGAATCAGACCTTCTGTCTCCTTCTTCAGGGTTATTATTATTATTATTATTATTATTATTATTATTATTATTAGAAACACAAGAAGGTGAGTCCACAGCAGACACTCTGAAGGCTGTTGAATTGGATCACACGTCGGACACTTCCCAAGTGTCTAGGGCTGTGTGATGTATCGGAGAATGATGTATGCAGATCCCAGTAAGGTGGCCTTTTGCAGCTGGCAAATGTTAATTTTGTCAGCGCCAATTGTGTTTAAGTGCAGACCAAGGTCTTTAGGCACTGCACCCAGTGTGCCGATCACCACTGGGACTACCTTTACTGGTTTGTGCCAGAGTCTTTGCAGTTCGATCCAGTGAATCACCTTTGCAACGGCGTTGTGCCTCTGCTTGTAGTCTGTCTGCGCAATCTTCTTGCAGCAGCTGAGGATATGATCTATTGTTTCATCTGCTACCTTGCAGAGTCTACATTTTATATTATTATTATTATTATTATTATTATTATTATTATTATTATTATTTGAAACACAAGATGAGTCCACAGCAGACACTCTGCTGGCTGTTGAATTGGATCACACGTCGGACACTTCCCAAGTGTCTAGGACTGTGTGATGTATCGGTGAATAATGCATGCAGATCCCAGTAAGGTGGCCTTTTGCAGCTGGTAGATGCTGATTGTGTTTAAGTGCAGGCCAAGGTCTTTAGGTACCGTACTCAGTGTGCCGATCACCACTGGGACCACCTTGACTGTCTTTGCAGTTCGATCTTTAAATCCTCATATCGTGTCAGTTTTTCCAGTTGTTTCTCTTCAATCCTGCTCTCACCTGGGATTGCAACATCGACAATCCATACTTTGTTTTTTAACACGATTGTGAGGTCAGGAGTATTATGCTCCAAAACTCTGTCTGTCTGAATCCGGAAGTCCCAGAGGAGTTTGGCGTGTTCATTCTCTGTAACTTTTTCTGGCTTGTGATCCCACCAGTTCTTTGTTGCAGGCAGATGGTGTTTGTGGCACAAGTTCCAATGAATCCTCTGAGCAAGGGTGTTGTGCCTCTGCTTGGAGTCTGTCTGTGCGATCTTCTTGCAGCAGCTGAGGATGGGATCCATTGATTCATCTGCTTTCTTGCAGAGTCTACATCATACTATGATTATGATTATGATTATTATTGCATCATCAACAATATGGCATTGAGGCCTTTGTTTGCTTCTTCCATGCAAAGCAATCCGTAGGCGTCTGATTGTGTCAGCTTTTCCAGTTGTTTCTCTTCAATCCTGCTGTCGCCTGGGATCATCTGAACAACGGTGTTATGCCTCTGCTTATAGTCTGTTTATAGATGTTCTTGCACCAGTTGAGGATATGATCTATTTAATATTTATTTATTTCACCATTTGTGGATATGATCTATTGTTTCATCTGCTTCCTTGCAGAGTCTACATTTATTATTATTATTATTATTATTATTATTATTAACTATTATCTATTTTCCACTTAGGGAACTTAGACCAGGGCCTTATGGAATGATAAATCAAACTATTAGCTGTTGTATTTCATGCTCCTTCCAGACCAGAAAATCAGTCTGTTCCTCTGTCTCTAGAATCAAACCAAGAGTCAGACTGCATCTAATGCAGGGGTTCTCAACCTTCCTAATACCACGACCCCTTGATACAGCTCCTCATGTTGTGGTGACCCCCAACCGTAACATTATTTGCGTTGCTGCTTCACAACTGTAATTTTGCTATTGTTATGAATTGTAATGTAAATATCTGATATGCAGGATGTATTTTCATTCACTGGACCAAATTTGGCACCAATACCCAATAGGCCCAAATTTGAATACCGGTGCGGTTGTGGGGGATCGATTTTGTCATTTGGGAGTTGTAGTTGCTGGCAACCTACAATCAAAGAGCGTCCTGAACTCCAGCAACAATGAAATAGAACCAAGACTTCTCATGACCAACAGAAAATATTGGAAGGGTTTGGTGAGCAATGACCTCAAGTTTGGGAGTTGTAGTTCACCTACCTCCAGAGAGCACTGTGGACTCAAGCAATGATAGATCTGGACCAAACTTGGTATGGATACTCAATATGCCCAAATGTGTTGGAGTTTGAGAAAAATAGACTTTGACATTTGGGAGTTGTAGTTGCTGGGATTTATAGTTCACCTACACTCAAAGAGCATTTTGAACCCCACCAACGATAGCGTTGGGTCAGACTTCCCACACAGAACCCCCATGAACAATGGAATATACTATGTATTGTCGAAGGCTTTCATGGCTGGAATCACTAAGTTCTTGTGGGTTTTTTCGGGCTATGTGGCCATGTTCTAGAGGCATTTCTCCTGACGTTTCGCCTGCATCTATGGCAAGCATCCTCAGAGGTGGCAAGCAACCTCACCTCTTGAGGATGCTTGCCATAGATGCAGGTGAAACGTCAGGAGAAATGCCTCTAGAACATGGCCATATAGCCCGAAAAAAACCACAAGAACTTGGAATATACTGTTTTGTGATGGTCTTCGACGACCCCTCTGACACCCTCTCACGACTCCCCCAGGGGTCCCGATCCCCAGGTTGAGAAACACTGATCTAGCGTGTAAGGAGAACAGAATTATGGGCATGTCTTGGTCAGCGCAATGCTTGCCCCTGCCCTTCCCCTTGGACGTTCCCTGCCCGGCAGCCAGAGCTGAGTCATGCACTCTGGGTTTTGCCCTCTCAGGGCTTTGCGCCTCCTCCTGTGTGCAGAGCACACACTCTTATCACAGCCGTGTGGGACTTTACCTTCTGCTCCCGAATTCTCCCCACAAGTCTGAGAGGTTTATCTTGGCTTCGTGCTGTTCTTTTATCAACGCCAAGATCTGGAGAGGGGGGAGAGAGGTGTGCGTCATGCCCCTCCATCCTTCTTCAGCACTGCTGCTTTCGTGCCTTGGCAAAATTTGCAAATCTGCCAGGAGACGGGAGCAATTTCCTGTTCAGGGGTTGGATGCAGGTTTGCCTCTGCTTTTGCAACCCAAAAGAGAATATGGCTGTAAGATACCAACGGGTCTTGGAACCTCCGTGAGATTAGGACTTCGCAGATAAGATTAGTACTGGGGTGCATAATTCAGGCAATCATTCCAAATAGGAACCTCCGAAGGCACAATGAGATAACCCTTGTGCCGGCAGGACTGCTGACCAAAAGGTCGGTGGTTCAAATCCAGAAAGCAGGGTGCATAACTCAGGCAATCATTCCAAATAGGAACCCTCAGTGGTGCAATGGGTTAAACCCTTGTGTCGGCAGGACTGCTGACCAAAAGGTCGGTGGTTCAAATCCAGAAAGCAGGGTGCATAACTCAGGCAATCATTCTAAATATGAGCCCTCAGTGGTGCAATGGGTTAAACCCTTGTGCCGGCAGGACTGCTGACCAAAAGGTCGGTGGTTCAAATCCAGAAAGCAGGGTGCGTAACTCAGGCAATCATTCCAATTAGGAACCCCCGATGGCGCAATGAGATAATCCTTGTGCCGGCAGGACTGCTGACCAAAAGGTTGGCGGTTCAAATCCAGAAAGCAGGGTGCATAACTCAGGCGATCATTCCAAATAGGAGCCCTCAGTGGTGCAATGGGTTAAACCCTTGTGTCGGCAGGACTGCTGACCAAAAGGTCAGCGGTTCAAATCGACAAAGCAGAGTGCATAACTCAGGCAATCATTCCAAATAGGAATCCCCGATGGCGCAATGGGTTAAACCCTTGTGTCGGCAGGACTGCTGACCAAAAGATCGGTAGTTCAAATCCAGAAAGCAGGGTGCATAACTCAAGCAATCATTCCAAATAGGAGCCCTCAGTGGTGCAATGGGTTAAACCCTTGTGTCGGCAGGACTGCTGACCAAAAGGTCAGCGGTTCAAATCGACAAAGCAGAGTGCATAACTCAGGCAATCATTCCAAATAGGAATCCCCGATGGCGCAATGGGTTAAACCCTTGTGTCGGCAGGACTGCTGACCAAAAGATCGGTAGTTCAAATCCAGAAAGCAGGGTGCATAACTCAAGCAATCATTCCAAATAGGAGCCCTCAGTGGTGCAATGGGTTAAACCCTTGTGTCGGCAGGACTGCTGACCAAAAGGTCAGCGGTTCAAATCGACAAAGCAGAGTGCATAACTCAGGCAATCATTCCAAATAGGAATCCCCGATGGCGCAATGGGTTAAACCCTTGTGTCGGCAGGACTGCTGACCAAAAGATCGGTAGTTCAAATCCAGAAAGCAGGGTGCATAACTCAAGCAATCATTCCAAATAGGAGCCCTCAGTGGTGCAATGAGTTAAACCCTTGTGTCGGCAGGACTGCTGACCAAAAGGTTGGTGGTTCAAATCCAGAAAGCAGGGTGCATAACTCAGGCAATCGTTCCAAATAGGAACCCCCGATGGCACAGTGAGATAACCCTTGTGCGCAAGCATTGTAATGTTTTTTGGGTTTTTTAAAAAATTTTTAATCTCTTCTGCTGTGTTTTCCAGTATTTTTGTGAGTGGTCACTCATTGGCCTAAGAGGCGTCTTGTGTCCAAATTTCATGTCAATTCGTCCAGTGGTTTTTGAGTTATGTTAATCCCACAAACAAACATTACATTTTTATTTATACAGATTTATTTACTACTAGCCGTCTCCTGCCACGTGTTGCTGTGGCCCAGTCTGTGTGTTTTGTGTGTATATGTATGTATACATATGTGCTTTTGCACATGCATTGTAAGGATTTTTTTTTTAATTTTTTGGCTTTTTACGTCTTTTCTGCTGGGTTTTTCAGTGTTGTTATGAGTGATGGTCACTCGTTGGCCTGATAGGTGTATGTGTCCAAATTTGGTGTCCATTTCCAGTGGTTTTTGAGTTATGTTAATCCCACAAACGAACATTACATTTTTATTTACATAGATTTACTTACTATATTTATATACCGCCCCTCTCAGCCCGAAAGGCGACTCAGAGTGGTTTAAATTATTTGGGTAAATTTTCAACCAAAGGCAGCCTAAATTATAAATAAATCCTTATGGACTGGAAATACTACCAAAGCTAAAAGGCAGGGATCGGCTATGGCGAGGGGTGCAATTTTCCCCTTTCCCATTATACACCTTGGTTCTGCCTTGCCTTTGGATGGCGACCATGTTCCCATTGCATTGATACCTTGAACAGGAGGAAAGGGTGGGAAGAGCTCAGGTCCAGGCAGGACCACTATCACCTTTCTGGCTGCAACTTCTGTAAAGTTTATTTCATTCAGGTGTGCCGTGCCTGTAAATTAATGTCAAACAAAGAAGATAATCTGACAAACGGCTCGTTGAGCACATTAATCGAGGCTCCGTTGCGCGCTTTGTTTGAATTAATGGGCTCTTTTGCAAGCAGAAGAACAAATGTTAAATCAGCAATATTTTTAGATCAAGATGCCCCAAGGTCAGGAGCAATTCAGGCAGCTGTGCGGTGGGAGTCGACGGGGGGGGGGGGGTGTCCCTTTGGATTTGTCACTGGGCTCCAATGGCTTTTATGGCAGCTTGGAGGCAGGCTCCCTCGCAGGCTCCTGATAAGATAAGGAACAATGACTGAGTCTGCATATTTAACTGGGGCAGGAGATTAGGGCCGAGCACAGAACAGTCCCGGCCTTTTGATTCACGCCCAGCGAGAACTGGAACCATTTCAAAGGTCTTAGTAACGCTATCAGCTGCGTGGCATCCGTTGCCAAGACTCCGTTTTAAGGCGAGACTGTGTTGAAAAAGGGGGGAACAGAGTTTAACAGAGGCACACAGGGAACCAGGAGCAGTTGCAGGAATGGATTTGCATGTCATGATCCCCAAACGAGGAGGGAATGAGACTCAGGCCCCTTCCACACAGCTATATAAAATCCACATTGAACTGGATTATATGGCAGTGTGGACTCTGACAATCTAGTTCAAAGCAGATATTCTAGATTACATGGCTGCTTGGAAGGCCCTCGGACAAAGGGTATATACAGTGATCTCCAGCTGAATCTGGTGTATACACATCAACATTAACTCTGCCTTTTGTTAATAGGATTCTGTCTCATCCCTTCAAGATAAATCCACCCCGTTTATTTCCTTTCCTCCTGTTACGCCAGCTCCACTAGCTGCCAGTCTGCTTCCAAGCACTATTCAAAGTGCTGGATGTAGCCTATAAAGCTCTAAATAGTTCCGGCCCATCTTACCTGTCCAAATGTATCTCCCCCTATGAAGCACCTCGGAGGCAAAGATCGTCAGGGGAGGCCCTGCTCTCGGTCCCGCCTTCCTCGCAAGTGTGACTGGTGGGAACGGGAGACAAGGCCTTCTCAGTGGTGGTCTCTCAGCTGTGGAACTCCCTCCCCAACAATATTAAAGTTGTCCCATCCCTCCTCACCTTTTGGAAACCTCAAGTCCGCTGTGCCAGACCGGAGGGTCTCACTCTGATAATAACCTGGCTTTGGGATCAGGCTTTCAGAGAATAGTGCAGTGCAATAGCAGATATATATGTGTGTATAATGCCTATGGAACAGCTTGGACAACGACTATGGGTGGCGGGATTTTAGTATTGAATGTAATGTTTTAAATGCTTAATATGTATTAATTTTTATTTTAATGTTATTGGAATTGTATTATTTATTTATTTATTTGCTTTATTTCTATACCGCATTTTTCAGCCCTTAACAGGCGACTCAATGCGGTTTTGTATGTGTTTAAGGCATAATTGCCTATATGTAAGCTGCCTTGAGTCCCCTTCGGGGTAGAGAAAGGCGGGATATAAATAGGGTAAATAAACTACAAATCTATATAAATAAAAATGTAATGTTCGTTTGTGGGAGTAACAGAATTCAAAAACCACTGGACGAATTGACACCAAACAACCCAATGTATGTCCTTCAATCATAAGAACACTGAAAAACACCGAAGGGACTTAAAAAGCCTCAAAAGCTAAATCACAATATAGAAAAAACGAAAGAAAGAGGGAGGGAAGGGGAGAAAAAAAAAGAAGAAAAAAAGAAAGAAAGAAAGAAAGAAAGAAAGAAAGAAAGAAAGGAAGACAGAAGAAGAAGAAGGAAGAGGGAGAAGAAAAGAAAGAAAGAAAGAAAGAAAGAAGAAAAGAAAAGAAAGAAAGAAAGAAGAAAAGAAGAGGAGGGGAAAGAAGGAAGGAAGAAGGAAGCAAAAGAAGAAAGGAAGGAAAGAGGTAGAGAGGAAGAAAGGAGAGAAAGAGGGAGGGAAAGAAAAAGGGGGAAGGAAGGAAAGTTAGAGAAGGAAGGAAGGAGAGAAGGAAAGAAAAAAGGGAAAGAAGGAAGGAAAGAGGGAGCGAAGGAAGGGGGGATGTAGAGAAAGAGGGAGGGAAGGAAGAGAAGAAAAGAGAGAGAAGAGAAAGAAAAGGGAAGGAGGAAGAGAAAGGAGAAAGAGAAGGAAAGAAGGAAGGAAGGAAGAAGGAAGGAAGGAAGGAAGGAAGGAAGGAAGGAAAGAGGGAAGGAAAAGGAAGGAAGGAAAGGAGAGAAAGAGGGAAAGAAAAAGGGGGAAGGAAGAAAGGTTCAGAGAAGGAGGAGAAGAAAGAAGGAAAGAAAAAAGGAAAGAAGGAAGGAAAGAGGGAGCGAAGGAAGGGGGAAAGATGTAGAGAAAGAGGGAGGGAAGGAAAGAAGGAAAGAGAGAAGGAAGAAAAGAGAGACAGCAGAAGAGAAAGAAAAAGGGGAAAGGAAGGAAAGAGATAGAGAAGGAAGGAAGAAGAGAAGGAAAGATGAGAAAGAAGGAAGGAAAGAGGGAGCAAAGGAAGGGGAGAAGATTTAGAGGAAGATGGAGGGGAGGAAAGAAGGAAAGAGAAGGAAGAAAAGAGAGACAGAAGAGAAAGAAAAAGGGGGGAGGAAGGAAAGTTAGAGTAGGAAGGAAGAAGGAAAGGAAAGAGGGAGCGAAGGAAGGGGGAAAGATGTAGAGAAAGAGGGAGGGAAGGAAAGAAGGAAAGCGAGAAGGAAGAAAAGAGAGACAGCAGAAGAGAAAGAAAAAGGGGGAAGGAAGGAAAGAGATAGAGAAGGAAGGAAGAAGAGAAGGAAAGATGAGAAAGAAGGAAGGAAAGAGGGAGCAAAGGAAGGGGAGAAGATTTAGAGGAAGATGGAGGGGAGGAAAGAAGGAAAGAGAGAAGGAAGAAAAGAGAGACAGAAGAGAAAGAAAAAGGGGGAAGGAAGGAAAGTTAGAGTAGGAAGGAAGAAGGAAAGGAAAGAGGGAGTGAAGGAAGGGGGAAGATGTAGAGAATGAGGGAAGAAGGAAAGAGAGAAGGAAGAAAAGAGAGACAGCAGAAGAGAAAGAAAAGGGGGGAAGGAAAGAGATAGAGAAGGAAGAAGAGAAGGAAAGAGGGAGTGAAGGAAGGAGAGAAAGAGGGAAGGTTGGTCACAGCAAAGTGTGGCAGGTACAGCTAGTAATAAATAAAATTGGGAGAGGAACCGAACGGGAAATAACTGGGTGTCCGTTTCCAGGTCTGATAGTTGAGTGAAGAAACTATCCAGCAAAAGCCCCCCTTATCAGCAAAAATGATTGGTCACAGTGGCCTCTCATAGTGGAGAAATGCCTTTTGCTTGTCAATTCTTTCTTGCAGTGAAGAGGGAACTTAGGGGTCCTGTAAAAATACCCTGGGGAGTTATAGTTTGCTCATCGTAAGCGTTTCAGCCATGAAGCTAGCACAGGCCAGTCACACGTGCGTTCCTGTCTGTTTCTATCCCCAGGTGCGCATTGAGGACGACATTGCCGTGACTGCCAACGGGATGGAGCTGCTGACCTGCGTCCCGCGCACCGTGGAGGAAGTTGAAGCCTTCATGGCTGAAGCTCGGGGCAACCCCAAGACCTTTGCTTCTGTCTCCAGCCAAAGCGGCGGCCCCTAAAGTGGTGGACCCATCTCCTGAAAGCATGGCTCCACGAGGGGTCCGGTAAAGCAGAGAAGCTGCTTCTCTAAAACAAAGGAAAATGAATGCCTTGTGATTTTTACTGAATTGATACTGCAAAGGCTTATACAGAAATGATCGATACAGATGATTGAAATGGATCTTGGCTCATCTAACTCTGATCATGCTTCTTTGCAAGGAGTGTGAACCCTGTATGAGGAATGGATGCAGCCACTCTCTGGGAAGTACTAATTTTTGCAAATACAAAAATCAACAGATTTTATGATTGTATATCTTTTTCACTAACACATGCTGATGAACGCCAACTTTCAATTAACCTTAATGGAGGAGCCTGTTGGGCTGGACAATCAATCAAATAAAAAGCTTTGCCTCCAAGAGCCATCGTCTGGCTTCCATTTCTTTCTCTGAGTCTTTTCAAGCATCAGGTGCAATCCAGAGACCCATCTATTTTGCCCCTGGAATCATTAAGGTAGGTTCAAGAATCCAGAACTGGTCCTTCCACAGGGAAGGCCTCCGGACTAATAGGGTTGTGCTGTGTCGGGTCACAATAGGATATGGTGAAGTGTGTGCCCAACTCTAATGAGCTGACAAGAAAAGGTAGACTAGCGTCCTATCCCGGCACCAAAAAATCCACACTTCCCTTCTGTAAGTGTGATGGGGCATAATATGCCCATTTTGGGATCAAACACCCACATCAAGGCTAGTATTGCAGTGTTTTCTGGCCACAAAAAGGGGAGGGATATTGGCCTGGGCCTATTTGTCCCTCTAACTCAATGGTTCTCAACCACTGCCCTAGAGCTTTGGAGAGCTTCTGTTCAACTATTTCAAAGCTCCCTGCTTAAGTGATGATGGCACGATCGTCAGCATAGATCAGGGGTTCTCAACCTGTGGCTCCCCAGATGTTTTGGCCTACAACTCCCAGACATCCCAGCCAGTTTACTAGCTGTTAAGATTTCAAGGAGTTGAAAGCCAAAATATCTGGGGACCCAGAGGCTCTCCAAAGCTGCAGTCGAGCTTTGGAGAGCCTCTGTTCAACTATTTCAAAGCTCCCTGCTTAAGTGGTGATGGCACGATCGTCAGCATACATCAGGGGTTTTCAGCCTGTGGGTTCTCAGGTGCTTTGACCTGACAATTCCCAGAAATCCCAGCCAGTTTACCAGCTGTTATGAAAGCCAAAATATCTGGGGACCCACAGGTTGAGAAACACTGCCGTAGAGCTTTGGAGAGTTTCTGTTCAACTATTTCAAAGCTCCCTGCTTAAGTGGTGGTGGCATGATCCTCAGCATAGATCAGGGGTTCTTAGCCTGTGGGTTCTCAGGTGCTTTGACCTACAATTCCCAGAAATCTCAGCCAGTTTACCAGCTGTTAGGATTTCTGGGTGTTGAAGGCCAAAACATCTGGGGACCTACAGGTTAAGAAACACTGCCATAGCTCTTTGGGAAGCTTCTGTTCAACTATTTCAAAGATTGGTGCCGAAATGGTGATGGCACAATCGTCAGCATAGATCAAGGGGTTCTCAACCTGTGGGTTCTCAGGTGCTTTGACCTACAATTCCCAGATATTCCAGCCAGTTTACCAGCTGTTGGGAGATGAAGGCCAAAACATCTGGGGACCCAGATATTAAGAACCACTGCAAACTGGAATTGAACCATTTGTTCCTTTGTGAGGCAACACAGAGGTCATTCACACAATGGAGACGGGGCCCTGAGTGCAAACCAGCAAACTTTCCCTAGATGCTGCTTAGTAACTTCCCTAGAAACCTGCTTTCAGTAGGCGATGGAAGTCTTGGGTGCCACTGTGAAAACGGAAGCAACAGAATATATATGTAAAAAAAAGAACAGCCATGCTGGATAATATTGAAGGCCTCCCTGACCTCTTTGTACTCTCTCTTTGCAAGATGACTCAATTCACCACACTAGTCACTGAAACACAAGGAAAAAAACCACTCTAGTCACAAGTAAAGTGAAGATAGAAAAGGAGGAAGAGAGAGGGGACAACAGCTCAATATCCCATTTTCATGGCAAAAATTGGAGTTGCAACCATATTAATATAGAAATGGACAGCGAAGCCCACTCAGCTCACAATTCTTTGAGTATCTCTTATCCAGAAATCCAAAATACTCCAAAACCCAATATTGCTCACATGGCTGAGACAGTGACACCTTTGATTTCAGATGGGCCAATACACGCAAACACTATTTCATGTACAAAACTTTAACATATGGTAGAAAATTACCTTCAGGTATGAGAATATGGTTTATAAAACATAAATGAATGTTGTGCTGAGACTTTGCCTACACATCCAAAATATTTTGACATATATGCAAACATTCCAAACTCCCAAATACTTCATATCGCAAACATTTTGGGAAAGCGATGTAAATTTACTTACGGATCAAACTACTGAAGGATTAGTACCTTAGATTAAAACTTGCACTTGCTTATCTACTCTCCTGATGGCCAAACAATTGGCAAAAGTGGGGGGGTGTAACCAGAAACTAGCTAATGAAAAAGATCTAGCAGCAAGTAGAAATGATTGACAGCATTTCAGAGAAAAACACAAAAAAATATATAACTTGGAATTAAGTCACTGACAAGCTAGAAATGGAAAAAATGTCATTTGTGCACCGTAAGACATAGAACAATTCATTCCCAATGACAGATTAAGATTAAAACAAAGCAGAGAAAATCCCCTAACTTCCCAAAAGTCCCAGCCCGTACAGCCAATTGTTTAACCCGGAATGGGTTGTTTTATGTCGGAGCATCCTTTCTCAGACACGGTGATTCTAACATAATGCAGAGAATTGCTTATATACTCAGGACAGCGATATAATAACAATCTTGCCTGATCTTGTTCTCCATTAAACTGCATATTCACTTACACTGGATCGTGTTGTCAACAGTTTTAATCACTGGAAAAGCTCCGTCTTCTGATGTTTTGATTCCTCAACAAAGCCACTTGAAACTAGATCCTTCTGCACAATTTCACAGAAGTAAAAACAAGCACAATTTTGTAAGGTATTTTTAATTATTTTCTATCACTGTTGCCAAGTTCTTGACCCAATCTTTCTAAATACATATACAAACACAATGACTGCAAGGAGGTATAAAAGTCATTTTCACTAATCCAGTCAGTCATATGCAAACATACTATTATGAAAAATATTCTGAAAGAAAATAAATTAAAGTGAGTATGACTTCCCTGTTGGTTCAGTTCCCTATACCACCCCACCAAGTACGTATAAAGGGGCTTGTCACCAGCATTTGAAAAATATCGCAGAGCTACCTTGTTTCTCCAGAGGAATGTCAAAAGAGGCAAGAACTGGTTTTGTTTATTCAAATCTGGAGGATTGCTTTTTGAAAAGAACACACCAACTTACTTTGGATTTTTGTAAACTGCAAGATAAAGCAACACAGGGTTGTTGTAGGTTTTTTGGGCTATAATAATAATAATAATAATAATAATAATAATAATAATAATAATAATAATAATCCTTTATTTATACCCCGCTAACATCTCCCGAAGGACTCGGTGCGGCTTACAAGAGGCCAAGGCCATGTTCTAGAGCAGGGGTCCTCAAACTAAGGCCCGGGGGCCAGATGCGGCCCTCCAAGGTCATTTACCCGGCTCTCGTTCAGGGTCAACCTAAGTCTGAAACGACTTGAAAGCACACAACAACAACAACAACAACAATCCTATCTTATCAGCCAAAAGCCGGATCACACTTCCCATTAAAATACTAATAAGTTTATATTTGTTAAAATTGTTCTTCATTTTAATTATTGTATTGTTTTAGGTGTTTTTAGGAGCCCCCAGTGGCGCAGTGGGTTAAACCCCTGTTCCGGCAGGACTGAAGACTGACAGGTCGCAGGTTCAAATCCGTGGAGAGGCGGATGAGCCCCCTCTATCAGCTCCAGCTCCTCACGCGGGGATATGATAGAAGCTTCCCACAAGGATGATAAAAACATCAAATCATTTGGGCGTCCCCTGGGCAACGTCCTTGCAGGCGGCCAATTCTCACACCAGAAGCGACTTGCAGTTTCTCAAGTCACTCCTGACACGACCAAAAAAAAAGTGTTTTTTGCACTACAAATAAGATATGTGCAGTGCGTATAGGAATTCATTCATGTTTTTTTTTCAAATTATAATCCGGCTCTCCAACAGTTTACGGGACTGTGACCTGGCCCTCTGTATAAACAGTTTGAGGACCCCTGTTCTAGAGGCATTCTCTCCTGACGTTTCGCCTGCATCTATGGCAAGCGTCCTCAGAGGTAGTGAGGATGCTTGCAATAGATGCAGGCAAAACGTAAGGAGAGAATGCCTCTAGAACTGTGATGGTGAACCTATGACACACGTGTCAGCACTGACACACATGGCTATTTTTGATGACACGCGGCCACATGTGGCCGCATACAGAGAAGTACACCTTATAAGAGCCAATCTAATTCCATCCTTAAATTTGTAAAAGGCTCTACAAATTTAACATCTGCATGTTTGAGCATTGTTCACTCCATAACTCAGCATGGAATATACATTTTTCTTATTTAAACTATAAATATTGCAAATTTACATTTATTTTTTTCTCGAAGTTGACACCCCACCCAAGTTATGGTCAAGTTTTTGGCAAATTTTGACACACCAAGCTCAAAAGGTTGCCCATCACTGCTCTAGAAAATGGCCCTATATCCCGAAAAAACCTACAACAACCTAGTGATTCCAGCCATGAAAGCCTTCGACAATACATAAAACAACACAGCTCGTTTGGATGGCTGGAGGGGGCATGCAGTAAACACCCAGACATGCCTTTTACTGTCATCTTGACAACAATGTGGCTCCAACACATAATTACAGCATTAAGGGTGTAAAAGTCATTGCAGGGAGGCCTACCTGTGTTTATAGCAGCCTCTCTTTATAGAAGTTGTTCTCGACATGTGGGTCCCCAGATGTTTTGGCCTACAACTCCCAGAAACCGCAGCCAATTTATCAGCTATTGGGATTTCTGGGAGTTGAAGGCCAAAACATCTGGGAATCCACAGGTCGAGAACCACTGCTTTATAGCCCTTTGTCGTGAAGCTGCCCTTCTGTTCCATCTCTCCATCAGCTGTGAAAATACTTTTCACCCATGCATGCCATCAGGCATTGGCCTCAAGTAAAGCAATGCACACAAAGTCTCCCAATAAATTTATGGATGGAGGCACTTTAAACCCATTTCCAGAGCTGACAACATCACCACCAAATATCCCAGCAGGATCCACTTAAAGTAGTAGTACTCAACTGGTGGGTCCCCAGTTGTTTTGGCCTACAACTCCCAGAAATCCCAGCCAGTTTACCAGCTTTTTAGGTTTTTAAATGCTTGTGTGTTATTGTTATTGTTTATTTTTTGTTTATGAGATTTATTTTACTGTTTTGTATTGATTATTTTGTTATTGCCTTTGGTTTACTGATGTACCGCAGGCTTGGCCTCATGTAAGCTGCACCGAGTCCCTTGGGGAGATGGTAGCGGGGTACAAATAAAGTATTATTATTATTATTATTATTATTATTATTATTGAGGGACAAAACATCTGGGGACCCACAGATTGAGAACCACTGACTTAAAAGAGTGGCAGCCTCACGAGCAACTGTTTGGGACATCTCAGCTGCATTTATTTGGCAGTAGCAGCTGAAGAAGTCAAGAACATTTCCCACAATAAAGCCTATGTCCAGACTTCAGTGGTCATTTAAATGGTACATAGGGTGCAGCCAGGTGAGACCACTGCTGGGAACTCAGGCAACTTCCATGTTTGGGGGAATTTATGGATGCATTTTCCTCAGGCCCTGGGCCACACTAACTTCTGAGCAGACCTAGACAATGCAGCAACCCAAACCATGTCAAATCCTCACTATCTCTCAGGCACTGTTACTGAGCATAATGCTCCTCTATGCATTGCTAAAAACTGTGTTTTGAGTCTTAAAAGATTCCTTCCTAAATTTCAAAGTGAGTTATCGCAACAGATCTCGCAACAACAAAACAGGTGAGGAAATAAAAATATAAAAATAATAGTTTTTTAAAACCAACTACCACTACATTGCTGTTTGCTAACTGCTGAAGAATCCTGTGACAATTTAATTGTTAACTTAAGGCTATTACCCGCTCAACCCTTTATGTTAATCAGCTTGAAAACTTATCATAATTTTTATGCTACTTTCATACCAGCAACTCTCTTTATTACGGCACCTTTGGCTATCGTGCACCTCTCAGTATCCATAGCTTGAAAATATGTCCAAAAACAAATTTGCAAGGGTAAACCTTGATTTTTTACCTTTTTATATAAGGGACACCATTTTACTACACCATTTGATATTGTGGAACTTGAGCATCCCCAGATTTGGGGTTCCCCTGGAGGTCCCAGAACCAAATCCCAGCAGATACCAAGGGCCCACTGTATTTTAAAGTGTTTATCCTGAAAGCAATGTTATCGCTGCCTTATTTCCACATCTTATCAAATCAGGAAGACATTTAAGTACAATGGTGCATCCCTTGCTTTATTGACAAAAAAAAAAGTGATGGGGATGCTTGTCCAAACATCTGTCTTAAGTCAAAAATGCCAGACTAGAAAATGCATTAACACACAGTTCAAAACAAATCCTTGGAAAGAAAAAGCCTGCCGTGCAGTTTACCTGCATCATCAACCCTTCAGTGTTAAGCCTACAATTTTTAAAAACCCACGCACGCACACCAAATGACCATTGTTACAAAGTTGGGAAGTGATCTTCTCTCCGGCTGCGTTTGACTTGCATATAGGACGCCGTTTCCATACCATTCTGTCCATGAGGTGGAAGGAGTGTATCTACTGCCCAGAGCCATCTGAGTTTGTGACGGGGCTTTCCGTGCCAAGAGGCGGCACACTGTCTGTGAAGTTGTGAGCGTGTTCAAGAAACAAGTCTTTGAGGACGCTCAACTCCTTCGTCAGGAGCTTGATTTTGGCCTCCAAGCGTTCATTTTCTTCTTTGAGCTGGTTGACCCTCTGCAGGGTGTCTTGGGCCTTCTGCTTGCTCTTCAGGCGGCTCTTCTTCACCGCTATGTTGTTGCGCTCCCTGCGCTGGCGGTACTCATCGCTGCCCCGATCAATGGCGGAACCCTTCTTGCCCTGCTTGCTGGGAGGTGAAGCCTTGCCTCCACCTCCGGGACTGACGGGCACCAGCTGAGGGACCTGCTGCAACCCACTGGTGTGCGCCTGGGTGAAGATGACACTCACGCCGTTGGTCTCTGCAGTCGTGTTCTCCTGTGATGTCTTGCTCATTTGGACAGGCTCTTCTTTAAACCAACAGTAGGATTTCTAAGAGAAACTGAGGTGCTCTGGATTTCCAGGATGCTTCCGGAATTCACGGGGATTAATAGTAAGTGAACCTAGAAATAAAAACACATTTGCTTGTTTAACATGTACAATGCCACATCTATCCATTCTTGTTTCACTCCAATATCTGCACAGGCAATAACAGAATAGGGTTTATTTCTGAGCAGGCATGGACAGGACTGAGTTGGAGAACAATATACTATATATACTATAGTATACTATAGTATACTATACTATACATATATACATACATACATACATACATAGAGTGTGTGTGTGTGTGTGTGTCCTCCTTTTAGCCCCACACCTTCCCACCAGGACCCCTCACCTGGGTCGCTGAGCCAAGAGAAGAGGAAAGGCTGCACACCTTCCTGTCCTCTCTCACGTGCCCTCTCGCTGGGTCTTTCCCACTTTTCCAGTCCCCCCTTCTCATCCCAACCTTTTCCCGTCTCCACCTCCCCCCCACCCTCTTTCACACCTAAATCATTCCCCACCTGCCCCCTGCCCATCCCATTCTGTCCTACTTTTCCAGCTACCCCTTTCCACTTTATTTTCCTACTTTTTCAACCACATCTTCTCATTCCAACCTTTTCATATTTCCAGTCCTTTTTGCCCACCCCCTTCCCAAGCCAGTCTTTCCCACTATTCCTTATTCATATACACACAGCATTTCCCTAAGATGCATAGTTAAAATAAATTATGGGAATTATTGGAAGGATACGTAAGCACATTGATAGTGAAGAAGGTTAGAAAAATGGTTTAATCAAGAGTTGGACAGTCTTATCTTAAATTAGGTTTATTTATTTTATTCGTGTCAGCAGCAACTTGAGAAACTGAATGTTGCTTCTGATGGGAGAGAATTGGCTGTCTGCAAGGATGTTGCCCAGGGGACACCTGGATGTTTTTGATGCTTTACCATCCTTGTGGGAGGTTTTTCTCATGTCCCTGCATGAGGAGCTGGAGCTGATAGAGGGAGCTCATCCGTGCTCTCCCCAGATTCGAACCTGCAACTTGTCAGTCTTCAGTCCTGCCGGCACAGGGGGCTCTGAATTAGGTTTATGTAAATATTTTAAAACATTTAACCTACTGATGCTTCAATTAATGTAATTTTATTCGTAGGTAAAGTCCCGTCCCCCCCACACGAAGGTTGGCTCAATTTCCTATATCTCTATGAGTTCGCCCTTACAATTAGTTCTCTCCCCTTATCTCACCTGGAGTTTTAAATCATTTTATGTACATGCGGCCTACCCTTTGTTTGTTTGCCATTATGCTTAGTTCTTATGTTTTGTGTATATTGTTTTATATGCTTTGATGTTTTATATTTTACTGTTATGTTGTTTATTTGATTGCAATTTGTACTGTTATATTGTAATTTTTGTTCAGGCTTGGCCCCATGTAAGCCGCTTCGAGTCCCCTTTGGGGAGATGGTGGCAGGGTACAAATAAAGATGATGATGATGATGATGATTATTATTATTATAGGTTTTTCCCTGACATTAAGTCCAGTCATGTCTGACTCTGCTGCTCATCTCCATTTCTAAGCCAAAGAGTCGGCGCTCTCCGTAGACACCTCTAAGGTCATGTGGCTAGCATGACTGCATGGACTGCCGTTACCTTTGTTTTTAATTGTATTCTGCCTTGGGCTTGGGCCCCATGTGAGGCGGCCTGAGTCCCTTCGGGGAGATGGAGGCGGGGTAGAAAAATAAAGAACAACTTCAACTCCAACTTCCTCCTCCTCCTCCTTCTTCCTGGAGCAGTACCTATTGATCTAGTCACATTTGCATGTTTTCGAACTACTAGCTTGGCAGAAGCTGGGGCTCACAGCGGGAGCTCACCCCACTCACCGGATTGGTACCTGCGACCTTTCGATCAGCAAGTTCAGCAGCTCAGCGGTTTAACCCGCTGCACCACCAGGGGCTCCTATTTTTTTTGGTTTTTGTTTTTATTTTGAAATTGACCAGAAGCTGCTAAATTTCCCACCCAACTTGAGTCAATACATTTTCCCAGTGTTTTGTGGTAAAATTAGGTGCCTTAGCATATATTCAGATTGGCTTATACTCGAGTATATATGGGCACTCGGATCTGCAAATCTCAGTAAAATTTCAGGTCCAAAATTAACTGGATTGGGTTGTTGTAGGTTTTTTTGGGCTATATGGTCATGTCCTAGAGGCATTTTTTCCTGACGTTTCGCCTGCATCTATGGCAAGCATCCTCAGAGGTAGTGAGGTGATTGTTGTATTAGCTGGATTGTTGTATTAGCTGCATTGTTGTACTATTTTCGCAGCACAGTTTGACTAGCATGTATTTGTGCACACAGAATTGTACTAAAGAATGAGTTTAGAATCTAATAGCCTCCTTCCCATGAAAAAGTTTTGTTGCTAGCTTATCTGTGATTAATTCAATTTATTTCTAAGCCACTGCCAAGCCATCTTTATAGCCATTTGCTTCCTCTTGTCACCTCATCCTTAGGCAACCTCTCTGCCACATGCCTGGCTATATTCAGCTATCACAAAGGCATCCCAAGTGAATGGCTGTCTAGCCATGTCTGAAATGCTTCCAATTTCACAACTTCGTCTAACTTTTGTCTAACTTTTGCTCTCTTAAGCTTTCCAACTAGAATTTAGCACAAGAGCTTCATGAACATAACTATTTACTCTGCAAAGTGTGAAAAGGGAGATCTTCATGTTCCAAGTTCTGAGACTGACACGTACCTAAAATAGCTACAACACCTCATCACCAACAACCAAGAGATACGAATACAACTACTCAGTGCCTGATGCGTAACATGAAAAATATCAGGCACCTCAAAGATTAGAAAGAAAAGTTATGCTCAGAGGCAATAGCACAGAATCATTAACATACTATGTTCTAGTTAGCACAGAATCATTTACATACTATGTGTTAATGCAATTAGTCCTTGGCTTACATACGCTAGCTCAGGCATGGGCAAACTTTGGCCCTCCAGGTGTTTTGGACTTCAACTCCCACAATTCCTAACAGCCGGTAGGCTGTTAGGAATTGTGGGAGTTGAAGTCCAAAACACCTGGAGGGCCAAAGTTTGCCCATGCTTCTTCTAGCTCGTGAAAGGCATCATATACCAAACATTTCCAGTTTCTTCCACTGTTTGTGCTAACACAGGAAGCAAAACGGACGCAAACAGGCTACACATATAAGGGCAGTGGACGCTTTTCTTGCACCTCCTACTGGACCCATCACCAGCTTCTAAAAACAAGATATGCCTCAGCTTGCAAATCCAGGATTTATTCAAAAGAGGTTTGCCTTTGCCGTCCTCTGAAGCTGAGAGTGTGTGACTTGCCCAAGTTCACCCAGCGGGTTTCCAATGCTGAGTGGAGATGTAAACAAAAAAACAGTCCAATGCGTAAGCCATCACGTCATACTGGTTCCCAACGTCATAAATCAGCACAGAAGAGGTCAAGAGATAGCCAGAAGGACAGGGAGAGATTATGTGCCAGCATCCTCCAGAGAAATATAGTGATTATCTGAAAAATTGCTGTTGAGAGGTCAAGATCAAACATCTTGACCAGTAGGAGCCCCTGGTGGCGCAATGGGTTAAACCAGGGGACCTCAAACTAGGCCCGGGGGCCGGATACGGCCCTCCAAGGTCATTTGCCCGGCCCTCACTCAGGGTCAACCTAAGTCTGAAACGAAAGCACACAACAACAACAACAACAACAACAACATTCCTATCTCATCAGCAAAAAGCGGAGCCCCCGGTGGCGCAGTGGGTCAAACCCATGTGCCGGAAGGACTATTTATTTGTCGTGTCAGAACAACCAGTCTAACAGAACAAAGCAAACAAACAGAAAAATACACAACTTGTGAGTTTGGTAGCTGGTTAAATGTCCTTTGACCAGTATCTGGCCACTTGGAGTGCTTCCGGTGTTGCTGCAAGAAGGTCCTCCATTGTGCATGTGGCAGGGCTCAGGTTGCATTGCAGCAGGTGGTCAGTGGTTTGTTCTTCTCCACACTCGCATGTCGAGGATTCCACTTTGTAGCCCCATTTCTCAAGGTTGGCTCTGCATCTCGTGGTGCCAGAGCGCAGTCTGTTCAGTGCCTTCCAAGTGGCCCAGTCTTCTGTGTGCCCAGGAGGGAGTCTCTCATTTGGTATCAGCCATTGGTTGGGGTGCTGGGTTTGAGCCTGCCACTTTTGGACTCTCGCTTGCTGAGGTGTTCCAGCGAGTGTCTCTGTAGATCTTAGAAAACTATGTCTAGATTTAAGTCGTTGGCGTGCTGGCTGATACCCAAACAGGGGATGAGCTGGAGATGTCTCTGCCTTGGTCCTTTCACTATTGGCTGCCGGAAGGACTGAAGACCCACAGTTCGCAGGTTCGAATCTGGGGAGAGGAGGATGAGCTCCCTCTATCAGTTCCACCTCCTCATGCAGGGACATGAGAGAAGCCTCCCACAAGGATGATAAAAACATCAAATCATCTGGGCGTCCCCTGGGCAACGTCCTTGCAGACGGCCAATTCTCTCACACCAGAAGCAACTTGCAGTTTCTCAAATCAGCCAAAAGCAGGCTCACACTTCCCATTGAAATACTATTAAGTTTATTTTTGTTAAAATTGTTCTTCATTTTAATTATTGTATTGTTTTAAAGTGTTTTTTGCACTACAAATAAGATATGTGCATAGGAATTCATTCATGGGTTCTTTCAAATTGTGATCCAGCCCTCCAACAGGCACTGTGACCTGGCCCTCTGTTTAAAAGTTTGAGGACCCCTGGGTTAAACCATTGTGCCGGCAGGACTGCTGACCGAAAGGTTGGTGGTTCGAATCCGGGGAGCAGGGTGAGCTCCCATCCATTAACTCCAGCTTCCCATGTGGGCACATGAGAGAAGCCACCCACAGGATGGTAACACATCCGGGCATCCCCTGGGCAATGTCCTTGCAGACTGTCAATTCTCTCATACCAGACGCGACTTGCAATTTCTCAAGTCGCTCCTGACACGGGGAAAAAATATTGACCAGCAGACCAGTGTTTCCAAATACCTGATGGGCTTCTGTTTAGCCCTGGAGTTAGGCTTGGAAACAAATGGTGGGGAAGAAGGTAAACAAAGAGAAGCAGGACCCACCTATGTGTCCCTTTTCCTCTAGAAATCAGTGGATTAACTTGCCCAGTTTACAGATTTCAGTAGCTCAGATTTGCCAATCATTTGTAGTCAATTCCACCAACATAATCCAAATACCACCCAACTGTGGTAATTATCAGGTATTTGAGACTGAAGAACCAGCAGAATTCCTCAAACTGCTCAATGGTTTAAAATACAATTTTATTTTAATATAGTAATGAGGGACAAGTAGTGGAGACCTGCTGTTCTAGATGTAGCCCTTCCAGACACAATACCCTTTGTACAATATTTTTCATATATTTATCCCAAGCCATTTCGTAATCTGCCAGACAAACTTTCGTTGCTTTCAGTATAAAATGTCTAGCATTTTAAGAATGTGCAATGGGCAAGGTGGTATTACTGGGCTAGACAATTTTTGCAGTTTTGGAAAATCTGAAATAATACTCAAAATGCTGTAAAAAAATGCCGTAGATCTAATAAAGATTATGTTTCCCACAAGAAGGATTATACATACAAACATGAATTAAAACAGGTAAAATAAGTGGAAGCTCATCCCCAGACAATGCTATGCCTGAGCAAACAGGCTCCATGGTTCCAACCTTATTCCCACATGAAATGAGATGTTATAATGGTGAAAGACTGGTTGGCATGGTAGCAGACCCATAAGGACTGAATGGAGAACAATAAAAGCTCCAAGGTTAGAAGGAACTAATACTGCTGTAAGTACTGTATATACTCAAGTGTAAGCCTACTTTTTCAGCTTCTTTTTTAGGCTGAAAAAGTTCCCCTCGGCTTATACTCGAGTCAAGGTTATTTATTATTTCACTTTGTTATTAGTATTATTTTATTACATTTATTATTTCACTCTATTATTATTATATTTACATTATTTTTCTCTATTATTATTCTATTTATTATTTTGCTCTATTATTATATTTACAGTATTTTACCCTATTATTATTACATTTATTATTTTAATCTATTTATTATTATTACTACATTTACAGTATTTTACCCTATTGTTACTACATTTATTATTTTACTCTATTATTACTGCTTTTATTGCATTTTCATTATTTTACTCTATTTTATTATATTTATTATTTTAATAATAAGTACATTTATATTGAAGGATGTTAGAATAATGGTTTAATAAGAGTTGGACAGTCTTATCTTAAATTACAGTTTTATGTAAATATTCAGAAACATTTAGCCTATTGATGCCTCAATTAATGTAATTTTATTGGTATCTATTTTTATTTTGAAATTGACCCATAGTGGATGCATTTCCCACCCTCGGCTTATACTTGAGTCAATACGTTTCCCCAGTTTTTTGTGATAAAATTAGGTGCCTCGGCTTATACACGGGCCGGCTTATACTAGAGTATATACGGTAATTTGGCGGGTCTTCTGCACCCCCTTCTTGCACCTTAATAATAATAATAATAATTTATTTATTCCTTGCCACCATCTCCTCGAAGGGACTCGGGGCAGCTAACATGAGGCCAAGCCCAAGAATTACAATAAGGCAAAATAAAATACATACAACAGACAATAACATCAAATAAAATACTAAATAATAACAAAGTAATACAATAAAATAAAAACAATAACATAATTACACAAATATAAAATGATAAAGGAATTAAACAAAGCAAGCTGGGCCAAATGTAAAGGATAAAATTATAAAAAACCCTGGGTGAGATAGATAAATAACATGGTGTGTCTAGTGGAATACTCGGGTGGGATAAACAATGGGGTTAATCTTCACTGAGGGATGAGATAAAGTATGTCTCACTCAATAATAATAATAATTACACCACCCCTAAAAAAATTGGCCCTTATATATAAAAATTCTTCTGATAAATGTTGGAAAGGATGTCAACAGATAGGTACCTTTTATCATATGTGGTGGACATGCAAAGAAATAGTGAAATACTGGTCGATGGTACACAAAGAAACACAAAAAATCCTGAAGAGAGTATTCAAGAAGAAACCAGAATATTATTTATTAGGTTTTACAGACCTAGAACTAGGTCTGTAAATGAGGACAAATTATTTACATATTTTATGACGGCAGTGAGAATATCTCTAGCAAAACTTTGGAAACAAGACAGTATCCCTTCCATAGGAGAATGGTTAGGGAAAATTAGAGAAATAAGGGAAATGGATGAACTTTTTTCTTGAAGAAGAATACCGGGAATCCGATAAAGAGGACAGATTGGACCCTCTATGATAATTACGAGAAAGAAAGAAGAAAGTAAGAGCAAATGGGTATTATTATTATTTTGGAAGCAACGGAAACATTTTTTTCAGAGATACAACACCTGCTGAGGAGATGGAAGTCAACCTTTTTTTAAAAAAAATCTCTTTTTATTTTTATTTTCTTTTTTTTACTTTTTTTGAACTGAAGGAGGGGTGTGGTGTTTTTCTTCTCATTTAACGTTTCCTACTGTCCTATCTTCTTCTAAATATTCACCCTCTTTGGCTGTAATCTTTATAATACTTCAATAAAAAACTACTTTAATAATAATAATAATAATCTTTATTTAATCCCCCGCCACCATCTCCCCAATGGGGACTCGGGGCGGCTTACATGAGGCCGAGCCCAACAGCATATTACAATAAAATAAAACCAAAACACAATAACAACGCAGTAAAATACATACAACATATAAGTACAAAAAACGATAAAACAACATCATACACAATAAAACAACAACGAGCGGGCCGCATGTGCAAGAGAAAAACTAGAACACTGAAAATACTAAAATCAGGGTGAGACATAGATGGAGCAGATTGTTTGTGAGGGAGAAACTCATAAAGGAACGGGGTTGTAAAAATAGAAAGGGAAAAAGAAGAGGAGGTAGGAAAATAAGAAAGTATGATGTAGTGGTTTGAACCTGTGACTGTGGCTCTGTACCCACTGGGTGACTTTAGGTAAGTTCCACTCTCTCAGCCTCAGAAGAAGAATCAAACTTGCCAAGAACACTCCGTGAGGGTTGCCTTAAGCTCGCCCTGTGTCTGAAATGACTTGAAAGCACACAAGAACCATCTGAGGGACCATGAACTTGCCCTCTGTTTTCAAAATCTAAACATGTATTTACACTTAAACATTGCTCTGCACTTATTTCCAACTTTATCTATTTCCGTATAGTGTTCCTGATGTTTGATGCTTGATAGCACAAACCTGCACTACACATCACTATAGCCTTTCACAGCTGTTATCAAAAACATTTGCAGAAATCAGTATTTAAGGGGCTGAGTGAAAGAACTTTCAAAAGCTCTGGCAGGATCCATAAATCCCATATATACACACACACACACATATATACACACACATATACACACACACGCGCACACACATATGCACGTAATAGTTATTATTGTGCCAATTTTACTTCTATACCCCAAGGTATTCCAGTTAATACTGCTTGCCAACTCCCTGTCAAAAGGGAAATAGAAGCACAAGCTTGTTTGGAATGAGAATAAACTTGGAACTAACGGGGAGATTTGGGGCAAACTATGTATAGGTATAAAAGTGCATCTGCACTGTAGAATGAGTGCAGTTTGACATCACTTTAGCTTCCATGGCCTAATGCTATGGAATGCTGGGGATTGTAGTTTGGTATGAAGCCAAATTATTATTGTTATTGTTGTTGGAAACACAGTAGCATCCAAAATGTCTGTGTATATGTGTTTTGTGTGTGTATGTATGTGTTTATGTGTGTGTATATATTTGTATTTGTGTGTTTATATGTGTACATGCATATTGTGTATATGTGTGCTTGTCTATAAGCATATTTGTGTGTATGCATGTATGTATATTTGTGTACATGTGTATATGTATATATATGTGTGTATAAGTATGTGTGTATATGTGTATATTTGTGTTTGTGCATATATATGTGTGTACGTGTTTGAATGTGTGCCTGTGTATTTGCATATGAGTGTATGTGCATATGTATATATGGTGCATTTTTTTAAGTCTGTTCCACTGGGGTTTTGTGTGTGAGTGTGTGTGTTTAGGGGGGATGGACTGTTAGGTGTCTTGTGTCCAAATTTCGTGTCAATTCGTCCAGTGGTTTTTGAGTTATGTTAATCCCACAAACGAACATTAAGTTTTTATTTATATAGATTACTATTAGTATATCATTGCATTGATAAATTATATTAATATAATATATTGATACAATAAATTAATGTAATAAAGTAATATAATAATTAACATAATGTATTAGTATAATATAGGAGTATTGTGTCCAACTTTGGTGTCAATTCGTCCAGTGGTTTTTGAGTTATGTTAATCCCACAAACGAACTTTATTATTATTATTAACTTTATTTGTACCCCGCTAGCATCTCCCGAAGGACTCGATGCGGCTTACAAAGGCCAAAGCCTCAAAACACAACATAACAATATACAACCTAAAGCAAATCAAAAACAGTTAAAGCAATATTAAAACAACAAGCAATAAACAATACACCAAGACACAATAAAACTGGGCCGGGCCAGGGTAATGGGTACAGATTAAAAGTGCTGATGTGGCAGGTGATATGTAAGGATTATAGGGTAAGTGCAGTGTGCCAACAATCTTAATTTCTACTAAAGTGCTTCTGGGACATATTGCTGGAGTTTTCCTATTCTGGAAAGGCACATCGGAACAGCCAGGTCTTCAAATTCTTACTAAAGACTGCCAATGTAGGGGCCTGTCTAAGATCTTTGGGGAGGGTGTTCCAGAGTCGGGGGGCCACCACAGAAAAGGCCCTGTCTCGCGTCCCCACCAAACGCGCTTGCGACGCAGGCGGAATCGCGAGCAGGGCCTCTCCGGATGAACGAAGTGAGCGCGTGGGTTCATAAACGGAGATGCGGTCACACAGGTAGGATGGTCCCAAACCGTTTAGGGCTTTGTAGGTAAGCACCTGCACCTTGAATTGGGCTCGGAAGATAAACGGCAGCCAATGGAGCTCCTTGAACAGGAGGGTTGACCTCTGTCTGTAGGGAGCACCAGTTAACATCCTGGCTGCTACCCGTTGGACCAGTTGAAATTTCCGAGCCGTTTTCAAGGGCAGCCCCACGTAGAGCGCATTACAGTAATCCAATCTAGAGGTGACCAAGGCATGGACCACCCCAGCCAGATCAGCCTTTGCGAGGTGCAGTCGCAGTATTATTAGTGTATAATTGTATTAATATGTTAATATAATATATTGATACAATAAGTTAATGTAATAAAAAATAATAATTAATATATTATTATTATTATTATTATTATTATTATTATAACTTTAGGTTCTTGTGGGTTTTTTCAGGCTATAGAGCCATATTCTAGAGGCATTTCTCCTGACGTTTCGCCTGCATCTATGGCAAGCATCCTTAGAGGTAGCGAGGTCTGTTGGAATTAGGACAAAGGGTTTATATATCTGTGGAATGGCTGGGGTGGGGCAAGGAGCTCTTCCCTGCTGCAGTTAGGTGTGAATGTTTCAGCTGATCACCTTCATTAGCATTTGAAGGCTTGCCTGAGCCTGGGAAAATCTCTTGCTGGGAGGTGTTAATCTGTGCCTGGTTGTTTCCTCTCTGTTGTTTTGCTGTTGTAATTTTAGAGTTTTTTTTAATACTGATAACCAGATTTTGTTCATTTTCATGGTCTCTTCCTTTCTGTTGAAATTGTCCACATGCTTGTGGATTTCAATGGCTTCTCTGTGTAGTCTGACATGGTGGTTGTTGGTGTGGTCCAGCATTTCTGTGTTCTCAAATAATATGCTGTGTCCAGGCTGGTTCATCAGGTGCTCTGCTATGGCTGACTTCTCTGGTTGAAGTAGTATTATAACTTTATTTGTGCCCCGCTAGCATCTCCCGCAGGACTCGATGCGGCTTACACAGGCCGAAGCCTCAAAACACAGTACAACAACACAGTATATCAAAACAATACCTAAAGCAAATTAAAAACAGTTAAGCAGAATAAACAACAGCAATAACAATACGTCAAGACACTATAAAACTGGGCCGGCCAGAGTAGTGGGTACAAGATTAAAAGTGCTGAAATGGCGGGAGAAACGTAGGATTATAAAGTAAGTGCAATGTGCGGTGTGCAGTGATCTTAATTCTACTAAAGTGCTTCTAGGACTTGGTATTGGGGTTCCTAATCTGAGAAGGCACATCGGAACAGCCAGGTTTTCAAATTCTTTCTGAAGACTGCCAATGTAGGGGCCTGTCTAAGATCTTTTGGGAGGGCGTTCCAAAGTCGGGGGGGCGGGCACCACAGAAAAGGCCCTGTCTCGCGTCCCCACCAAACGCGCTATAATTAATAATATAGGAATACAATATAGTATAATATAGGAATACAATATTATATAGTATTATATATTATTATAATTATATATTATTACATATTATAGTATTATATCTTATTATATCTTCTTATTATTATTATATAGTATAATATAGGAATACAATATTATATAGTATTATATATTATTATAATCATATATTATTACACATTATAGTATTATATCTTATATATTATTATAATATAGTATAATATAGGAATACAATATTATATAGTATTATATATTATTATAATTATATATTATTACATATTATAGTATTATATATTATTATATATTATTATTATAATATAGTATAATATAGGAATACAATATTATATAGTATTATATATTATTATAATTATATATTATTACATATTATAGTATATCTTATATATTATTATAATATAGTATAATATAGGAATACAATATTATATAGTATTATATATTATTATAATTATATATTATTACATATTATAGTATTATATATTATTATATATTATTATTATAATATAGTATAATATAGGAATACAATATTATATAGTATTATATATTATTATAATTATATATTATTACATATTATAGTATTATATCTTATTATATCTTCTTATTATTATTATATAGTATAATATAGGAATACAATATTATATAGTATTATATATTATTATAATTATATATTATTACATATTATAGTATTATATCTTATTATATCTATATTATTATAATATAGTATAATATAGGAATACAATATTATATAGTATTATATATTATTATAATTATATATTATTACATATTATAGTATTATATCTTATTATATATTATTATTATTATATAGTATAATATAGGAATACAATATTATATAGTATTATATATTATTATAATTATATATTATTACATATTATAGTATTATATCTTATTATATATTATTATAATATAGTATAATATAGGAATACAATATTATATAGTATTATATATTATTATAATCATATATTATTACATATTATAGTATTATATCTTATTATATATTATTATTATTATATATTAATATATAAAATCTTGCTTATATTATGAAGCAAATCCAAAGAAGGAATACCATTCAAGTGACATTCCAGAGTCCCCCATTCTAGAGCACCCCAAGGCTGTCTTTCCTCTTGTTTTGGCCCTTTTCCTCCTTCCTTGCCCAGCCTGCGCCATTGCCATGACGTCACCCGCATTACCTCTGAAAGTGTCTCCAAGATTGCATCATCTCCCCTTCTGCGCAGGCGCAGACCCCAAGCTGACGAGAGAAACCAGCTTCCCTCCAGCTGCGCACGCGCAAAGGGGGAGGGAGGGGGAGTTTTCGCGATTGCGCACGCGCAAAGGCGACTTATACTCTCCCCTCCCTCCCCCTTTGCGCGTGCGCAGCGCGAGGACTCCCTTCTCTCGCTGGCCTCGAAACGGATGTGCGCATGCGCAGAAGGGTTTTTGTTGTTTTCTCTCTCTCTTTCTGCCTTTCAGGAGAACGAGCACTCATCCCGCTTTCCCCGGGACTTCCGGAGACAGTTCCCCCACCAGGACGGGCTACTCCACCCCTCGGCGGCCTCCCCCGACCCTTCCTTACCTTTCCCTCCGTAGGAACTGCCGCCGCCGCTTCCTCCCTGCTTTTCCTCGCTCTTTCGCCTGCGCGGTTGCGAAACCGGGCTCCAGCCAATCGGGCTTCGAATTACCTCACGGGGGACGCGATGGACAGCTGCCTCCACCAATGAGGAGCCAGGGCTCCTGGCGCCGGGTCCAATCCGAGGATTCGGACTGGGGGATTGACAGCTCGCGACACCCAATGAATCTCGTCGCTTCGCTATATTGTACCCAATAAGCGAGCGAATTGAGGGGGCGGGCCCAGAGTTGTGTTGTTTACTTAGTCTGTTGAGTTCCTTGCATTTTGTCTCTGCCTTTCCCATCTGTTATTATTAATATTAATATTAATAGCACAATACTCATGCTTGCATAATTGCACCTACACATTCATTATTAAAATTAAAATTATAATTATTTTAAGACACTTTATTATTATTATTATTATTATTACATTTAATAACTCAATACTCATGCTTGCATAGTTGCACCTACACATTAATTTATATAATTTTAATTATTTTTAAAACACTTTATTATGAAAATTGCTGGAAGAAACATTAACAACCTCAGATATGCAGATGACACCACTCTGATGGCCGAAAGCGAGGAGGAGCTGAGGAGCCTTCTCATCCAGGTGAAAGAAGAAAGCGCAAAAACCGGGTTGCAGATAAACAAACAAAAAAAAGCAAGATTATGGCAACAAGAATGATTGACAACTGGGAAATAGAGGGAGAAAACGTGGAGGCCATGACAGGGTTTGTATTTCTAGGACGCAGACTGCGGCCAGGAAATCAGGAGACGCTTCCTTCTTGGGAGGAGAGCAAGGACCAATCTCGATAAAATAGTGAAGAGTAGAGACATCAGACTGGCAACCAAGATCCATTGCCTAGTCAAAGCCATGGTATTCCCCATAGTCACCTACGGATGGGAGAGCTGGACCAGAAGGAAGACTGAGCAAAGGAAGAGAGATGCTTTTGAACTGTGGTGCTGGAGGAAAGTTCTGAGAGTGGCCTCGAAACGAAAGGAGATGAGAGGCCAAGATGAAGTCCTTTGGCCACGTCATGAGAAGACAGGAAAGGTTAGAGAAGACAATGATGCTGGGGAAAATGGAAGGAAAAAGGAAGAGGGGCCATCCAAGAGCAAGGTGGATTGATGGCATCCTTGAAGGGACTGGATTGACCTTGAAGGAGCTAGGGGTGGCGACGGCTGACAGGGAGCTCTGGCGTGGGCTGGTCCTTGAGGTCACCTAGAGAAGACAATGATGCTGGGGGAAATGAAAGGAAAAAGGAAGAGGGGCCGACCAAAGGCAAGATGTATGGATGGGATCCTTGAAGTGACTGAATTGACTTTGAAGGAGCTGGGGGTGGTGATAGCCGACAGGGATCTCTGGCCTGGGCTGGTCCATGAGGTCACCTAGAGAAGACAATGATGCTGGTGAAAATGGAAGGAAAAAGGAAGAGAGGCCGACCAAGGGCAAGATGGATGGATGGCATCCTTGAAATGACTGGACTGACCTTGAAGGAGCTGGGGGTGGTGACAGCTGACAGGGAGCTCTGGCATGGGCTGGTCCGTGAGGTCACGAAGAGTCGGAAATGACTGAACGAATGAACGACAAGAAGTTGTACTTGCACATTAATAATGATAATAATAATAATAAGATAGGTAGATAGGTAGATAGATAGATAGATAGATAGATAGATAGATAGATAGATAGATAGATAGATATTGGGAGCTCACCCTACTCTCTGGATTAGATAGATAGATAGATAGATAGATAGATAGATAGATAGATAGATAGATAGATAGATAGATAGATGATAGAGTGCAGTGGTTCTCAACCTTCCTAATGCCGTGACCCCTTAATACAGTTTCTTATGTTGCGGAGACCCCCAACCATAACATTCTTTTCGTTGCTTCTTTGTAATTGTAATTTTTCTCCTGTTCTGAATCGGAATGTAAATTTATATGTTATACAGGATGCATTTTCATTCACTTCACCAAATTTGGCACAAATACCCAATATGCCCAAATTTGAATACTGGTGGGGTTGGGAGTTGTAGTTCATGGGATTTATAGTTCACCTACTATCAAAGAGCATTCTGAGCTCCACCAATGATGGAATTGGACCAAACTTGGCACACAGAACTCCCATCACGAACAGAAAACACTAGAAGGGTTTGGTGGGCATTGACCTTGAGTTTTGGAGTTGTAGTTCACCTACATCCAGAGGGTATTGTGGACCCAAACAATGATGGATCTGGATCAAACCTGGCATGGATACTCAATATGCCCAAATGTGAACACTGGTGGAGTTTGGGGAAAATAAACCTTGACATTTGGGAGTTGCTGGGATTTATAGTTCACCTAAACTCAACGAGCATTCTGAACTCCTCAACAATAGAATTGAGCCAAACGTCCCACACAGAACTGCTGGACCTCTCAGCGGCCTTCGATACCGTTGATCACAATATCCTTTTGGGGCGCCTCATGGATATGGGGCTCGGGGGCACTGCTCTGCAATGGCTCCGATCCTTTCTTGAGGGAGGGTCCCAGAAGGTGTTATTGGGTGACACCTGTTCGGCCACACAACCATTGTTGTGTGGAGTCCCACAGGGTTCAATCTTGTCCCTGATGTTATTTAACATCTACATGAAGCCGCTGGGGGAGATCATTCGGAGTTTCGAAATGAGATGTTATCTCTACGCAGATTATGTCCAAATCTGTCACTCCTTCTCACCTGTCACCAAGGAGGCTGTCCAGACCTTGAACCGGTGCTTGGCCGCTGTGTCGGACTGGATGAGAGCTAACAGATCGAAATTGAATGCAGAGAAGACAGAGGTCCTACTGGTCAGTGGTAAGGCCGAACAGGGCATAGGGTTACAGCCTGTGTTAGACGGGGTTACACTCCCCCTGAAGACGCAGGTTCACAGCTTGGGAGTGATCCTGGACTCATCGCTGAGCCTGGAACCCCAGGTCTCGGCGGTGGCCGGGAGAGCTTTTGCGCAATTAAAACTTGTGCGCCAGCTGCGCCCGTACCTTGGGAAGTCGGATCTGGCCACGGTGGTCCACACTCTTGTTACATCCTGATTAGATTACTGCAACGCACTCTACGTGGGGTTGCCTTTGAAGACTGTTCGGAAACTCCAACTAGTCCAGCGGGAGACAGCCAGAGTACTCACCGGAGCGTCATACAGGGAGCACACCACCCCTCTCTTGTGTCAGCTCCACTGGCTGCCGATCCAATTCCGAACACAATTCAAAGTGCTGGTTTTGACCTATAAAACCCTATACGGTTCCGGCCCAGTGTATCTGTCTGAACGGATCTCCCTCTACGGCCCACCATGGAGTCTAAGATCTTCTGGGGAGACCCTGGTCTCGACTCCGCCTCTATCACAAGTGAGGCTGGCGGGGACGAGGAGCAGGGCCTTCTCGGTGGTGGCCCCTCACCTGTGGAATTCACTCCCCGGGGAAATTAGATCAGCGACATCCCTCCTTGCCTTTAGGAAAAAATTGAAAACATGGATTTGGGACCAGGCATTCGGACAATCTGGCAGATGAAGAAAGGACCTTGACGATGGACAAGAATTGACTAAGTGGAATGGAATTATGGAACTCTGAAAGACGAACGCTGAGCATGAGATTAGTTTTTATTGATTGTGTTATATACCGACTATCTTAACTGTGATAATTGTTTTAACTGCTGCTTTGTACGCATGTGTATTTTGTGCAGGCATCAAATTATGCCTTTTTGTAAGCCGCCCTGAGTCCCCCCTGGGGGTTGAGAAGGGCGGGGTAGAAGTATCCGAAATAAATAAATAAATAGAACCCAACCCCCCCCCCCCAATGATCAACAGAAAATACTGTGTTTTCCGATGGTCTTTGGCGACACCTCTGACACCCCAGGTTGAGAAATGCTAATATAGTGCCATCCAATGTGCATGGCCCTCTGTAGCCATAGACACACGCTTGCACAATCGCATCATGTTGCAGATTCCTTTTTTCTGCCTTAGGCATTAAACTGACCACAACACTTATTAATTTCCACGAAAACGGGATGTTTCATCTCGCCTTACCTTTGCCGTAGAAGAGCTGCCCCTGAGAAACGGATTGTGCAACCTTGACTATCTGCATCCACATCTCTAGGGAGAAGAGAAGAGCGATCATGCCCTGGCCTGCACCAAGCGCATGAGTTGACATGCGTGTGCGTTCATTTAAAGACGGATTAGGGGCCCAAGCTCCCCTGAAAATCCAAAGGAAACAGTGGACCTTGCAAGGAAGCAGAACGACTTCTGATCCCGACTCCTTCAACGTGAAAAATACATACGCCTTTACGGATCAAGAGTTTCCGTATCACTAATCTCACCCATACGTGCAAAACTAGTGCTCGCAACTCACTAATTCTCCTCCTCCTCCTTGCCTTCAGGGAATTCCTCATGGGATCATCTTGTCAAGAGTCCAAAAGGAAGTACTGTATGCAATATTTACTGGAGGTGAGTCTTTTCCTGCTGAACAAACGGGATAAACAGGGGAAAGAGGAAAAGCAAATAGGTCCATCATTGGTGGAGGGGTTGTGGGTGAACTACAACTCCCAGAAAGGAAAGTCACCCCCCCCCCACAAAAAAAACCCTCCAGTAAGCAAATATCGGCATATCAGGCATGTGTGCCAAGTTTGGGTCGGATCTATTGGTGTTTGGGTTCACCATGTCCTCTGGTTGTGGGTGAACTACAACTCCCAGAAAGGAAAGGCCCCCCCCCCCCCAACCAAACCCTTCCAGTAAGCAAATATCGACATATCAGGCATGTGTGCCAAGTTTGAGTCGGATCCATCAGTGTTTGGGTTCACCATGTTCTCTGGTTGTGAGTGAACTACAACTCCCAGAAAGGAAAGTCAGCCCTTTCCCCCTAAAAAAAGTCCTCCAGTAAGCAAATATTGGAATATCAGGCATGTGTGCCAAGTTTGGGTCAGATCCATCAGTGTTTGGGTTCACCATGTTCTCTGGTTGTGGGTGAACTACAACTCCCAGAAAGGAAAGTCACCCCCCCCCCCAAAAAAAAAAAACCCTCCAGTAAGCAAATATCGGCATATCAGGCATGTGTGCCAAGTTTGGGTTGGATCCATCAGTGTTTGGGTTCACCGTGTTCTCTGGTTGTGGGTGAACTACAACTCCCAGAAAGGAAAGTCACCCCCCCCCCCCCCCAAGCCTTCCAGTAAGCAAATATCAGCATATCAGGCATGTGTGCCAAGTTTGGGTCAGATCCATCAGTGTTTAGGTTCACCATGTTCGCTGGATGTAGGTGAACTACAACTCCCCAAATCAAGGTGAAATTCCCTCAAAGACCTCCACTATTTTTTGCTGGTCTTGGGGGCTCTGTGTATCAAGTTTGGTCCAATTCCATCTTTGCTGGAGCTCACTAATAGCAGGTGAACTATAAATCCCAGTCCCTACAACTCCAAAATGTACAAGCTGGTTCCCCTCAAAACCCACCAGTATTCAAACCTGGACATATCAGGTATGCATGCCAAGTTTGGTCCAGATCCATAATGGCTTGCATTCATAGTGCGCTCTGGATGTAGGTGAACTACAACTCCTTAAATCACTGCAAACACCTGCAGTATATTTTGTTGGTCACGGGGGTTCTGTGTGCCAAGTTAATTCCAGATCCATCATTGGTGGAGTTCAGAGTGCTCTTAGATTGCAAGTGAACTATACATCCCAGGGCCTACAACTCCTATAAATCATGGTGAATTCCCACCCCCACCCCCACCCCAAACCTCTCTAGTATGATCAGTTGCTGATCAATTCCTCTGTCTGCTGTGTACCATAGAAAAGAAGAGGAAAGAGTTAAGGGAGAGGCAGTGTGCAGTGTCGTGCAAATTTCACACCAATGGAGAGAGTCAGAAGCACTGGGATGTCTGTGGTGGAGGCAACACCTACAATCTAGGATGGAATTGTTCCCGTATGAAAGCCTTCACTTGGGTGGGCAGTGTGGTGTTGGTGGAGGACATTGGTAGGGCTCTTGGACATGTTCATGGCGCTCGCTATAACCTGCAATGTCATTGGAGGCAAGTCCTTTGGTGTCCCCTGAATACTGGGAGCTGGAGCTGTTTGTGGAAGCTTGTGGAGTTTGTCTGTGTAAGTGGACACCCCAGCCACACATATACACGTTTTCACTTTTATTATGTGTATAGATCAGGCATGGGCAAACTTGGGCCCTCCCTCCAGGTGTTTTGAACTTCAACTCCTACAATTCCTAACAGTCTACCAGTCCAAAACACCTGGAAGACCTAAGTTTGCCCATGCCTGGGATAGACAGACAGACAGACAGACAGACAGACAGATTATTATTATTATTATTATTATTATTATTATTATTATTATTATTACTAGCCGTACCCGCCAGGCGTTGCTGTGGCCAACCTTCCCTCCCTCTTTCTCTCCTTCTTTCTCTCCTTCCTTTCCTTTCCTTTCCTTTCCTTTCCTTCTTTCCTTCTCTCCTTTGGCCAACCTCCTGTGGCCAACCTTCCCTCCTTCTTTCTCTCCTTCCTTTCCTTTCCTTTTCTTCTTTCCTTCTCTCCTTTGGCCAACCTCCTGTGGCCAACCTTCCCTCCTTCTTTCTCTCCTTCCTTTCCTTTCCTTTTCTTCTTTCCTTCTCTCCTTTGGCCAACCTCCTGTGGCCAACCTTCCCTCTCTCTTTCTCTCCTTCCGTTCCTTTCCTTTTCTTCTTTTCTTCTCTCCTTCCCCTCTCCTCCTCCCTCTTTCTCTCCTTCCTTTCCTTTCCTTTCCTTTCCTTTCCTTCTTTCCTTCTCTCCTTTGGCCAACCTCCTGTGGCCAACCTTCCCTCCCTCTTTCTCTCCTTCTTTCTCTCCTTCCTTTCCTTTCCTTTTCTTCTTTCCTTCTCTCCTTCCTTCCTTCTCTACCTCTTTCTTTCTTTCCTTCCTTCCCTTTTTCTTTTCCTTCCTCTTTCTCTCCTTTCATCCTTCTCTACTTCCTTCCTTCACTTTTTGTTTCCATCCTTCCTTCTCTCTTTCCTTCCCTCCCTTTCTCTCCTTTCCCTCCTTCCTTTGCTCCCTTTCCTTCCTTTCCTTTCCTTTCTTTCTTTCTCTCCTTCTTTCCCTCTCTACCTCTTTCCTTCCTTCTTTCTGTCTTTCCTTCTTTCTTTCTTTCTTTCTTTCCCCTTCCTTCCTCCTTCTTTTTCTTTTACTCCTTTCTTCCTTCTCATGCATTGCTGTGGCCCAGTCTGTGTATATGTGTTTTGTGTGTGTGTGTATATATGTGTTTATATAGATACTAGCCGTCCCCTGCCATGCATTGCTGTGGCCCAGTCTGTGTATATGTGTTTTGTGTGTGTTTGTGTGTGTGTATATATTTGTGTATATATGTGTGTTTGCACAATATATATATAGGTGTATATGTGTGTGTGTGTGTGGTGTGTTTATATGTGTACATGCATATTGTGTATATGTGTGTGCATGTGTATATGTATATATATGTGTGTGTATGTGTGTGTATATATATATGTGTGTGTGTGTGTATATATATATATGGTGTGTATATGTGTATATTTATGTGTGTTTGTGCACAAATATACGTATGTGTGTATGAATGTATGCATGTGTATATGAGTGTATTTGTATATATATATATATTGGGATTTTAAGTCTGTTCTGATGGGGTTGTGTGTGTGTGTGTGTGTGTGTGTGTTTAGGGGTGAGGGACACTCGTTCGACGGTTAGATGTATTGTGTCCAAATTTGGTGTCAATTCCCCCAGTGGTTCTTGAGTTCTGTTAATCCGACAAACGAACATGACATTTTTATTTATATAGATTATTATTATTATTATTATTATTATTATTATTATTATTACCCTGCTTTATCTCTCCCGAAGGGGATTCAAAGCAGCTTTCTGCCTCCAAATGCATAGCTACTTTCTTTACCTTTTTCAAGGGCCAATTATGCTTTGTCTTTGTTTTGAAAAACCTCAAACAAGTCTGCGTTAGAAAAAGTAACCTCCGGTAGAAACTAAGAGTCATTTTTGAATACACAGTCATTATTGTTTGCTGCACCTCTGCCTTCTCAAAGGCTGCAGGGCTCTTTTCACAGCTTTGGTGGATGCTTAGGGTTGCTCTTCCAAGACATTAATTGGCACCCGTCATCATTAGGGCATTCTTATAAAACATTCTATTTTACAACTCTCCTAATTGTCTAAAAGAGCAGCCTCTGATTCATAGTAAACAACAGCCCAGCGGTTAAGTGCGTTGTGTGTTTCAGACTGGGAAGAGAAAATTGCAACTCGTTTCCAAAGGTCTGTTTTGGTGCCTCAGAATTCACAAACAGGGAAAGAGAAGCAAGAGAATGACAACTAAAGCTTGGGATGAGCTGGATGCTACATGAGTTGGATGAAACACAAGCCTCTTCTACACTGCCATACAAAATCTAGATGACCTTCTGGCAAGGAAACTAGTCCAATGTGGGCTAGGCAAAACTACGGTGAGGTGGATCTGTAATTGGTTAAGTGGACGAACACAGAGAGTGCTCACTAATGCTTCCTCTTCATCTTGGAAAGAAGTGACAAGTGGAGTGCCGCAGGGTTCCGTCCTGGGCCCGGTCCTGTTCAACATCTTTATTAATGACTTAGATGAAGGGCTAGAAGGCAGGATCATCCAGTTTGCAGACAACACCAAATTAGGAGGGATAGCCAATAGTCCAGAGGACAGGAGCAGGATTCAAAACGATCTTGACAGATTAGAGAGATGGGCCAAAACTAACAAAATGAAGTTCAACAGTGACAAATGCAAGATACTCCACTTTGGCAGGAAAAACAAAATGCAAAGATACAGAATGGGGGACGATGCCTGGCTCGAGAGCAGTATGTGTGAAAAAAATCTTGGAGTCCTCATGGACACCAAGTTAAACATGAGCCAACAATGTGATGTGGCGGCAAAAAAAGCCAATGGGATTTTGGCCTGCATCAATAGGAGCATAGTGTCTAGATCTAGGGAAGTAATGCTACCCCTCTATTCGGCTTTGGTTAGACCACACCTGGAACACTCTGTCCAATTCTGGGCAACGGAATTGAAGGAAGATATTGACAAGCTGGAATGTGTCCAGAGGAGGGCGACTAAAAGGATCAAGGGTCTGGAGAACAAGCCCTATGAGGAGCGGCTTAAGGAGCTGGGCATGTTTAGCCTGAAGAAGAGAAGGCTGAGAGGAGACATGATAGCCATGTATAATGTGAGAGGAAGCCACAGGGAGGAGGAGGGAGCAAGCTTGTTTTCTGCTTCCCTGGAGACTAGGACGAGGAACAATGGCTTCAAACTACAAGAGAGGAGATTCCATCTGAACATGAGGAAGAACTTCCTGACTGTGAGAGCTGTTTAGCAGTGGAACTCTCTTCCCCGGAGTGTGGTGGAGGCTCCTTCTTTGGAAGCTTTTAAACAGAGGCTGGATGGCCATCTGTCAGGGGTGATTTGAATGCAATATTCCTGCTTCTTGGCAGAATGGGGTTGGACTGGATGGCCCATGAGGTCTCTTCCAACTTTTTGATTCTAGGATTCTATGATTCTATGAGTTGGATGAAACACAAGCCTCTTCTACACTGCCATACAAAATCTAGATTATCTGCTTTGAGCTGGATTACATCAACTCCGCTGGACCAGCCACGTTGTCCGGATGCCCGACCACCGTCTGCCAAAGCAGTTGCTCTATTCCGAACTCAAGAACGGAAAATGGAACGTTGGTGGACAGGAAAAGAGATTGAAAGATGGGCTCAAAGCCAACCTTAAAAACTCTGGCATAGACACTGAGAGCTGGGAAGCCCTGGCCCTTGAGCGCTCCAGTTGGAGGTCAGCTGTGACCAGCAGTGCTGCAGAATTTGAAGAGGCACAAATGGAGGGCAAAAGAGAGAAACGTGCCAAGAGGAAGGCACGTCAAAGGTCCTAAACCAAAACTCCAACCCTTTTCTTAGGGTTTTCTGAGCCAGATTGAGTCTGAAAAGGTTGACCACTGTCTTTCTCTTTGACCAAAAAAGTGGGGATTACTCAAAGCCCATCCAGCAAGTTTCCAAGCGATTCAAACCCTGGATTTCCAAGGGTTTATGGCATTGTAAATTACTTAAATTAGCCTCCTCACATAAAGCGGTACCTAAATTTCCTACCTGAGAGAGGCAACTGTCTTTCTGGCTGCATAGGGCAACAGCAAGCTAGACTATTAATGGTCGGGAGCTCACTATGACCTGGGCTGGCTTCGAACTCATGACCTCTCGGTCAGTAGTGATTTTAATGCAGCTGGCTTCTAACTATTATTTATTTTATTTATTTACTTCATTTATATACCGCTTTTCTCAGCCCTTGGGTGGCTCAAGGCGGTTAACAATACCAAAATTCAATGCTCAACATCATAAAGCAAGTTTCCAAGGGATTCAAACCCTGAACTTCCAAGGTTTTATGGCATCGTAAATTAGTTAAATTAGCCTCCCCGCATAAAGCGGTACCTAAATTTCCTACCTGACAGATGCAACTGTCCTTCAAGCTGTATAGGTCAACAGCAAGCTAGACTATTAATAGTCAGGAGCTCACTCCAACCCAGGCTGGCTTTGAACTCATGACCTCTCGGTCAGTAGTGATTTTAATGCAGCTGGCTGCTAACTAGCTTTGCCACAGCCCGGTCCCACCATAGATCCAGCCATAGCGTATTAACTCTTTCAGGAATGAGTTTCCCTTCCAAGGGGTAGATTTCTCTCACTTCCTGTTGTCTCAGCCCCATTCTTTAGTGTAAATCATTTGTAAGTTGAGTGTTTATTTATTTATTCTGTCAGGAGCAAGCCAAGCAGTTGTATTGCATTTTTTAACAAACAAACAAACAAAACACAAAGTTTGCAAGTTTGGTAGTTGATTAAATGTCCTTTGACTAGTATCTGGCCACTTGGAGTGCCTCTGGTGTTGCCGCAAGGAGGTCCTCCATTGTGCATGTGGCAGGGCTCAGGTTGCACTGCAGCAGGTGGTCAGTGGTTTGCTCTTCTCCGCACTCGCATGTCGTGGATTCCACTTTGTGGCCCCATTTCTTGAGGTTGGCTCTGCATCTCGTGGTGCCAGAGCGCAGTCTGTTCAAGTTGCCCAGTCTTCTGTGTGCCCAGGGGGGAGTCTCTCATCTGGTATCACCCATGGATTGAGGTGCTGGGTTTGGGCCTGCCACTTTTGGACTCTCGCTTGCTGGGGTGTTCCAGCGAGTGTCTCTGTAGATCTTAGAAAACTATGTCTTGATTTAAGTCGTTGACGTGCTGGCTGATACCCAAACAAGGGATGTCTCTGCCTTGGTCCTTTCACTATTGGCTGTTACTTCCCGATGGATGTCAGGTGGTGCAATACCAGCTAAACAGTGTAATTTCTCCAGTGGTGTAGGGCGCAGGCACCCCGTGATAATGCGGCATGTCTCATTAAGAGCCACATCTACTGTTTTAGCGTGGTGAGATGTGTTCCACACTGAGCATGCATACTCAGCAGCAGAGTAGCATAGCGCAAGGGCAGGTGTCTTCACTGTGTCTGGTTGTGATCCCCAGGTTGTGCTAGTCAGCTTTCGTATGATATTGTTTCTAGCACCCACTTTTTGCTTGATGTTCAGGCAGTGCTTCTTGTAGGTCAGAGCATGGTCCAGAGTGACTTCCAAGTATTTGGGTGTGCTGCAATGCTCCAGAGGGATTCCTTCCTAGGTAATAATCCTCAGAGCTCGGGATGCTTGTCTGTTCTTGAGATGAAAAGCACGTGTGATGTTGTTTCTAGCACCCACCTTTTGCTTGATATTCAGGCAGTGCTTCTTGTAGGTCAGAGAACGGTCCAGAGTGACTCCCAGGTGTTTGTAACTCGGGGACGTCTTGTACACAGAATAGGCAGCTTGGATCTCAGCTGAAATGTCATTTGAAATAGAAAACGTTCTCCGAATCGCCAGGCAGATTAATGCCAGCCAAGGCACTGATAAGGAAAGCTCTGAAGTGTTCGGAGAAGTCCAAGGTACTTTGAACAGGAGCAAACAGAGCAAACAAACACACACAGGCCGCCCGGCCTTTGGACACACTCCACTTCCCGGCCTCCTTTTGCAAAGGCAGGTTTCACCTCCAACAAGAAACCATTCGAAGAGAGTAGTGCCTGGTTGGATTTACCTGGAATCGTACTGTGTCCAATTCTGGGCACCACAATTGAAGGGAATGAGAAAAGGAGGGTGGCTCAAAGGATCGAGGATCTGGAGAACAAGCCCTATGAGGAGCGGCTTAAAGAGCTGGGCATGTTTAGCCTGCAGAAGAGAAAGCTGAGAGGAGCCATGTATAAATATGTGCGCGGAAGTCCTAGGGAGATGGGAGCAAGGTTGTTTTCTGCTGCCCTGGAGACTAGGACACAATGGAGCAATGGCTTCATTGCTCAACTCACCTATCCGAACTACCCAACTTACCTATCCAAACGTGCCTCCCCTTTCGAACCTTTCAGGAATTTAAGATCGTCTGGGGAGGCCCTGCTCTCGGTCCCGCCTGCCTCACATGCGTGCTTGGCGGGGCCTTCTCAGTGGTGGCCCCTCGGCTGTGGAACTCCCTCTCTGGGGATATTAGGTCGGTCCCCTCCCTCCTGACTTTTAGGAAAAGAGTAAAAACCTGGCAAGTTTTTGGAACCTCATAGTAACCAGATACACTCAGTATTGTGAACGACTATGGAACGGCTTAACTATGCAAATGGACATGGATTTAAACCTGGAAGTCATTGACTTTTATAGTTTTAAATTGTTTTTTTAAATATGAATTTTATTATGTGATTTAACCTGTTTCCAACAATGTATTTATGTGTGTTCTAATTGTTGTTCTAATGTCATCTAATTGTTGCAAGTCTGAGTCACGGGATAAAACTGTGGTAAATAATAAATAAATAAATAAATAAAAATACAGGAAAGAAGACGCTTACTTCTTGGGAGGAGAGCAATGTCCAATCTCGATAAAATAGTAAAGAGTAGAGACATCAGAATTGCAACAAAGATCCGCCTAGTCAAAGCCATGGTATTCCCTGTAGTAACCTACGGATGTGAGAGCTGGACCTTAGGGAAGGCTGAGCGAAGGAAGATCGATGCTTTTGAGCTGTGGTGCTGGAGGAAAGTGCTGAGAGTGCCTTGGACTGCGAGAAGATCCAACCAGTCCATCCTCCAGGAAATAAAGCCCGACTGCTCACTGGAGGGAAAGATACTAGAGACAAAGTTGAAGTACTTTGGCCACATCATGAGGAGACAGGAAAGCCTAGAGAAAACAATTATGCTGGGGAAAGTGGAAGGCAAAAGGAAGAGGGGCCGACCAAGGGCAAGATGGATGGATGGCATACTTGAAGTGACTGGACTGACCTTGAGGGAGCTGGGGGTGGTAACGGCCGACAGGGAGCTCTGGCGTGGGCTGGTCCATGAGGTCACGAAGAGTCGGAGACGACTGAACGAATGAACAACAACAAAACATGGAAAGAAAGGAGATTCCACCTGAACATGAGGAAGAACTTCCTAATTGAGAGCTGTTCAGCAGTGGAACTCCCTGCCTCAGAATTAGGTGGAGGTTCCTTCTTTGGAGGCTTTTAAGCAGAGGCTGGATGGCCATCTGTTGGGAGTGTTTTGAAGGTGATTTTCCTGCTTCTTGGCAGAATGGGGTTGGACTGGATGATGGCCCACCAGGTCTCTTCCAACTCTAGGATTCTATGGTTCTATATAATCCAGTTCAAAGCAGATAATGTGGGATTTCATACAACTGTGTGGAAGGGGTGAAAAGAAAGAAAGAAAGAAAGAAAGAAAGAAAGAAAGAAAGAAAGAAGAGGAAAAGAGAGAAAGAAAGGGAAAGAGAAAGAGAGAGAGAGAGAAAGAAAGAGAAAGAAGGAAGGAAGTAGGGAGGGAAAGAAAGAGAGAGAAAGAGGGAAAGAAAAGGAGAGGAAGAAAGAAAGAAAGAGAGAGTGAAAGGAAGGAAGAGGGAAAGAAAGAAGGAAGGAGGGAGGGAGGAAAAGAAAGATAGAGAGAGGGGGGGAAGAAAGAGGGAAAGAAAGGGAGAGAGGAAGAAAGAAAGGGAGAAAGAGAGAGAGAAATAGGGAAAGAGAAAGAAAGAGAGAGTGAAAGGAAGGAAGAGGGAAAGAAAGAAGGGGGGAGGGAAAGGAGGAAAGGAGGAAAAGAAAGAGAGAGAGAGAAAGAGGGAAAGAAAGGGAGAGAGGAAGAAAGAAAGAGAGAGAGAAAGAGGGAAAGAAAGAACGAAAGAAAGAAAGAAAGAAAGAAAGAAAGAAAGAGGGAAAGAAAGAGGGAAATAAAGAGAAAGAGAGAGAGAAAGAGGGAAAGAGAAAAAGAAAGGAATAGAGAGAGAAAGAAGGAGAGAGAAAGAGGGAAAGAAAAATAGAGAGAGAAAGAAGGAGGGAAAGAAAGGGAGAGAGGAAAGAAAGAGAGGGAGAGAGAAAGAGGGAAAAAGAGAGAGAGAGAGAGAGAGAGAGAGAAAAGAAGAAAGAAGAAGAGAAAGAAGGAAGGAAGGAGGAGAGGGAAAGAAAAGGAGAGGAAGAAGAAAGAAAGAGAGAGAAAGAGAAGAAAGAAAAAGGAAGGAGGGAGGGAGGAAAGAAGAAAGGGGAGAAAGAGGAAGAAAGGAAAGAAGAAGAAAGGAGAAAGAGATAGAGAAAAAGAAAGAAAAGAGAAAGGAGGGAGGAGGAAAAAAAGAATAACAAGTTTCCCTTGTTGTAATGGCTAAAGAAAGGAGGCAGGGATGGGAGAGGAAATAAAGGGAAGAGGAAGGAAAGAAAGGGTAAAGAAGGAAGAGAGAAAGGAAGAAAGAAAGAAAGAAAGAAGAAAGAGGAAAGAAAGAGGGAAGGAAAGAAAAGAGGGAAGGAAGGAAGGAAAGAAGAAAGAGAAGGAAGGATGGAAGCAAAAAGTGAAGGAAGGAAAGAGGAAGAAGAAAAAAGAAAAGGAAGGAAAAGAAAGAGGGAGAGAAAAGAAGGAAAGAGAGAGAAGAGAAAGAAATAAGGAAGGAAGGAAGGAAGAGGGGAAAGAAAGATAGAGTGCTTGATGCTATATGCGGAATAATAATAATAATAATAATAGTAATATTCCGTGTCAGGAGCGACTTGAGAAACTGCAAGTCGCTTGTGGTGTGAGAGAATTGGCAGTCTGCAGGGACGTTGCCAAAGGGATGCCCATAAAGGAAGGAAGAGGGAAAGAAAGAAGGGGAGGGAGGGAGGAAAAGAAAGATAGAGAGAGAGAGAAAGAGGGAAAGAAAGGGAGAGAGGAAGAAAGAAAGAAAGAAAGAAAGAGAGAGAGAGAGAGAGAGAGAGGGAAAGAAAGAAAGAAAGAAAGAAAGAAAGAGGGAAAGAAAGAGGGAAATAAAGAGAAAGAGAGAGAGAAAGAGGGAAAGAGAAAAAGAAAGGAATAGAGAGAGAAAGAAGGAGAGAGAAAGAGGGAAAGAAAAATAGAGAGAGAAAGAAGGAGGGAAAGAAAGGGAGAGAGGAAAGAAAGAGGGAGAGAGAAAGAGGGAAAGAGAGAGAGAGAGAAAGAAAGAGAAAATAAATATAAATATTAGAAGGAAGGAAGGAGAAAGAAAGAAAGAAAGAGGGGGAGAGGGAAAGAAAGAGAGAGCAGGGAGAGAAAGAAGGAAGGAAGGAAGGAAGAAAAGAAAGAGAGTGGGGGGAAAGAAGGGGGGGAGAAGGAAAGGAAGAAAGAGAGAGAGCTCTCCCACACATCCATATAACCCAGAATATCAAGGCACATAATCCACAATATCTGCTTTGAACTGGATTGTCTGAGTCCACACTGCCATATAACCCAGTTCAAGGCAGATAATGTGGGATTTTATACAGTTGTGTAGAAGGGGCCAGAGAGAGAGAGAGAGAGAGAGAGAGAGAGGGAGGGAAGAGGGAGGGGAGGAGGGCGGCCCAAGGTCTGTCCCCGGCGGGGGCGGCGTCGGGGGCGAGGCCGGCCCCTTTGGATAAAAGGAAGGAAGGAAAGAAGGAAGGAAGTGTGGAGAAGGAGAGCGAGAAGGAAAGAGTTCTCCTCTGCTCTCCCGGCGGAGGAAAGGAAGGGAGAGAAGAAAGAAAGAAGGAGGAGAGGGAGACCCAAGCACCTCTTGCTCTCCTTCAAAGCTCCCCTTGCTCTCCTCCCAAAGATACGGCGGAAGGAAGGAAGGAGTGAGGAAAAGGAGAGGAGGACGGAGCCCATAGTCCTGAAACTCTCCTTGCTCTGCTTCAAAGCTTCCAGGAAAGAAAGAAAGAAAGAAAGAAAGAGAAGGAAGAGGTCTATCCAGGAGAGGGAGACCCAAGTCCTGAAGCTCCCCTTGCTGTCCTTCAAAAGCTTCGTCGGAAGGAAGGAAGGAAGTAAAGGAAGAGGAGAAGGAAGAGAAGAGGGAGAGCCGAGTCCTGAAGCTCCTCTTTCTCTCCTTCAAAGGCTTCGACGGAAGGAAAGCAAGTAAGAGGAGGAGGAGACAGAAGAGGAGACGGAGACAAGCCCCAACTCTCTTTGCTCTCCCTCAAAGCTTCGACGGAAGGAAAAAAAAGAAAGGAGAGAAGGAGGAAGGCGATCCAGGAGAGGGAGAGAGAAGTCCTGAAGCTCCTCTTGCTGTTCTTTAAAGGCTTCGGCGAAAGGAAGGAAGGAAGGAAAGGAAGAAAGTAAGAGGAGAAGGAAGAGAAGAGGGAGACCCAAGTTCTGAAGCTCCGTCCAAAGCTTCGACAGAAGGAAGGAAAGGAAAGGAGGAAAGCGATCCAGGAGAGGGAGAGATAAGTCCGGAAGCTCCTCTTGCTGTTCTTCAAAGGAAGGAAGGAAGGAAGGAAGAGGAGAAGGAAGAGAAGAGGGAGACCCAAGTTCTGAAGCTCCCTTTGCTGCCCTTCAAAAGCTTCGAGGCAAGGAAGACAGGAGGAGGAAGGCGGTTCAGGAGAGGGAGAGAGAAGTCCTGAAGCTCCTCTTGCTCTCCTCCTTCAGAGCCTGAGCAGAAGGAGGAGAAGAGTCGAAGAGAAAGAGAAGAGGGAGACCCGAGTCCTGAAGCTCCCTTTGCTGTCCTTCAAAAGCTTCGAGGCAAGGAAGAAAGGCGGAGGAAGGCGGTTCAGAAGAGGGAGAGAGAAGCCCTGAAGCTCCTCTTGCTGTTCTTCAAAGGAAGGAAGGAAGAGGAGAAGGAAGAGAAGAGGGAGAGCCGAGTCCTGAAGCTCCCCTTGCTGCCCTTCTAAAGCTTCGAGACAAGGAAGAAAGGAGGAAGAAGGCGGTTCAGAAGAGGGAGAGAGGAGTCCCGAAGCTCCCCTCGCTCTCCTCCTTCCGAGGCTGAGCAGAAGGACGAGAAGAGTAGGCGAGGAAGAGAAGAGGGAGACCCAAGTCCTGAAGCTCCCCTTGCTCTCCTCCAAAGCTTCGACAGAAGGAAGGAAAGAAAGGAGAGAAGGAGGAAGGCGATCCGGAAGAGGCAGAGATAAGTCCGGAAGCTCCTCTTGCCGTTCTTCAAAGGAAGGAAGGAAGAGGAGAAGGAAGAGGAGAAGGAAGAGAAGAGGGAGACCCAAGTCCTGAAGCTCCCTTTGCTGCCCTCCTAAAGCAAGGAACACAGGAGGAGGAAGGCGGTTCAGAAGAGGGAGAGAGGAGTCCTGAAGCTCCTCTTGCTCTCCTCCTTCAGAGCCTGAGCAGAAGAAGAGCAGAAGAGAAGAGGGCGATGCGTGCCTGCTCTTAGCGCCCCATGGAGCGCCTTCCGGGGCCCTTCTTCGAGGCGGAGGCGCCTCTGCCTTCCCTCCTTCCCCAGGGGCATCCCTCCTTCTTGCACCCGCTGCCCGCTCCCTGTGGCGCCCATTCTTCCTCCTCGTGCTTGCCGGGGGAGCCTCTCCCGGGGGGCGAGATCTGCGAGCACGAGACCTCCATCGACTTGAGCGCCTACCTGGACCCGGGCGCCTTCCACGACGAGTTCCTGGCCGAGCTTTTCCAGCAGCAGAGGGGAGGGCAGACGGCCCAGGCCAGCCCCATGCCGGGGCCCCACGCCTCCTACGGCGGGCTCTACGCCGAGAAAGGGGGCTTCCACGGAGGGTACGCGATGCCCGCGGTGAGGGTCAAGCAAGAACCCCACGAGGAAGAGGAAGAGGAAGAGGAAGAAGAGGAGGAAGCCGCCTCCTTGGCCCCCCTCTACTCTCAAGCCGCCCGCTGCGCCCAGACCACCGTCCTGCTCCTGCAACAACCCACGCCGCCCCCCACGCCGGCCCCCAGCCCGCTCCTCCACCACCCCCACCACCCCCACCACCACTCTCAAGCCCATCATCCGCAGCTGCTCCAGCTTCCCTCCCCCTCCCCCGCCGCCCCCTCCCCCTCTTAAGCCCGGGAGCAAGAAGGCGCTGGACAAGGGGAGCCGCGAGTACCGCCTGCGCCGAGAGCGCAACAACGTGGCGGTGCGGAAGAGCCGCGACAAAGCCAAGCTGCGCAACGCCGAGACCCAGCAGAAGGTGCTCGAGCTCAGCGGGGACAACGAGAGGCTCCGCAAGAGGGTCGAGCAGCTCGGCAGGGAGCTCCAGGCCCTCCGGGGGCTCCTCCGCCACCTCCCCGAGGGACAGCTCCTCAAGGCCATGGGCGCACACGCATGAGACCCCCCCCCCCCCAAGGCAACTTGGGGCTCCTCCACTGGGACTCCCCACCGGCTGGACTGGGAGACTGCACTGCAGAGATTGGGACTCTCAACTTGGGGCTCCTCCACTGGGACTCCCCACCGGCTGGACTGGGAGACTGCACTGCAGAGATTGGGACTCTCAACTTGGGGCTCCTCCACTGGGACTCCCCACCGGCTGGACTGGGAGACTGCACTGCAGAGATTGGGACTCTCAACTTGGGGCTCCTCCACTGGGACTCCCCACCGGCTGGACTGGGAGACTGCACTGCAGAGATTGGGACTCTCAACTTGGGGCTCCTCCACTGGGACTCCCCACCGGCTGGACTGGGAGACTGCACTGCAGAGATTGGGACTCTCAACTTGGGGCTCCTCCACTGGGACTCCCCACCGGCTGGACTGGGAGACTGCACTGCAGAGATTGGGACTCTCAACTTGGGGCTCCTCCACTGGGACTCCCCACCGGCTGGACTGGGAGACTGCACTGCAGAGATTGGGACTCTCAACTTGGGGCTCCTCCACTGGGACTCCCCACCGGCTGGACTGGGAGACTGCACTGCAGAGATTGGGACTCTCAACTTGGGGCTCCTCCACTGGGACTCCCCACCGGCTGGACTGGGAGACTGCACTGCAGAGATTGGGACTCTCAACTTGGGGCTCCTCCACTGGGACTCCCCACCGGCTGGACTGGGAGACTGCACTGCAGAGATTGGGACTCTCAACTTGGGGCTCCTCCACTGGGACTCCCCACCGGCTGGACTGGGAGACTGCACTGCAGAGATTGGGACTCTCAACTTGGGGCTCCTCAACTGGGACTCCCCACCGGCTGGACTGGGAGACTGCACTGCAGAGATTGGGACTCTCAACTGGGCAGACTGGGAGCCCAGAGTGCAGGGACTGGGGCTTCTCAGGCAGGAGACTTGGACTTCTCAACTGGGAGACTGAGGTTTCTGAACTAGGAGACTGGGACTCTCAACTGGGCACACTGGGAGCCCAGAATGCAGGGACTGGGACTTCTGAACTAGGAGACTGGGACTCCCCACTGGGCAGACTGGGACTCTAAACAGGCTGAACTGGGAGCCTGGAGTGCAGAGACTGGGGCTGTTCAGGCAGAAGACTGGGACTTCTGGACTGGGAGGTTGAGACTCTCAACTGGGCAGACTGGGAGCCCAGAATGCAGGGACTGGGGCGTCCCAAGCAGGAGACTGGGACTTCTCAACTAGGAGATTGGGACTCTCAACTGGGCAGACTGGGAGCCTGGAGTGCAGAGACCGGGGCTTCTCAGGCAGGAGACTTGGACTTCTCAACTGGGAGACTGAGGTTTCTGAACTAGGAGACTGGGACTCTCAACTGGGCACACTGGAGCCCATAGTGCAGAGACTGGGACTTCTGAACTGGGCATACTGGGAGCTTGGATTGCAGAGACTGGGGCTGCTCAGGGAGACTGGGACTTCTGAACTGGGAGATTGGGACTCTCAACTGGGCAGACTGGGACTCTAAACAGGCTGGACTGGGAGCCTGGAGTGCAGAGACTGGGGCTGTTCAGGCAGAATACTGGGACTTCTGGACTGGGAGGTTGAGACTCTCAACTGGGCAGACTGGGAGCCTGGAGTGCAGGGACTGGAGCTTATTGGACAGGAGACTGGGGTTTCTGAACTAGGAGACTGGAACTCCCAACTGGGCAGACTGGAGCCCAGAGTGCAGAGACTGGGGTTTCTGAACTGGGCAGACTGGGAGCCTGGATTGCAGAGACTAGGGCTTCTGAACTGGCAGACTGGGAGCTCAGAGTGCAGGAGACTGGGGCTTCTGAACTGGCAGACTGGAACTCTCCACTGGGCATACTGGGGGCCTGGACTCCAAAGTGGGGAGACTGGGGCTTCTGAACTGGACAGACTGGGACTCTTAACTGAGCAGACTGGGAGCCTGGATTGAAGAGACTGGGGCTTCTCAGGCAAGGCATTTGGATTTCTCAATGGGGAGACTGGGACTTCCAACTGGGGAGACTGGGAGCCTGGATTGCAAAGACTGGGACTTCTCAGACAGGAGGATGGGACTTCCAACTGGGCAGACTGAGAGCCCAGAGTGCAGGGATTGGGACTTCTCAGGCAGGAGACTGGGGCTTCTGAACTGGGTAGACTGGGACTCTCAATTGGACAGACTGGGAGTCTGGATTGCAAAGACTGGAACTTCTCAGTCATGAGTCTAAGACTTTTTAACTGGGAGACTGGGACTCTAGCTGGGCGGACTGGGAGCCTGCATTGCAGAGACTGGGGCTTCTCAGGCAGGAGACTGGGACACTCCACTAGGCAGACTGGGAGCTCAGAGTGCAGGGACTGGGGCAGCTCAGGCAGGAGGATGGGACTTCTCAACTGGGCAGACTGGCAGCCCCGAGTAGAAACTGGGGCTTCTCAGGCAGGAGACTGGGACTTCTGAACTGGGAGACTGGGACTCTCAACAGGCTGGACTGGGAGCCTGGAGTGCAGAGACTAGGGCTGCTCAGGCAGGACACTGGGACTTCAGAGTGGGGAGACTGGAGCTTCTGAACTGGGAAGACTGGGAGCCTGGATTGCAAAGACTGAGGTTTCTCAGGCAGGAGTCTAAGACTTTTTAATTCGGAGGCTGGGACTCTTAACTGGGCAGACTGGGAGGCCAGAGTGCAGAGACTGGGGCTGCTCAGGGAGAAGACTGAGAAGGGAAAGCAGGCCAACTGGGACTTCCAAGCCAAGATCTCTGGAGAGTAGGGAGTCTGGGCCTTCTAAGACAAGAGTCTTTGGGGGGCTGGCAGGCTAGGATTGCAGAGACTGGGACTCCAACATCGGACCTCTCCCCTTGCAAGGACTGTCGAGCTGCCACATTTCCCCCCTTTGTCCCTCCTTTTTATGCTGCAAGGCTACTTCTTTATTAATCCCACCCAAGATGGACTCTGGAGCAGGTCTGTGGGGCCAGCGGGTTGTCCTTTAGGGGCCTCACTGGAGACAAGGCCTGGCTCGGTGGACTTCTCCAAGGGGCCCCTTCACTGTCCAACGAATGCACTTTGACCAGCTTTCATGGCTTGTTGCTACGGGATCCTGGGAGCTGTCGTTTTGCAAAGTCTTGCCTGCCAAAGAGCCTCCAGAAAGTGCAACTCCCAGGATTGCATCGCATTGCAAACTGCATTCGCTCTACATTGAACGTGCACCCACAATCTTTGGCTGAAACTCTAGATGAAGCATGGGCAAACTTGGGCACTCCTTCCAGGTATTTTGGACTTCAACTCCCACAATTCCCAACAGCCTCAGGCCCTTTCCTTTCCCCCCTCAGCCGCTTAAGGTGAGTGCTGGGCCCATAACCAATGTTAGGTGCTGTTGCTTATGCAGAATGCAAGGAAGCTTCCTCTACAGTTGGCATAGGCAAACTTGGGCCCTCCCTCCAGGTATTTTGTACTTCAACTCCCACCATTCCTAACAGCTGTTGGAGCTCAGCTTGTGACTGTGTTTCAGGATCGGGGTGTCAATGAGGTTTGAGATGAGTTTCAAGATGGCAATGGTTTGTTCAGTGATATTGATGCAGAAAATGACCAGGAGATCCCTGTAGCTTCCCAGGAGAATGGCCCTAAGGCAGTGTTTCTCAACCTGGGGGTCGGGACCCCTTGGGGGGTCACGAAGGGGTGTCAGAGGGGTCACCAAAGACCATCAGAAAACACAGTATTTTCTGTTCGTCATGGGGGTTCTGTGTGGGAGGTTTGGCCCAATTCTATCATTGTTGGGGTTCAGAACCCTCCTTGATTGTAGGTGAACTATAAATCCCAGCATGTCAAAGTCTATTTCCCCAAACCCCATCAGTGTCCACATTTGGGCATATTGATTATCCGTGCCAAGTTTGGTCCAGATCCATCATTGTTTGAGCCCACAGTGCTCTCTGGACATAGGTGAACTACAACTCCCAAACTCAAGGTCAATGCCCATCAAACCCTTCCAATATTTTCTGTAGGTCATGGGAGTTCTGTGTGCCAACTTTGGTTCAATTCCATTGTTGGTGGAGTTCAGAATGCTCTTTGTTTGCGGGTAAACTGTAAATCCCAGCAACTACAACTCCCACCAACCCCACCAGTATTCAAATTTGGGCATACCGGGTATTTGTGCCAAAGTGAATGAAAATACATCATGCAGATCATTATTTACATGGTGATTCATAATGTTAGGGTTATGGTTGGGGGGTCACCACAACATAAGGAACTGTATTAAGGGGTCACGGCATTAGGAAGGTTGAGAACCACTGCCCTAAGGGGTGTGGGGATGATGGTGTGCTTGAATTGTTCCCAGAGGTTTCCCATGAGAGAGAACAGAAAGTTAGCTCAGCACCTGCAGAAATTAATGAGCAGGTAGATAACGAGCCAAGAGATAGGTGATAAGAGATTAGGCTCTTATCTAAGGGCTGAAAAGTGGCTTCGCCGATCTGCCCGGCTTCGATAAAAACAATAACAAAGCCTCAACTAAAGAGAAACCAGTTTCTGACCGCTAGTGACCTAGCTAACAAGGGGATAAAAGTCTCAAGTTTGGGATGTGTAGTCAGATGAAGCATCGTTTAGAATCACGCCAAGTTCTCGTCTTTATTTTGCTTTGAAGTTTCGTGCTAAGATATTTCTTGTTCATAGTTTTGGATTCCTGTATTTCATGATTGCTCAAAATATTCATGATTTTTGGGTTGTATTGGCGATGTGTGGATTTTGCTTTTATGGACGTTGCTCAACTCTACCTTGGGCTAATTTGTTCCTGCTTATCTTCTTACCTAATTGGATTTACCTATTCCTTTTAAGTGCTTTTTACTTTGCTGTGTATTGGAGATGTGTGGATTTTGTTTTTATGGACGTTGCTGAACTCTACCTTGGACTAATTTGTTCCTGCTTATCTTCTTACCTAATTGGATTTACCTATTCCTTTTAAGTGCTTTTTTACTTTGCTGTTTTTTACTTATCTTCAGTAAAAGGACTGGTTTTTTTTCTTTTTCAACGTGTGGTGTTTAAAGTCAAAGTATTATTCATGTTCTGGAGTGCAACAACAGCCTCATGGCTGCTGTAGAGGAAGTTTCCTTGCACTCTGCACGGGCAACAGCGCCTAACATTGGTTATGGGCCCAGGACTCAGCTTAAGCGGTTGAGAGGGAAACAGAAGGGGGCTGTGTGGATTTTGCTTTTATGGACGTTGCTCAACTCTACCTTGGACTAATTTGTTCCTGCCTATCTTCTTACCTAATTGGATTTACCTATTCCTTTTAAGTGCTTTTTTACTTTGCTGCTTTTTTACTTATCTTCAGTAAAACGACTGGTTTGTTTTTTTCCTTATTCAACGTGTAGTGTTTAAAGTTCTGGAGTGCAACAACAGGAAGTTTCCTTGCACTCCGCACAGGCAACAGCACCTAACATTGGTTATGGGCCCAGGACTCAGCTTAAGCGGCTGAGAGGTAAACGGAAGGGGGTCGAGGCTGTTAGGAATTGTGGGAGTTGAAGTCCAAAACATCTGGAAGGCCCAAGTTGGCCCATGCCTGCTCAGATAGATAGATAGATAGATAGATAGATAGATAGATAGATAAGCTTTGGATAGTATAGGGAAGGGTCAACTCCAGTGGCATTTCCTTTGCTGTCTGTATCTCTGTTGGGAATATGACTTGGAAATAAATATTTGTAGGGGAAACTTCAGTGGAGACCCCCTTTCCCCCCTGATTATAACTCTTCCTGCAATTGATTGTCTCAGCCTCATTTGTAAGTTGGATGTTTGTAACCCGGGGATGGCTTGCGATCTCTCCTTCCAACTCAAAACTCCAGTTGGCAACCACAACATGGACCAAGCTGGACTTAAGTGATTTGGGGGTGCAGGTACAACCTACCTTCTCTTTCTTGGTCACATAACTTGCCTTCCTGCCTGGTTTGTGCCCTCCGTACTGTGAAAGCCACGCTTTGGACTCTGTTTACGCCTTTTTTGTTGTCGTTGTTGTCATAATTATTCCGCTATGTAACACCCTTTTTGTTCCTGGGTTATCAATGTTGTTTTCCTAATTGGTTCTATGATAATTTTAAAAAAACATGGAGAAAGTTGATTAAACTGCCCAAACTTTGCAATATGTTAATTGCTGGAATCACTGGGTTGCTGTGCATGTTTTGGACGGTCTGGCCATGTTTCAGAAGCATTCTCTCCTGACATTTCGCCTCCATCTATGGCAGGCATCCTTAGAGGCTCAGGCCCCTTCCTTTTCCCCCTCAGCCGCTTAAGCGGCTGAGGGGGAAAAGGAAGGGGCCTGAGCCTCTGAGGATGCCTGCCATAGATGTGGGTGAAATGTCAGGAGAGCATGCTTCTGGTCTGGAACATGGCCAGGCAACCAGAAAAAGGCACAGCAACCCATTTTGCAATAGTTTTCCAACGAGTATCTCTCTCATCATCGAGTTTCAACCAATTCTGGCACAAAAATTGAAGTTTTTGGAGTTGAAAAACTAATTTTCAAAGTAAGGACCGTACAATTAAACAGGAAATAATACTTTCAAACCAGGAACAGAACTGTTTTTCAATTTTGTTATTGTTATTATTATTATTATTCTATTGTGTCGCTCACAACCTTGCCAAACTCCTCTCCCCAAATTTTGGATGTTCTCAGGACCCCTTGCTTTGAAGAAAAATAAATACATTTATATATATCTACTACTGCTGGTTTTCTGGTCCAAAAACCTTACTGCGTCATTGGGTAAGCTAAGCAATACTGTAGCCCTCGGTTCCATTCTCTCCCCAGATTAACTGTTAATAAAATGTGAATTATCTCTCCTGGAAAGTTCAAAACGCAGCAATTAAGATATTTAAAGTAAATACCAGGCACACCTCGAGGGTGCAACAGTTTAAAAGAAAAACAAAATGGGCTTCTTGACACTATTTGGCTTTTCTAAACTTGTTTTTTGGCAGTTCTTCAAGCTGATGAAGAGACCTGTATTTTGTCTAGGATTGCCACTTTATAGACCAGATATGGGCAAACCCAGGCCTGGGGGCTGGATGAGGTCCCTCCTTTCTCAGGCCCTCCTCTTTCTAACCATCCATTCTTTTCTTCTTTCCTTCTTTCCTTCCTTCCCTCCCGCCCTCTCTCCCTCCTTCTTTCACTTCCACGCTTTCATCCTTCCTTCCTTCTCTCTCTCTCTTTCTCTTTCCTTCCCTCCCTTTTGTCTTCTCTCCCTCCACTCTCTTCCTTCCATCTTTCTCTTCCCTCCTTCTCTCTTTCCTTCCTTCCCTCCCTCCTTCCTTCCATTCTTTCATCCTTCCTTCTCACTTTCCTCCCTCCTTCACCCCGTTCTCTTTCTCCTTCCTTTCTTCCTTTCCTTCCCTCCCTTTTGTCTTTCCTTCCTTCCCTCTTTCCTCCCTCCTTCCCTCTCTCTTTCTCCTTCCTTCCCTCCCTTTTGTCTTCTCACCCTCCACTCTCTTCCTTCCTTCCTTCCTTCCTTCCTTCCTTCCTTCCTTCCTTCCTTCCTTCCTTCCTTCTCTCTTTCTTTCCTTCCTTCCCTCCCTTCCTTCCTTCCCTTCCACTCTTTCGTCCTTCCTTCCCACTTTCCTCCCTCCTTCCCTCTCTCTTTCTCCTTCCTTCCTTCTCTTCCCTTCCCTTCCCTTCCCTTCCCTCTTTCCTCCCTCCTTCCCTCTCTCTCTTTCTCCTTCCCTCTCTTTTGTCTTCTCTTCCTCCACTCCCTTCCTTCCTTCCTTCCTTCCTTCTCTCTTTCCTTCCTTTCCTCCCTCCTTCCTTCCCTTCCACTCTTTTTTCCTTACTTCCCACTTTCCTCCCTCCTTCCCTCTCTCTCTTTCTCCTTCCTTTCCTCCTTTCCTTCCTTCCATTTTGTCTTTCCCTCCTTTCCTCTTTCCTCCCTCCTTCTCTCTCTCTCTCTTTCTCCTTCCTTCCCTCCCTTTTGTCTTCTCTCCCTCCACTCTCTTCCTTTCTTCCATCTTTCCCTTCCACCCTTTCGTCCTTCCTTCCCTCTTTCCTCCCTCTTTCCCTCTCTCTCTTTCTCCTTCATCCTTCCTTCTTTCCTTTCCTTCCTTTCCTTTTGTCTTTCCTTCCTTCTCTCTTTCCTCCCTCCCTCCATTTCCTTTCACCCTTCCTTCCTTCCATCCTTCTCTACCTCCCTGCCTCGCTTCTCTTTTTCCTTCCTCCTTAAGCGGCTGAGGAGGAAAAGAAAAGAGCCCAAAGCTGCTAGGAATTGTGGAAGTTGAAGTCCAAAACACCCGGAGGGAAGGCCCAAGATTGCCCAGGCCTGATGTACTGAGTGGCTGTGCTTCAAAAATGCCAGAATTGCAATGTTTTGCTGCTCTTCCCGACCTTCTTAAGTCCCTTCAGCACTCTCAAACCAGCTTCTCTTGATAAGAAACAGCACCGACACATCACTAAAGTGCCAATTCTGTACACTCAGCAATATGTGTTTTCCTATATACAATGTTGTATTTTTGGACAGAACTTTCAGTATCTTTGTTAAAAGTTTGTAATAAAATGTAAATAACTTGCCATCATCATCCTCTTGTTTTTTTCTTTCTTTCATCCTATGGAGGCTTTCTTAGGAAACGATCCACAAGAATGATAGACAGTTATCTCAATGGGATATAAATGAGTTTTATGCTGATATATATATACACACACACACATATATATAGATATATACATATACACACACAATTTGGTGTCAATTCGCCCAATTCTGAGTTATGTTTCTCCCACAAACGAACATTTTATATATATATATATATATATATATATATATATATATATATATATATATACATATATATATATACATATACACACACACACACACACACATATACACACACACATATATATAATGTTCGTTTGTGGGAGAAACATAACTCAGAAACCACTGGACGAACTGACACCAAATTGTGTGTGTGTATATATATATATATACACACACACACACGTGTGTATGAATGTGTGCATATGTATATGTGTGTATATATGAGTGTATGTGTATATGTATATATGGTGTATTTTTGGGGTTTTAAGTCTGTTCCGCTGGACACAAGACAACTTTCAGGCCAACGAGTGACTATCACTCATAAAAACACTGAAAAATACAGCAGAAGAGACTTAAAAAGCAAAAAAAACAAACATTACAACACATGCTCAAAACTATATATATATATATATATATATAAATGTAATGTTCGTTTGTGGGATTAACATAACTCTAAAACCACTGGACGAATTGACACCAAATTTGGACACAAGACCAATGAGTATCAGGCCAATGAGTATCTATCACCCCTAAAACATACACAAACCCCAGCAGAATGGACTTAAACCCCTCAAAATAAACTATACATATATATATATACACTCATATACATATACACATATACATACATACAGACACACACGTATACACAAGCACACACAAATATATACATACATGTACAAATACATATTTACATATACATATGCACACATATACATATAGACATACATACACACATATATACACAAGTGCACACATATACACATATACATATACACATATAAACACAGAAATACACAAATATATACACACATATGCACACATCTATCTATCTATCTATCTATCTATCTATCTATCTATCTATCTATCTATCTATCTATGCAAACACACATATATACACATATACACAAATATATACACACACACACACAAAACATATACACAGACTGGGCCATAGCAACGCGTGGCAGGGGATGGCTAGTATCTCTTTCTCTTTCTGAAAATACATGTTGCAAGGAAGGAATTGTGTTGGTTCCATGGGGCCAAACGTTGTTGACAAAAGGCTGCATCTACACTACAGAATTAATGCAGTTTGGCACATCTATCTATCGATCTATCTATCTACCAACTTAGGCCTCTCCAGGGATCAGATCTGGTTAAGACTAGGATTTCCAAAAACTGGACATCATTCCATGGATATATATTATATTAGCATTTAATGGCCTTGCAGCTTCGAAGCTTGGCTGCTTCCTGAAGCTGCAAGGACTTTAAATGCTACCCAAGGTGGCCAATGGCAGCATTCACACTTGCCAGCAACAGACAAGAGTTCTATCTCCCACCCTGGACATCATTCCACAGATATATATGTGTGTGTGTGTGTGTGTGTGTGTGTGTGTGTGTGTGTGTGTGTGTATATATATATATATATATATATATACACACACACACCCAATTTTCCTAGTTTCCAACAGACCTCACAACCTCTGAGGATGCCTGCCATAGATGTGGGTGAAACGTCAGGAGAGAATGCTTCTGGCACATGAACAGACAGCCCGGAAAACACACAACAACCCAGCCTTAGCAGCGTTTGCATGGAAAATATAGCATTAAAACTTCAGCCAGGGTATTTCTAGAAGCGGGTTCGGTTTGGTGGATTTGTGGCAGCGTCTTGTCTGCTGATCTTTGCTCACGGCAACAACAAACAGCCAAAGAGGGCCTGCAAAGAAAAGGAAGCGGCCGAAAGACAAACCGGGTTCCCAGGGCTCTCGATAGGCTCTGCAAGGAGGAACCCAACTGCCCAGGAAGCCCTGCAGAACATGTTTTTGAAAAAGGCCCAATGACTCCAGCGTGACCTCTCAGCATGGCACATATCATGTGTCCAGTCACTTTTCTAGATTGCAACTGAGTAATGTGCAGGGAAAGTGTTTTGCAGAGAAACAGCTCAATGTCAGTATGGTAAAGGAAGTTGTTGGGTGTGCCTTTAGTGGATTCAGAGAGTTGCTTTGAATCTGCTTTGTGGAGAGAAAAAAGAGGACTATAAATAATAATCATCATCATCATCATCATCAACATCATCAAGGTCCTCATCACTCAAGGGGGTCCCAGTGGTAATCGGCACACTGGGTGCAGTGCCTCAAGACCTTGGCCTGCACTTAAAAACTATCAGCACTGACAAAATTATCACCTGTCAGCTGCAAAAGGCCACTTGACTGGGATCTGCACACATTATTCACCCATACATCACACAGCCCTAGACACTTGGGAAGTGTCCGACGTGGGATCCACGTCTTGTTTGCTGTGTACCAATCTTGTTGTGTATCAAATACTAATAAATTTGGTCCAGATATATCATTGTTTGAGTCTACAGTGCTCTCTGGATGTAGGTGAACTACAACTCCCAAACTCAAGGTCAATGCCCACCAAACACTTCCAGTATTTTCTGTTGGTCATGGGAGTTTTGTGTGCCAAATTTGGTTCAATTCCATCAGTGGTGGAGTTTAGAATGCACTTTGATTGTAGGTGAACTATAAATCCCAGCAACTACAACTCCCATATCTCAAGGTCTATTTCCCCCAAATTCCACCAGTGTTCACATTTGGGCATATTGAGTATTTGTGCCAAGTTTGGTCCAGATCCATCATTGTTTGAGTCCACAATACTCTCTGGATGTAGGTGAACTACAACTCCCAAACGCAAGGTCAGTGCCCACCAAACACTTCCAGTATTTTCTGTTGATCATGGGAGTTCTGTCTGCCAAATTTGGTTCAATTCCATCACTGGTGGAGTATAGAATGCACTTTGATTGTAGGTGAACTATAAATCCCACTAACCCCACTTCCCAAGACAGTAGTATTCAAATTTGGGTGTATTGGGTACTTTCAAATATGGACATATGGAATATTCGTGCCAAGTTTGGTCCAGATCCATCATTGTTTGAGTCCACAATGCTCTCTGGATGTAGGTAAACTACAACTCCCAAACTCAAGGTCAATGCCCACCAAACACTTCTAGTATTTTCTGTTCATCATGGGTGTTTTGTGTGCCAAATTTGGTTCAGTTCCATCACTGGTGGAGTTTAAAATGCTCTTTGATTGTAGGTGAACTATAAATCCCAGCAACTACAACTCCCAAATGTCAAGGTCTATTTTCCCCAAATTCCACCAGTGTTCACATATGGGCATATTGAGTATTTGTGCCAAGTTTGGCCCAGATCAATAATTGTTTGAGTCCACAATGCTCTCTGGATGTAGGTGAATACAACTCCCAAACTCAAGGTCAATGCCCACCAAACCTTTCCAGTACTTTCTCTTGGTCATGGGGCTCTGTGTGCTGGAAGAAGCAAAGACCACCAGCATTGAAGTGATGCTCCTCCACCAACTCTGCTGGACCGGCCACGTTGTCCGGATGCCCAACCACCATCTCCCAAAGCAGTTGCTCTACTCCAAACTCAAGAACGGAGAACGAAATGTTGTTGGGCAGGAAAAGAGATTGAAAGATGGGCTCAAAGCCAACCTTAAAAACTGTGGCATAGATACCGAGAACTGGGAAGCCCTGGTGCTTGAGCGCTCCAGCTGGAAGTCAGCTGTGACCAGCAGTGCTGTGGAATTTGAAGAGGCACGAATGGAGGGCGAAAGAGAGAAGCGCGCCAAGAGGAAGGCGCGTCAAGCCAACCTCGACTGGGACCGCCTTCCACCTGGAATCCAATGTCCTCACTGTGGGAGAAGATGCAGGTCAAGAATAGGGCTCCAGAGTCACCTACAAACCCACCGACCTTGGAGGACCATCATCCTCAAACTACGAGGGATCACCTAAGTAAGTACGGGAGAGTCCAGGTTCGATTATACCTTATCTTTTTAGCAAATGCTATCCATAACTTGTTTCCCCAGCATCACATTTCAATTTAATTGATTTCCTTCCAATCAGTTTCCTTCCTTGTCCAACTTTCCCTATACACTAAAATTGGAAATAATGGTAGAGGTTTGCAAGGTGACTTTGCATTGCATAAATCAGTCGCATTTGGCTTATTGAGAAGCAATGTTTCCTTGAGTTTGGAAAATAAAGTCGATTTGATGCTTCCAGAGCTTTAATTGGTCCCTCAAAGGTATATCAAGCGGCCTCTGCAGTTTCCAACCTTCTCCTTAAGCAGGTCTTTTGCAAAGCTAATGCCTCTTGTCCTGATCGTAATTTGCATTGCAACAAAGACAGGTCATCACAATTGCACTGTTACTTGAAAATCCCATTCTGCTTCACCTTGTCTACACTGTGGACTGAATGCCATTTGATCCCACTTTTTTGTGAAATGCAATCCTGGGAGCTGGAATATTATTTGCAGCGGCCTTGCAAAGCTACAACTCCCAGGATTTAATTGCATTCAGTGTCAAAGTGTATTAATTCTGCATTGGGAAGGTGCTGCCAATGTTCCTCCCAACTGGCTTTGCTCCTGCTTGTCAAACCAAGCCTGTGGGTCCCCCCCCCCCAAAAAAAATCCCCAAATCCTGGCCACTCAGCAGAGGTTCCGGTTTTTCTCGTTTTCCGCAGAGATGACTAAGGAGGATGAAGCCTTGCGGGATGATGCCATCCAAACATCTTCCCCAAAAGAGCCCCAAGGGCAAAGCCAACCCTCCAAGGAGCCCTCCGGCTGGAAGAGCAAGTTCCCACCAAAGGGAAGGCCATTGCCCTTGAGAAACACCGCATCCCAGGGCAGGACTGGGCAAACATCATTGGCTGAGAGAGAGATAGGAATAGAAATAGAAATAGAGATGGGGTGGTGGTGGTGGGGGGGGGGGGGGAGAGATGAATGAGAGAGAAATAGAATTAGAAATAGAGATGAGAGAGAGATGAGAGATAGAAATAGAGAGATAAAGAGATAGAAAGAGAGAGAAAGAGAGAAAGAAAAAGAGAGATAGAGATAGAAAGAGAAAGATAGAAAGAGGGATAGAAATAGAGATGAGAGAGATGAGAGAGAGAGATGACAGAGAGATAGAAATAGAGAGATAGAAAGAGAGATAAAAAGAGAGATAGATATAGAGAGATAGAAAGAGAGAAATGGAGATGAACGACAGATAGAGAGAGAGAGAGAGAAAGAGAGAGATAGAAAGAGATGAGAGAGAGAGTTGATAGAGAGATACAGAAAGATATAGAAATAGAGAGGAGAGAGAGGAGAAAGAGATAGAAAGAGATGAGAGAGTTGATAGAGAGAGAGATACAGATAGAGATAGAAATAGAGATGAGAGATGATAGAGAGAAATAGAGATAGAAAGAGAGAGATAGAAAGAGAGTTTAGAGAGAGATGATAGAGAGATAAAAAGAGAGATTAGAGAGAGATGATAGAGATAGAGAGAGAGAGAGAGATGAGAGAGAGATGATAGAGAGATAGAAAGAGAGAGATGGAAAGAGAGATAGAAAGAGAGATGATAGAGATATAGAAATAGAGAGATATAGAGAGATAGAAATGAGATAGAGAGAAAGAAGTAGAGAGATAGAAAGAGAGATAGTAATACAGATGAGAGAGAGATGAGAGAGAGATAGAAATAGATAGAAGTAGAGATGAGAGAGAGATGGAAATAGAGAGACAGAAAGAGAGAAAGAAAAAGAGAGAGAGAAATAGAGATGAGAGAGAGATTAGAGAGTGAAATATAAATTAAAGATGATAGAGAGATAGAGATAGAAATAGAGATAAGAGAGAGAGCATGACCTTGTTAGAAGTGAAACTTTTGAACAAGTGATATTCATAAGCATTCATGTAATGGCGCACAGGTAACTCAGCTGTTGAACTGAAGAACCATGTGTTTAAACTGCCAAAACTTATAAAATTCATAGTTTATTTTCCTACATAAACAAAGATATCTTTTTGATCCTTCCTCTGAAAGACAGCTTACAGCACCTGGGATGGTCTCCCATCCAAATCCCAGCCAGGCCGGACCCTGCTTAGCATCCAGAATTAGCGCCACCAAAGAGCTTATTCTTCCATTCAATGTTTCTTGTCTTGTTTATTAGAGCACTTTTTTGTCTCTAGAGGCGAGGAAAACTACCGATTCCAATGGAGCATGGTCTCCCATCCAAATCCTAACCAGGCCTGACCCTGCTTAGCATCCAGAATCAGCACCACCAAAGAGCTTATTCTTCCATTCAATGTTTCTTGTCTTGTTTATCAGAGCACTTTTTTGTCCCTAGATGCGAGGAAAACCACTGATTCCAATGGAGCATGGTCTCCCATCCAAATCCTAACCAGGCCTGACCCTACTTAGCATCCAGAATCAGCACCAACCAAAGAGCTTATTCTTCCATTCAATGTTTCTTGTCTTGTTTATTAGAGCACTTTTTTGTCTCTGTTGTTGTTCATTCGTTCAGTCGTCTCCGACTCTTCGTGACCTCATGGACCAGCCCACGCCAGAGCTCCCTGTCGGCCGTTACCACCCCCAGCTCCCTCAAGGTCAGTCCAGTCACTTCAAGGATGCCATCCATCCATCTTGCCCTTGGTCGGCCCCTCTTCCTTTTGCCTTCCACTTTCCCCAGCATAATTGTCTTCTCTAGGCTTTCCTGTCTCCTCATATGTGGCCAAAGTACTTCAACTTTGTCTCTAGTATCTTTTCCCTCCAGTGAGCAGTCGGGCTTTATTTCCTGGAGGATGGACTGGTTGGATCTTCTCGCAGTCCAAGGCACTCTCAGCACTTTCCTCCAACACCACAGCTCAAAAGCATCGATCTTCCTTCGCTCAGCCTTCCCTAAGGTCCAGCTCTCACATCCGTAGGTGACTACAGGGAATACCATGGCTTTGACTAGGCGGATCTTTGTTGTCAGTCTGATGTCTCTACTCTTCACTATTTTATCGAGACTGGACATTGCTCTCCTCCCAAGAAGTAAGTGTCTTCTGATTTCCTGGCTACAGTCTGCATCTGCAGTAATCTTTGCCCCTAGAAATACAAAGTCTGTCACGGCCTCCACGGTTTCTCCTTCTATTTTCCAGTTGTCAATCATTCTTGTTGCCATAATCTTGGTTTTTTTGACGTTTAGCTGCAATCCGGCTTTTGCGCTTTCTTCTTTCACCTTGATTAGAAGGCTCCTCAGCTCCTCCTCGCTTTCGGCCATCAGGTGGTGTCATCTGCATATCTGAGGTTGTTAATGTTTCTTCCAGCAATTTTCACCCCAGCTTTGCATTCATCCAGCCCCGCACATCGCATGATGTGTTCTGCATACAAGTTAAAAAGGTTGTGTGAGAGGATGCAGCCTTGCCGTACGCCTTTCCCAATCTTGAACCAGTCTGTTGTTCCATGGTCAGTTCTTACTGTTGCTACTTGGTCCTTGTACAGATTCCTCAGGAGAGAGACAAGGTGGCTTGGGATGCCCATCCCACTAAGAACTTGCCACAATTTATTATGATCCACACAGTCAAAGGCTTTAGAATAGTCAATGAAGCAGAAGTAGATGTTTTTCTGAAACTCCCTGCCTTTCTCCATTATCCAGCGGATATTGGCAATCTGGTCTCTCTTTCCTCTGCCTTTTCTAAACCCAGCTTGAACATCTGGCAACTCTCGCTCCATGTATTGCTGGAGTCTTCCTTGCAGGATCTTGAGCATTACCTTACTGGCATGAGAAATAAGGCCACTGTACGGAAGTTTGAGCAGTCTTTCGCATTTCCCTTTTTTGGTATGGGGATATAAGTTGATTTTTTCCCAGTCTGATGGCCATTCTTGTGTTTTCTATATTTGCTGGCATATGGCATGCATCACCTTGACAGTATCATCTTTCAAGATTTTAAACAGTTCAGCTGGGATCCCGTCGTCTCCTGCTGCCTTGTTGTTAGCAATGCTTCTTAAGGCCCATTCAACCTCACTCCTCAGGATGTCTGGTTCTAATTCATTCACCACACCGTCAAAACTATCCTCAATATTATTATCCTTCCTATACGGATCTTCTGTATAGTCTCGCCACCTTCTCTTGATCTCTTCAGCTTCTGTTAGGTCCCTGCCATCTTTGTTTCTTATCATACCAATTTTTGCCTGAAATTTACCTCCAATGTTTCTAATTTTCTGGAAGAGGTCTCTTGTCCTTCCTATTCTGTTGTCTTCCTCCACTTCCATGCATTGCTTATTTAAAAATAGTTCCTTATCTCTTCTGGCTAACCTCTGGAATTGCGCATTTAACTGGGCATATCTCCCCTTATCCCTGTTTCCTTTTGCTTTCCTCCTTTCTTGGGCTACTTCCAGTGTCTCAGCAGACAACCATTTTGCCTTCTTGGTTTTCTTTTTCTTTGGGACGTACTTTGTTGCCGCCTCCTGAACAATGTCGCGGACCTCTGTCCATAGTTCTTCTGGGACTCTGTTTACTAAATCTAGTCCTTCAAATCTGTTCTTCACTTCCACTGTATATTCGCTAGGAATGTTAGTGAGATCATATCTAACTGGTCTGTGTATTTTCCCTGATCTCTTTAGTTTTATTCTAAATTGGGCATAAGAAGTTCGTGATCTGAACTACAGTCAGCCCCAGGTCTTGTTTTCACCGACTGGATGGATGTCCACCCACCTTTGGCTGCAAAGGATGTAGTCAATCTGATTTCGGTGTTGACCATCTGGTGAGGTCCATGTAAAGCCGTCTTTTAGGTTGTTGGAAGAGAGTATTCGTTATACACAGCGAGTTTTCCTGGCAAAATTCTATCAGCCTGCGTCCCGCTTCATTTTGTTCTCCCAGACCATGCTTGCCTATGATCCCTGTTGTCATTTGACTTCCCACCTTGGCATTCCAGTCTCCTGTAATGAAAATAATGTCTCTTTTTGGTGTATTATCCAGTAGGTCCTGCAGATCCTCATAGAACTGATCTACTTCTGCTTCTTCAGCAGCTGTGGTTGGGGCGTATATTTGGATCACTGTAATGTTGAAAGGCTTTCCTTGCACTCGAATTGAGATCATTCTGTCATTTTTTGGGTTGTATCCAGGCACTGCTTTAGCGAATTTCTTATTAATTATGAAGGCTACTCCATTTCTTCGATGTTCCTCTTGTCCGCAGTAGTAGATCTGGTGGTCATCTGATGTGAAGTGGCCCATTCCAGTCCATTTCAGTTTGCTGACCCCCAGAATGTCTATCTTTAGTCTTGACATCTCGCCAATAACAACATCCAATTTGCCCTGGCTCATAGATCTTACATTCCAGGTTCCTATGGTGTGTTGATCTTTAGAGCATCGGATTCGTCGTTCACCTCCAGTACCGTCGGCCGCTAGCCTTCCTTTCGGCTTTGAGCTAGCTGCGTCATCACATCTGGGGCTAGTTGAACTTCTCCTCTGCTCCTCCCCAGTAGCATTTTGGCCATCTTCCGACCTGGGAGTCCCATCTTCCAATGGCATACCGACATATCTCTGGTTGTACTGGTCCGTTTAGTTTTCTTGGCAAGGATACTGGAGTGGTTTGCCATTGCCTTCCCCAGGGATCACGCTTGGTCTGACCTCTCTGCCACAACCGTCCCGTCTTGGGTGGCCCTTCACGGTTTCGCTCATGACATCATTGAGGTGCTCAAGCTCCAGCGCCCCGACAAGGCGGTGATCCTTTGCTGGAGTTTTTGTCTCTAGAGGCGAGGAAAACTACCGATTCCAATGGAGCATGGTCTCCCATCCAAATCCTAACCAGGCCTGACCCTGCTTAGCATCCAGAATCAGCACCACCAAAGAGCTTATTCTTCCATTCAATGTTTCTTGTCTTGTTTATCAGAGCACCTTTTTGTCCCTAGATGCGAGGAAAACTACTGATTCCAATGGAGCATGGTCTCCCATCCAAATCCTAACCAGGCCTGACCCTGCTTAGCATCCAGAATCAGCGCCACCAAAGAGCTTATTCTTCCATTCAATGTTTCTTGTCTTGTTTATCAGAGCACTTTTTTGTCCCTAGATGCGAGGAAAACCACTGATTCCAATGGAGCATGGTCTCCCATCCAAATCCTAACCAGGCCTGACCCTGCTTAGCATCCAGAATCAGCGCCACCAAAGAGCTTATTCTCCATTCAATGTTTCTTGTCTTGTTTATTAGAGCACTTTTTTGTCTCTAGAGGCGAGGAAAACTACCGATTCCAATGGAGCATGGTCTCCCATCCAAATCCTAACCAGGCCTGACCCTGCTTAGCATCCAGAATCAGCGCCACCAAAGAGCTTATTCTTCCATTCAATGTTTCTTGTCTTGTTTATCAGAGCACCTTTTTGTCCCTAGATGCGAGGAAAACTACTGATTCCAATGGAGCATGGTCTCCCATCCAAATCCTAACCAGGCCTGACCCTACTTAGCATCCAGAATCAGCACCACCAAAGAGCTTATTCTTCCATTCAATGTTTCTTGTCTTGTTTATCAGAGCACCTTTTTGTCCCTAGATGCGAGGAAAACTACTGATTCCAATGGAGCATGGTCTCCCATCCAAATCCTAACCAGGCCTGACCCTGCTTAGCATCCAGAATCAGCGCCACCAAAGAGCTTATTCTTCCATTCAATGTTTCTTGTCTTGTTTATCAGAGCACTTTTTTGTCCCTAGATGCGAGGAAAACCACTGATTCCAATGGAGCATGGTCTCCCATCCAAATCCTAACCAGGCCTGACCCTGCTTAGCATCCAGAATCAGCGCCACCAAAGAGCTTATTCTTCCATTCAATGTTTCTTGTCTTGTTTATTAGAGCACTTTTTTGTCTCTAGAGGCGAGGAAAACTACCGATTCCAATGGAGCATGGTCTCCCATCCAAATCCTAACCAGGCCTGACCCTGCTTAGCATCCAGAATCAGCGCCACCAAAGAGCTTATTCTTCCATTCAATGTTTCTTGTCTTGTTTATCAGAGCACCTTTTTGTCCCTAGATGCGAGGAAAACTACTGATTCCAATGGAGCATGGTCTCCCATCCAAATCCTAACCAGGCCTGACCCTACTTAGCATCCAGAATCAGCACCACCAAAGAGCTTATTCTTCCATTCAATGTTTCTTGTCTTGTTTATCAGAGCACCTTTTTGTCCCTAGATGCGAGGAAAACTACTGATTCCAATGGAGCATGGTCTCCCATCCAAATCCTAACCAGGCCTGACCCTGCTTAGCATCCAGAATCAGCGCCACCAAAGAGCTTATTCTTCCATTCAATGTTTCTTGTCTTGTTTATCAGAGCACTTTTTTGTCCCTAGATGCGAGGAAAACCACTGATTCCAATGGAGCATGGTCTCCCATCCAAATCCTAACCAGGCCTGACCCTGCTTAGCATCCAGAATCAGCGCCACCAAAGAGCTTATTCTTCCATTCAATGTTTCTTGTCTTGTTTATTAGAGCACTTTTTTGTCTCTAGAGGCGAGGAAAACTACCGATTCCAATGGAGCATGGTCTCCCATCCAAATCCTAACCAGGCCTGACCCTGCTTAGCATCCAGAATCAGCGCCACCAAAGAGCTTATTCTTCCATTCAATGTTTCTTGTCTTGTTTATCAGAGCACCTTTTTGTCCCTAGATGCGAGGAAAACTACTGATTCCAATGGAGCATGGTCTCCCATCCAAATCCTAACCAGGCCTGACCCTGCTTAGCATCCAGAATCAGCGCCACCAAAGAGCTTATTCTTCCATTCAATGTTTCTTGTCTTGTTTATTAGAGCACTTTTTTGTCTCTAGAGGCGAGGAAAACTACAGCTTCCACTGGAGCCCTGGAGTCAAGGCTCCGATGCTCCTTTGCGAGAGTTTCCTCTCCTCTTGGCGATGCGCACCACTTGCCCGTGATAAGCATCTCTGCTTCTTCCTTTACATTTGCTCTGATTTCCATAACTGGTTGCAGCAGGCCCCAGACAGTCTGAAATTCAGAAAGAAAGAGCATTGCAGCGACACCAAAAGACTGCCGACACCAAAGTCAGAGCTGCACCAACCCTGCAAAGAAGACGCTGATGGCAGCAAACACCAACCAAGAAGCCTCGTTTTTGCAGAATCATGCAAAGAGTCTGAGCACACACCGCCCGCCTTGTATTATGGATTGCGGTTGTACATATCTATGGCAAGAGACTGGGATTTGTAGTTCATCTACCATCAAAGAGAATTCTGAACTCCACCAATGATGGAATTGAACCAGCCTTTGCATACAAGACTCCCATGACCAACAGAAAATACTGGAAAGGTTTGGCAGGCATTGACATTGAGTTTGGGAGTTGTAGTTCACCTACATCCAGAGAGCACTGTGGACTCAAACACTGATGGATTTTGACTAAACTTGGCATGAATACTCAACATGCCCAAATATGAACAATGGTGGAATTTCAGGGAATTAGATCTTGCCATGTGGAAGTTGTAGTTGGTGGGATTTATAGTTCACCTGCAATCAAAGAGCATTCTGAACTCCACTAACAATGGAATTGAACCAAACTTGACACACAGAACTCCCATCACCAACAGAAAATACTAGAACGGTTTGGTGGGCATTGACCTTGAGTTTGGGAGTTGTAGTTCACCTACATCCAGAGAGTACTGTGGACTCAAACAATGATGAATCTGGACCAAACTTGCCATGAATTCTCAATATGCCCAAATGTGAACACTGGTACAGTTTGGGGAAAATAGACCTTGACATTTGGGAGTCGTAGTTGCTGGGATTTATAGTTCACCTGCAATCAAAGAGCATTCTGAACTTCGCCAATGATGGAATTGAACCAAACTTCGCACACAGAACTCCCCTGATCAACAGAAAATACTTGAAGGGTTTGGTGGGCATTGACCTTGAGTTTGGGAGTTGTAGTTCACCTTCATCCAGAGAGTACTGTGGACTCAAACAATGATGGATCTGGACTAAACTTGGCATGAATACTCAACATGCCCAAATATGAACAATGGTGGAATTTCAGGGAATTAGGCCTTGCCATTTGGGAGTTGTAGTTGCTGGGATGTATAGTTCACCTGCAATCAAAGAGCATTCTGAACTCCACTAACGATGAAATGGAACCAATCTTGGCACACAGAACTCCCATAGCCAATAGAAAATACTGGAAAGGTTTGGCGGGCATGGACCTTGAGTTTGGGAATTGTAGTTCACTTCCATCCAGAGAGCACTGGGGACTCAAGCAATGATGAATCTGGACCAAACTTGGCACGAATACTCAACATGCCCAAATGTGAACACTGGTGGAGTTTGAGGACATTTGGGAGTTGTAGTTGCTGGGATTTATAGTTCATCTGCAATCAAAAAGCATTCTAAACTCCACTAACGATGAAACTGAACCAATTTTGACACACAGAACTCCCATGACCAACAGAAAATACTGGAAAGGTTTGGTGGGCATTGATCTTGAGTTTGGGAGTTGTAGTTCACCTACATCCAGAGAGCACTGTGGACTCAAACAATGATGGATCTGGACCAAACTTGGCACGAATACTCAATATGCCCAAATGTGAACACTGGTGAAGTTTGTGGAAAACTGACCTTGACATTTGAGAGTCGTAGTTGCTGGGATTTATAGTTCACTTACAATCAAAGAGCATTCTGAATCCCATCCTCTGAGGATGCCAGCCACAGATGCAGGTGAAACATCAGGAGAGAATGCTGCTGGATTTTTAGTATTTTTTCATTATGTATTTGTGTTTTTTAAAAAAATTGTGCACATATGAAGGTTTTTGTATTTTTAACCTGTTTATGTTTGAATGAAGTGTTAGCCACTCTGAGTCCCTCTATGAGGGAGAGAGGGTGGTATATATATATGTTTGAACAAAGTGTTCCTGATGGTTAGTCCCTCTATGAGAGAGAGAGAGTGTGGGATATAAAACAAACTAAATAAAATAAAATAAAATAACAATAGTGGACCAAACTTGGCAAAGAGGACTCCCATGATCAACAGAAAATACTGGAGGGGTTTGAGGGAGGATAGTGGCCATACAGCACACAAAACTCACAGCAACTCAGTGATTTCGTCCATGAAAGCCTCCAACAACACCTTTATCTAGTCCTACTCTACTCCATTTGGTTAGGGTTAGTCCTAAACATGGAAATTGTCCTCTGCGTGACCCGGGTGCACAGCTCAGCATGGAAAGCATGCGCCTGGGGATTCAGTCGAGAGGGGACCGGGTGTGAAACTGCAAGGAGCAAGACGTGGAGGCGGTGTGAAGAAGAACAAGGCGCAGCGTCTGCAGGGGAAGCCATGCTCTGCATTTCCATATCGCTCCCCCTGAGTCACCCATGCCGTGCCGTTCCCTTTGGGCGCTCCACCCGGCAGACACTGGTTCCACCTGCTCCGGGGGACAAGGGTTGAACCCAGGCTCCAAACCAGGCTTGAAGCATGGATTCGATCATCTTGGGTTGTCATGTTTAATCTGTTCCTGGATTATGGACATTCCCAGAGGGTTAGATTAGGTAATCGTACCTCTTCAGCTAATCCAGGCATGGGCAAACTTGGGCCCTCCCTCCAGGTGTTTTGGACTTCGACTCCTACAATTCCTAACAGTCTCAGGCTCCTTCCTTTCCACCCTCAGCCACTCAAGCATTACTTTTCATTCAACCCTTGTACCCAGCAATTGCCTCCTCCTGAGAAAAATATTATACATTTTTCTCAGGAGGAGGCAATTGCTCCTATCACAAAGGACTACCATCTCACCCACCTCATAGGAAACCTGCTACAAAACAGGAGCTTTTTTGTTGAGTTCCAGGGCCAGAGAAGCAGATGGCGGAAACAGAAGAACGGCCTGCCTCAGGGGAGCGTGCTTGCTCCATCCATGTTCAGCATCTACACAAATGACCAGCCACTGCCAGAAGGGACAGAGACTTTCATCTATGCTGATGATCGTGCCATCACCGCCCAAGCAGGGAGCTTTGAGATGGTTGAACAGAAGCTCTCCGAAGCTCTAGGTGCCCTTACTGCCTATTACAGGGCAAACCAGCTGATCCCTAACCCATCTAAAACACAGACATGTGCCTTTCACCTTAGTTCAGAATGCTCTTTGGCTTTAGGTGAACTATCAATCTCAGCAACTACAACTCCCAAATGACAAAATCCATCCCATCCAACACCACCAGTATTCAAATTTGGGCGTTTCGGGTATTTGTGCCAAATTTGGTCCAGTGAATTAAAATACAACCTGCATATCAGATATTTACATTACGATTCATAACACTAGCAACATTACAGTTATGAAGTAGCAACAAAAATAATGTTCTGGTTGGGGGTCACCACAACATGTGGAACTGTATTGAGGGGTCGCGGCATTAGGAAGGTTGAGAGACACTGAATTGGGAAAGGCAAAAGCTGCACATCGCAGGTGCTGACTCAGCACATAGAAGATGGCTTTGAAAGGCAGCAGATCACAGGAGCTGTCTTCATAGACCTGTCAGCGGCTTATGATACTGTGAACCACCACCTCCTCCTGAGAAGAATGTATAGTATCACAAAGGACTACTGTCTCACCTGTGTCATAGGAAACCTGCTACAAAACAGGAGCTTTTTTGTTGAATTTCAGGGCCAGGGAAGCAGATGGTGGAAACAGAAGAACGGCCTGCCTCAGGGAAATGTGCTTGCTCCATCCATGTTCAACATCTACACAAATGACCAGCCACTGCCAGAAGGGACAGAGAGCTTCATCTATGCTGATGATCGTGCCATTACCGCTCAAGCAGGGAGATTTGAGATGGTTGAACAGAAGCTCTCTGAAGCTCTAGGTGCTCTAACTTCCTATTACAGGGCAAACCAGCTGATCCCTAACCCATCTAAAACACAGACATGTACCTTTCACCTTAAAAACAGACAAGCATCCCGAGCTCTGAGGATTACCTGGGAAGGAATCCCACTGGAGCATTGCAGCGCACCCAAATACCTGGGAGTCACTCTGGACCATGCTCTGACCTACAAGAAGCACTGCCTGAATATCAAGCAAAAAGTGGGTGCTAGAAACAATATCATACGAAAGCTGACTGGCACAACCTGGGGATCACAACCAGACACAGTGAAGACATCTGCCCTTGCGCTTGGCTACTCTGCTGCTGAGTATGCATGCCCAGTGTGGAACACATCTCACCACGCTAAAACAGTGGATGTGGCTCTTAATGAGACATGCCGCATTATCACGGAATGCCTGCGCCCAACACCACTGGAGAAATTAAACTGTTTAGCTGTTATCGCACCACCTGATATCCACCGGGAAGTAGTAGCCAATAGTGAAAGGACCAAGGCAGCGACATGTCTGACCCATCCTTTAATTCAGGTCGTACTGTGACAGCAACCACCGAGTTTCACAAGAAAAGTTTGACAGATTGATTCAGGATGATTGTCTTATCACTCAGAGAGAAATGTCAAGCATAATCAGCATTTCACAAGAACGTGTGGGTCACATGATTGCTTTGCTTGGCTATCGGAAGATCTGTGCACGATGGGTACCCAGGATGCTGACGCCTGAAATGAAAGCACACAGACTTAAAACTTCAGAGACTGGATCTAACCACCGTACGGCATCCTCCATTCAGTCCAGATTTAGCACCATCTGACTTCCATCTGTTCCCAATAATGAAAGAAGATCCGTGGGGACATCATTATGCTTCTGATGAAGATGTTGCGATAACTGTGAGACGCTGATCATTGGGCGAGTAATTTTAAAGATGTTGAGGTGGGAACATCTGACTTGCATGACAAACAAAGAGTTGGATGTCCTGTGACAACAACCACCAAGTTTCACAAGCAAAAGGTTGACAGATTGATTCAGAGAGAAATTTCAAGCATAGTCAGCATTTCACAAGAACGTGTGGGTCACATTATTGCTTTGCTTGGCTATCGGAAGATCTGTGCATGATGGGTACACAGCAGAACTTCAGAGACTGGATCTCACCACCGTATGGCATACTCCATACAGTCTAGATTTAGCACCGTCTGACTTCCAATTGTTCCCGATAATGAAAGAAGATCTGCAGGGATATCATTATGCTTCTGATGAAGACACTGAGAGAACTGTGAGACGCTGATCATTGGGTGAGTAAGTTTAAAGATGTTGAAGTGAGAACATCTGACTTGCATGACAAACAATGAGTTGGACGTCCTGTGACAGCAACCACCGAGTTTCACAAGCAAAAGTTTGACAGATTGATTCAGGACGGTCGTTGTATCACTCAGAGAGACATTTCAAGCATAATCGGCATTTCACAAGAACGTGGGGGTCACATTAGTGCTTTGCTTGGCTAGTGGAAGATCTATGCACAATGGGTTCAAAGCAGAACTTCAGAGACTGGATCTCACCACTGTACGGCATCCTCCATTCAGTCCAGATTTAGCACCATCTGACTTTCACCTGTTCCCAATAATGAAAGATGATCTGCGGGGACATCATTATGCTTCTGATGAAGATGTTGCGAGAACTGTGAGACACTGGTCGTTGGGTGAGTAAGTTTAAAGATGTTGAAGTGGGAACATCTGACTTGTGTGACAAACAAAGAGTTGGACGTCCTGTGACAGCAACCACCGAGTTTCACAAGCAAAAGGTTGACCGATTGATTTAGAGAGAAATTTCAAGCATAGTCGGCATTTCACAAGAACGTGGGGGTCACATTAGTGCTTTGCTTGGCTATCGTGAGATCTGTGCACGATGAGTACACAGCAGAATTTCAGAGACTGGATCTCACCACCATACGGCATCCTCCACACAGTCCAGATTTAGCACCATCTGACTTCCCGATAATGAAAGAAGATCTGCGGGGACATCATTATGCTTCTGATGAAGACGTTGCGAGAACTGTGAGACACTGGTCGTTGGGCGAGTAAGTTTAAAGATGTTGAAGTGGGAACATTTGACTTGTGTGACAAACAAAGAGTTGGACGTCCTGTGACAGCAACCACCGAGTTTGACAAGCAAAAGGTTGACAGATTGATTCAGGACAATGAAAGCACATAAACTTCTTTTGTGGCGGCTTCAGAAAACTTGTTCATTGTTGGCAGAAATGTATCCAATTGTCCGGTGATTATGTGTGGGTCACATTATTGCTTTGCTTGGCTATCAGATGATCTGTGCACGATAGGTACCCAGGATGCTGATGCCTGAAATGAAAGCACACAGACTTGAAACTTCAGGGACTGGATCTCACCACCGTACGGCATCTCCGGCCCATCCTTTGATTTAGAATGATCTTCATATCACTCAGAGAGAAATTTCAAACATAATTGGCATTTCACAAGAATGTCACATTATTGCTTTGCTTGTCTATCGGAAGATCTGTGCACAATGGGTACCCAGGATGCTGATACCTGAAATGAAAACACACAGATTTCTTTTGTGACGGCTTCAGAAAACTTGTTCATCATTGGCAGAAGGTGAATTCTGGTGGAAATTGGGGGAAATTTGGCTTTGGGAGCTGCTTGGATGTCCAGCTCACCTGGAACTGAACTGGGCTCACCCCTTCCTTCCTTCCTTCCTTCCTTCCTTCCTTCCTTCCTTCCTTCCTTCCTTCCTTCCTTCCTTCCTTCCTTCCTTCCTTCATCCACAGCACACTCTGCTCTATTAGGGGCGGGGCTTACTGGAGCCCCTTGATGGCGGCACCCAAGAGGAGAGCTGAAGACGGAGGAAGAAGGGTAATTATGTGGAAGAGTGAAGAGTAGTAGTTAAAGAGCACATTCTAAGGATGATTTCTGTGTTTGATTTAATAAAATGTAATAAAATATTCCTATCCAAACCCAAGTAACGAAGGTGGAGGCATTACTTTTCATTCAACCCTCGTATATTGAATTCCATGGCTTCGCACTGAGGTGGCATTGGGGGCTGTGCAGTGGTGGTTTGGGGTGTGGAGGGGTGGGTGTGCTGTTTTGTTGATGTGTGATGAGGAAAGGATTTAATGCCGTTGCACGTGTACAATGACAATACAGTTATTCAATTCTGACACCCGGCCTCTCATTGGGCGACAAGGAGGAGAACTGTGCGGAGGCAGGGAGAGGGAGAAAGAGAGGGGCGTCATCCCATCACTCAGCCTTTGCTAATCTCCCAAGTGGAAAAGGCTCAGGAGGGATCGGCCGTGCAAACAAAGCAAGTGTGCAGGCGTGTTTGCACAAGACCGGAGCACCTCCTCCTCCTCGGCCTCTGAATGGAGTCAAGGAGGAAAACATGGCAATGGCTAAGGATGCTTTCCATTACAAACGGTGGTTTCCATGGCTGGCTTTAGACTATTGAACATACCTGTATTTACTCTAATGCCTATTGAATCGAATGCACACCTCCATTTTCAAAATCCTGAAACCAGAAAAAGTATTTGCTGGCAAATGTCATACATCAGCTTGTCATTTGGCCATTGCAGTTGCTTAGGATTAGAATTCCTTCTTTGCAAACCGAAGTGTTTGAGCACCAAAGTGTCCAGCATTGGAAAGGAAAACCTTGGGCAACCAATCCAGTGACATCACAGAAGGCCACTTCACCTAGCAACAACCAACCTAGTGATATCACAGAGGGCCACTTCACCTAGCAGCAACCAACCCAGTGACATCACAGAGGACCACTTCACCTAGCAACAACCAACCTAGTGATATCACAGAGGGCCACTCCACCTAATAGTAGCCAATGTGAATGCTAATGGCAACATTCATACTTGCTTCCAACAGACGAGAGTTCTTTCTCCCACCCTTGTCTCTTCCACAGTATATACACTCCACTTGCTTGAATCACATCAGTTCTTATGGAGATGTCATTAGCCATAGATGCAGGAGAAACATCAGGAAGGAATGCTGCTGGAACATGGCCAGACAGCCCAGAAAATTCACAGCCACCCAGTAAAGTCCAACCCTTTTGCTCAGTGTTGGATCTCCATTGCATTCTCAAATAACTTCGTTATGTAGAGAAGGAGACCCCAACACTGATTGCCAAACATTCATTGAAAACCTCCTCTCCTACATCTCCAAATCCTTAGATTCGATAGTGTCTTCCTATGGGGCGGAATGAGGTTGGACTGGATGGCCTTTGGGGGCCCCTCCTGACTCTCTTGTGACCCTACGACCTGGCCCTCTCTTCACCTGAAGCCCAAATGGATCCACCTGCGAGGCGGGGGAAGCCCTGGAGAGCTGCCCAAGGGAAGACGATGAGCAGGTGAAACTATTGGGAAACTGAGGCAATCCGAATATCATTCTCGGCAGTGTCGGCATGAATCATGCAGAGCAGAGAGACGCCGTTCCCCATCCAAGAGACTCCGTGTCATGAGAACTCAAGGGAACTCCTCCAACCTGGCAAGCCGGCACCTTTCCCCCTATGAACACATGCAAAGCGATTGCAAAAGTTTCTGATTAGTCCCAGGGAAACTGTCAATGCTGACATGGCAAGGTGCAACTCCACAACAGAGAGGAAAGGGACTCCAAAACATATTCCCTGCAAATAAATAAATAAATATTGAAATATTACATCAACAATCTGGACTACTGCCAGGGAAAGGACCTTTTGGTGTTTGAATCAAGCTTCCATCTCAAGCAATGGAGATCTCCACTTGGAAAAATTACTTCCAAGGCCCAAATCCTATCAAATGCTGGTGAGGCCCAAGGCTTTGTCAATATGGATTATCTAGCATGGGTGCCTGAGGCCTCCAAGGTCACTGAATCCACTCCAACTGGTGGTGCTGAACCCCATTTGCTTTTCATACCATTTCATGTTTTGCACTCATGTTTTGCATTCAGGTTTATTTATTTCACGTGTTAGGACAGCCAGTCAAATATATTACATTTCTAACAGAACAAAGCAAACAAACAGAGAAAATACAAAATGTGTGAGTTTGGTAGTTGATTAAATGTCCTTTGACCAGTATCTGGCCACTTGGAGTGCTCTGGTGTTGCTGCAAGAAGGTCCTCCATTGTGCATGTGGAGGGCTCAGGTTGCATTGCAGCAGGTGGTCAGTGGTTTGCTCTTCCCGCACTCGCATGTCGTGGATTCCACTTTGTGGCCCCATTTCTGAAGGCTGGCTCTGCATCTCATGGTGCCAAAGCGCAGTCTGTTCAGCGCCTTCCAAGTCGCCCAGTCCTCTGTGTGCCCAGGGGGGAGTCTCTCATTTGGTATCAGCCATTGGTTGAGGTTCTGGGTTTGAGCCTGCCACTTTTGGACTCTCGCTTGCTGAGGTGTTCCAGCAAGTGTCTCTGTAGATCTTAGAAAACTATGTCTGGATTTAAGTCGTTGACATGCTGGCTGATACCCAAACAGGGGATGTACTGGAGATGTCTCTGCCTTGGTCCTTTCACTATTGGCTGCTACTTCCCGGCGGATGTCAGGTGGTATGATACCGGCTAGACAGTGTAATTTCTCCAGTGGTGTAGGGCAGAGACATCCCGTGATGCGGCATGTCTCATTAAGAGCCACATCCACTGTTTTAGTGTGGTGAGATGTGTTCCACACTGGGCATGCATACTCAGCAGCGGAGTAGCACAGCGCAAGGGCAGATGTCCTCACTGTATCTGGTTGTGATCCCCAGGTTGTGCCAGTCAGCTTTCGTATGATATTGTTTCTGGCACCCACTTTTTGCTTGATGTTCAGGCAATGCTTCTTGTAGGTAAGAGCACGATCCAGAGTGACTCCGAGGAAATGTGCATTCAGGTGGACATTGCACATTTTCCACACACAAGTGCAGACTTGCATTATTGTGATGCACAGTAATAAAATGCACTGTTTTGCATTAAGTTGTGCAATGTCACGATTCACTAATGAGGTGGCATGGCACAGCTGCCACATAACCCCATGAGTGTATAGTCATGTTTCATCTCCTCCATGTAGGATCCAAGTCCTGAATCAATGCTGGAGTCAATGCCACCCTTCTTGGATAAATGGTGGTATGGAAAGGTCTGGTGTCATCGAACTATTTCCACATTGTTATGAACTATTCAAAGAGTATGCATCCTCACATTTAAAGATAAGACTCTACGACTGGAGGTTTGGTGGTGACATGCATTTGGATAACTGATCAATGGTTGATTGGACTTTTTATGGAGATCTCTCATTTTTTCATGCATTTTTTCCCTCTCATTCTTTGCCATCACCATGTCTTCCTTCTCCTTCTACTTCTCCTCCTTCTCCTCCTCCTGCTCCTGCTCCTCCTCCTCCTCGACCACCACCATTATTTCCTACTCTTTCTCAGTCTCTACCTCCTTCTCCCTATTTTCCTTCTCATTCTCCTCCATCGCATCCTCCTCCTTTCCTCTCCTCCATCTTCATTTCCTTCTCCTACACCATATCTCTTCTTCTCCTCCTCCTCCTTCTCCTCCTCTCCCCACCCCACCACATCTCCTTCTCTTTCTCCATCTCCTCCTCCTCTTCTTCCTCCTCATTTCCTCTACTCCTCCTTCTCCATCCCCATTTCCTTCTCCTACACCATATCTCTTCTCCTCCTCCTCCTCCTACTTCATCTAGCAGCTCTCCCCACCCCACCACATCTCCTTCACTTTCTCCATCTCCTTCTCCTCCACCACCACCACTTCTCCTTCTCCTTCACAGTCCCATCTTCTTCACTTTCTCCATCTCCATTTCCATCTCCTTCTCTTTCTCCTCCTCCACCACATCTCCTTCTCTTTCTTTCATTTTCTTTCTCCGTCTCCTTCTCCTCCACCACCACATAGCCTTCTCCTTCTCAATCTCCTTCTCCTCCACTACCAAACTCTTACTCCTTTTCCTTCCTCTCCTCCACTACCATATTTCCTTCTCTTTCTCCATCTTCTTCTCATCCACCACCACATCTCCTCTTTCTCTATCTCCATCTCCTTCCCCTCCACACCATATCTTCTCTTTCTCCATCTCCATCTCCTTCTTCACCACCATCACATCCCTTTCTCCATCTCCTTCTCCTCCACCATCACATCTCTTTCTCTATCTCCTTCTCCTTTGCCTTCTCCATCTCCTTCTCTTCCACCACATCTTCTCTTTCTCCATCTCCATCTCCTTCTCCTCCACCACCACATCTCCTCTTTCTCTATCTCCTTCTCCTTTGCCTTCTCCATCTCCTTCTCTTCCACCACCACATCTTCTCTTTCTCCATCTCCTTCACCTCCATCACATCACATCTCCTTTTCTTCCACCACCATATCTCCTCCCAGGAGAGGAAATAAACGAGGTTGCCACCATAGCTGAGCACCACCCTATTTTCCTTTCTCCTTCTTGCTTATCCACATCTCCATCGTGCCTGTCTTGTCTCTCCCCTTCATCCCCCCATAAGCAACACACTGCTCCTTCCAGATCTGCTGCAGGAAAGTTTTAGGATGGAACACAAAGGACGAGAGACTCCTTTTCCCCATCCAAAGGGAGACATCTAAGTCCAGAAGCTGCACGTGTGGCCCATTAACCCAGCGCTATCCACAGTCTCCCAAAGAAAATGCAGAGCCAGTGATTCCACCCTATGCATCTTACGACACACCAGTATCTGTTTTGCAATGGCACCCGGCACATTGTCTGCAAAGCTTAATGATCCTGTGGGTGGGACCAATTACACTATGTAACCAAATTTGAAAAACGTTCTATCCCTAGTTTGAAAGTGTTATTTCCTATTTAATTGTGTGGTCCTTACTCTGAAAGCAGTTGGGATACTCCAGAAACTTAGTTTTTGTGGCTGCCACAAACTAGGTTGAATTGGTTGTGAGACTATGAGATAATCATTGAAAAACTATTGCGAACACATATTGCAAAATGTACTGCAGGATGATGTTCCGCCCGCAAACACAAAGTTTCTCCATGTTTTGATGATAGAACCAATTAGGAAACGGCATTGATAACCCAGGAGCAAAAATGGTGTAGCATAGTCCAGATCCATCATTGTTTGAGTCCACACAGTTCTCTGGATGTAGGTGAACTACAACTCCCAAACTCAAGGTCAATGCCCACCAAACCCTTCCAGTATTTTCAGTTGGTCATGGGAGTTCCATGTGCCAAGTTTGGTTAAATTCCATCATTGGTGGAGTTCAGAATGCTCTTTGATTGTAGGTGAACTATAAATCCCAGCAACTACAACTCCCAACTGTCGAGGTCTATTTTCCCCCAAACTCCACCAATGTTCACATTTGGGCATATTGAGTATCCCTGCCGAGTTTGGTCCTGATGCATCATTGCTTGAGTCCACAGTGCTCTCTGGATGTGGGTGAACTACAACTCCCAAACTCAAGGTCAATGCCCACCCAATCTTTCCAGCATTTTTTGTTCATCGTGGAAGTTCTGTGTGCCAATATCTGGTTCAATACCATCATTGGTGGAGTTCAAAGTGCTCTTGGATTGTAGGTGAACTATAAATCTCAGCAACTACAACTCCCAAATGTCACGTTCTATTTTCCCCCAAACTCCACCAGTTTTCACATTTGGGCATATTGAGTATTCGTGCCAAGTTTGGTCTGGATCCATCATTGTTTGAGTCTCTGGATGTAGGTGAACTACAACTCCAAAACCAAGGTGTTGGGTAGCACTGGGGATTGGTTAAAGGGTAACTGTACTGTGGGTGGCAGGTTGTCTATGTATGTGTATGTGTATATATTTGCAGTATATATGGTTGGTGTATTATCTTTTTGAAATAAAATAAAATATTTAAGACTCATCATTGCTTGAGTCCACAGTGCTCTCTGGATGTAGGTGAACTACAACTCCAAAACTCAAGGTCAATGCCCACCAAACCCTTCCAGCACTTTTTGTTCATTGTGGAAGGTCTGTGTGCCAATATCTGATTCAATTCAATAGTTAGTGAAGTTCGGAATGCTCTTTGATGGTAGGTGAACTATAAATCCCAGCAACTACAACTCCCAAATGTCAAGATCTATTTCCCCCAAACTCCACCAGTGTTCACATTTGGGCATATTGAAGATTTGTGCCAAGTTTGGTCCAGATCCATCAGTGCTCCCTGGATGTAGGTGAACTACAACTCCAAAACTCAAGGTCAATGCCCACCAAACCCTTCCAGTATTTTCTGTTGATCATGGGAGTTCTGTGTGCCAAGTTTGCTTCAATTCCATGATTGGTGGAGTTCAGAATGCTCTTTGATGGTAGGTGAACTATAAATCCCAGCAACTACAACTCCCAAATGACTAAATCAACTCCACCAGTATTCAAATTCGGACGTATCGGAGTGTTTGTGCCAAATTTGGTCCAGCGAATGAAAATACATCCTGCATATCAGATATTTACATTATGATTCATAACAGTAGCACAGTTACAGTTGTGAAGTAGCAATGACAATAATGTTGTGGTTGGGGGTCACCACAACACGAGGAACAGTGGCAATGGGTCGTGGAAGGTTGGAGACATGACCATGGAACCTTAGGCTACTTTCACAGAGGTCATTATATTCCAATTGATGCAGACTAGAATCGTATTGGTCTTTTTTGCTGCAGAATCACACTGTTGGCTCATGTTCCATTTATGGCAGGCATGGGCAAACTTCGGCCCTCCAGGTGTTTTGGACTCCAACTCCCACAATTCCTAACAGCCTACCGGCTGTTAGGAATTGTGAGAGTTGGAGTCCAAAACACCTGGAGGGCCGAAGTTTGCCCATACCTGGCTTATGGTCTACTTATTTATTTATTGTGTCAGGCAACTGAACAGTTGTATTACATTTTTGACAGAACAAACAAACAAACATACAAAAGATACAGAGTTTGCAAGCTTGGTAGTTGACTAAATGTCCTTTGACCTGTATCTGGCCCCTTGGAGTGCCTCTGGTGTTGCTGCAAGAAGGTCCTCCATAGTGCATGTGGCAGGGCTCAGGCTGCATTGCAGCAGGTGGTGGTCAGTGGTTTGCTCTTCTCCGCACTCGCATGTCGTGGATTCCACTTTGTGGCCCCATTTCTTAAGGTTGGCTCTGCATCTCGTGGTGCCAGAGCGCAGTCTGTTCAGCGCCTTCCAAGTCGCCCAGTTTTCTGTGTGCCCAGGAGGGAGTCTCTCATCTGGTATTTGGTATGTGCTGTCAGGAATTGTGGGAAGTGAAGTCCAAAACACCTGGAGGGAGGGCCCAAGTTTGATCTATCCTACCACTCTTGATAAAGCTATGTAACATCATTTTTGTTCCTGGGTTATACATGTCATCCCCTAAAGGCCTTGAGTTTGGCACATGTGCGCATCACGGAGTTTTCCATCCCTAACCTGGAGCAACTTGGTTGGAACTTGAACCACCAAAGGGCAGGTCAAGTTCAGAAAGCACACGTCAATGGAAACTGGCCATAGGCCGGTCCGGCTCCGGAGGTATGACTGCGATGACCAAAACCCGCCCTCTCCTCCCACAGATAAGGGAGTGGATGTCCAGCAGAGAAGTTATATAACATTATGTCATACTATTCTTGTTCCTGGGTTATCCTAATTGGGTCTATCATGAAAACACGGGGGAAAATTTATTACACTGCCCAAAGTATTGTTGATGGCTTTCATAGGTTGTTGTGAGTTTTCCAGGCTGTCTGGCCATGTTCCAGAAGCATTCCCTCCTGACGTTTCACCTGCATTTGTGGCAGGCATCCTCAGAGGTTGTGAGGTCTCTTGACTAGTTTCCAACAGACCTCGCAACCTATGAGGATGCCAGGCATAGATGTAGGTGAAACGTCAGGAGAGAATGATTCTGGAACATGGCCATGAAGCCCAGTAAAACACACAGCAACCCAATATTAAAATGACTTGCTAACCACCGTCTCTGAATCCAGGATATGCAGTAGCTGTACTTACAAGGTCCTTCAACTCATTATCTATAATGTGCTGGTATGTTTCCTTTTTCCTTTCATATCCCATTGCCAACATAGTACTTGGTGAGACACCTAGTTTACCTAGCTTCTCGTCCAGTGTCTTTTCCTATCTAGAATGGAACCCATCAGTTAATACTAGGGTTAATACTTGGTGTGGTTCAGAATGCTCTTTGATTGCAGGTGAACTATAAATCCCAGCAACTACGACTCCCAAATGTCAAGGTCTATTTTCCCCAAACTCTACCAGTGTTCACATTTGGGCATGTTGAGTATTCATGTCAAGTTTAGTCCAGATGCATGATTGTTTGAGTCCACAGTGCTCTCTGGATGTACGTGAACTACAACTCCCAAACTCAAGGTCAATGTCCACCAAAACATTCAAATAATTTTTTTGTTGGTTATGGGAGTTCTGTATGCCAAGTTTGGTTCAGTTCCATTGTTGGTGGAGTTCAGAATGCTCTTTGATTGTAGGTGAACTATAAATCCCAGCAACTACAACTCCCACATATCAAGTTCTAATTCCCCCAAACTCCACCAGTGTTCACATTTGGGCATTTGTGTATTCGTGCCAAGTTTGGTCCAGATTCATCATTATTTGAGTCCACAGAGTTCTCTGGATTTAGGCGAACTACAACTCCCAAACTCAAGGTCAATGGTCACCAAACCCTCCCAGTATTTGCTGTTGGTCATGGGAGTTCTGTGTGCCAAGTTTGGTTCAATTCCATCATTGGTGGAGTTCAGAATGCTCTCTGATTGTAGGTGAACTATAAATCCCAGCAACTACAACTTCCAAATGGAAAAGTCTATTTCCCCTAAATTCCACCCGTGTTCACATTTGGGCATGTTGAGTATTTGTGCCAAGTTTAGTCCAGATGCATCATTATTTGAGTCCACAGTGCTCTCTAGATTTAGGCAAACTACAACTCCCAAACTCAAGATCAATGGCCACCAAACCCTTCCAGTATTTTCTGCTAGTCTTGGGAGTTCTGTGTTCCAAGTTTGGTTCAATTCCATCATTGGTGGAGTTCAGAATGTTCTTCAATTGTAGGTGAACTATAAATCCCAGCAACTACAACTCCCAAATTACAAAATCCCCTCCAACAACACCAGTATTCAAATTTGGGCGTATGGGGGTATTGGTGCCAAATTTTGTCCAGTGAATGAAAATGCAACCTGCGGATCAGATATTTACATTACGATTCATAACAGTAGGAAAATTATAGTTGTGAAGTAGCAACGAAAATAATGTTCTGGTTACGGGTCACCACAACATGAGGAACTGGATTAAGGGGTCTCAGCATTGGGAAACACTGAATTAAGGAATGGCATTGATAACCCAGGAACAAAAATTGTGTTACATACAGAGGCGGCCCTAGGTAATTTTCAACGGTAAGCAAACAGTATTTTGGCACCCCAACCAGTCATTGATATATATTTTCTGTTCGTCGTGGGAGTTCTGTGTGCCATATTTGGTTCAATTCCATCATTGGTGGAGTTCAGAATGCTCTTTGATTGTAGGTGAACTATACATCCCAGTAACTACACTTGCCGCACTCGCTCCCTTGCCCCCGGCGCGTGCACCAAAAGTCACCTCTTCTCCTGACTTTCTCCTCAGCCATTGGGACCAAGAGAGAGAGAGAGAGAGAGAGGTGGAGATGCCCACCTTTCCTGAAGGTAGGTGCAAAAACAAAGGAGGGAGCGGAGGTGGGAGATACCTCCAGCCGGAGGGGCTCTCTCTCTCTCTCTCTCTTGGTCCCAATGGCTGAAGAGAAAGTCAGGAGAAGAGGCGACTTTTGGTGCGCACGCTGGGGTCTTCAGACACGCCTCCGGACCCGAAGCGGGCCAGGCGCGGCGGCTCCGCCCCTTGGCCCACCCGCAGATTGGGGAGAGGAGAGGAGGCGGGTGGAGCGCCGGGGGATCGGGAAAGGGAGCCGGTCATGGGGAAGGGATCGAACGCGGAGAACGATTGAGCGCCGGCTCTGCTCGCGCACCCGGTGGCCGGGTGGAGCAGGAACGAGAGGGGCTAGGTGAGGCTCAAGGGCCCGGCCCCTTTGGGAAGAGGATCCCAAGAAAGCCGAGGCTCCCCCTGGACTGCTAGGGCTGTTGTGAGCTGACGGGGTGCTCCTCAAGTGGCAATCGAGGGGCATTTACACCTCTGCGCCCCTGGCAAAAAAAAGTGTTCTGCGACCGCTTACTTTGCGTAATGGACGAGCCGCCCCTGGTTACATAGCACAATCTGAATCCATTTTGGTATTGAATCCAATGGTATGTTTTGCCCAAAGCAGGTGACGCTGAATTGGGGATGGGGCTGGATTTGGCTTGCACAAATGCAACATGGATTCCCAAATGTCTGCAGTGTTTCATAAAGAGGAAACCTCACCTCCGCAGAGGTGAAGGGCATGTGACGTGGGTTATTTGCAGACGGGCCGGGAAAGGTCTGTTTGCTCGAATGCAAAGAGGGGTCAAGGCATCAGTCCACTGACCCTTTGTTAATTAGTAACGGGCCCTTCCCCATCATGCATCCCTCTCAGTGCATCCCTTTCTGCGCATCGGCTTCTCTTCTGCCAGGAGGGACTAGGCTTACTCCGCTTTGTTGTCCTGCCAAGACCTTGCTCTTCTGCAAACCCATTGGCTTTTGCTCTGAGTTCGAATTAAGGTGGAAAGGGACCTCTGGCTACCATCTGGTTCAGTGATGTCAATGGATTCACTTTTGCCAAGGTTGCACCATAGTGTTGTCAAACCGTCATACCCTCCCCCTGCTGAAGATCTATAGTTCACCAAGGGCTCTTCAATAAATATATATATAAATAAAAATGTAATGTTCGTTTGTGGGATTAACGGAACTCAAAAACCACTGGGCGAATTGACACCAAATTTAGACACAAGACACTGGTCAGGCCAACAAGTGACCATCAGTCACAAAAACATTGAAAAACACAGCAGAATAGACTTAGAAAGCCAAAAAACAAAAACTACATTACAACTCATGCACAAAACCACATATATACACGAACACACACACACATATACATATACACAATTATATGCAGAAATATATACACACATATATGCACACACACAAACAAATACACATAAAGGGGGAAGGAAGGAAGGAAGGAAGGGGAAAAGGAGGGAGAGAAAGAGGGAAAGAAGGAGTGAAGGAGAGAAGGAAAGAAAGAAAGATAGAGAAGGAACGTATGAGAGAAGGAAATAAAAAAGTGAAAGAGGAAGGAAGGAGGAAGGAAAGAAGAGAGAAAGAGGGAGGAAGGAAGGAAGAAAAGAGAAAGAAAGGGGGAGAAAGAGAAAGGAGAAGGAAGAAAGAAAAAAGAGAGAAGAAGAGGAGGAGAAGAAGGAAAAGGGAAGGAAAGAAAAAAGAGGAGGAAGGAAGGAGGGAAGGAAGAGAGAGAGAGGGAAGGTTGGTCACAGCAATGCATGGAGGGTACAGAGTCTATATATATAAAATCTTTAGGTTGGTTCAACCGGAGAAAAACAAAACTCAAAAAACCCCAACGAAACTTAACCAAAATTCCCATGCCCATAACACAACCCACAAGGTACAAACATATCTACTCAAAATGAAAAACAACACAACAACACACTCACAAAACGGCAAAACAACTGAGCCTGCGCATTGGCGCCCAGCCGCAAGTTCCCTGGCGCGCGCACATGCCCTTCCGGCCAACGTTCCCTCTGCGGAAACCATGCCCACTCCAAGCCCCGCCGCGCCGCTTCCCGCACACACACACACCCTGCCGCACACACACACGCAACCCCACGCTCCATCACTCCCCCCGCCGCCGCACACACACACGCAACCCCACGCTCCATCACTCCCCCCACCGCCGCACACACACGCAACCCCACTCCCCCCGCCGCCGCACACACACACGCAACCCCACTCCCCCCGCCGCCGCACACACACACGCACCCCCACTCCCCCCGCCGCCGCACACACACACGCAACCCCACGCTCCATCACTCCCCTGCCCCAATCTTACCTCCTTTTACTTCACGCCACCTCCAAACCCCACCCCGCCCCTTCCCGCCCTGTCAAAATCTAGGAAAGACAGGAAGGAAGGAAAGAAGGAAGAAAGAGAAAGGGAGGTAAAGAAAAAGGGGGAAGGAAGGAAAGTTAGAGAAAGAAGGAAGAAGAAAAGGAAAGAAAAGGAAAGATGGAAGGAAAGAAAAGAGAGACAGCAGAAGAGAAAGAAAAAGGGGGAAGGAAGGAAAGAGGTAGAGAAGGATGAAATGAGAGGGAGGAAAAGAGGGAAGGAAGGAAGGAAGGAAGGAAGGAAGGAAGGAAGGAAGGAAGGAAGGAAGGAAGGAGGAAGGAAGGAAGGAAGGAGGAAGGAAGGAAGGAAGGAGGGAAAGAAGGAGAGAAAGAGGGAAGATTGGCCACAGCAACACGTGGTGGGTAAAGGTTGTTATTTCTATTATTATTATGCTATTATTCCTATGAGACCCTTTTAGGGGGAATGGGAGAGGTGTCAGGTCCCAGAGGCAATGCATTGCATTATTGTTATTGTTATGATGGTGGTGAAATAAAAGGAAATAAAAAGTGAAAGAAGGAAGCAAACAGGGAGGGAAGAAAGGCAAAGGAAGGAAGGGGGAGGGAATGAAGGAAAGAGAGAAGGATGAAACCAAGTAGTGAAAGAAGGAAAGAAAGAAAGAGGTAGAGAAGGAAGAAAGTAGAGAAAGGGGGAGGAAAAGGGGGAAGGAATAGGTAGGGACCTCTCTTTCATAATAGTCCAGATATCTACCTCAACTTTGATAAGTTTTACTATAGGCCACAGCAACGCGTGGCAGGGCACAGCTAGTTATCTATATAAATAAAAATGTAATGTTTCAGTTCTTGTGGGTTTTTTCGGGCTATATGGCCATGTTCTAGAGGCATTTCTCCTGACGTTTCGCCTGCATCTATGGCAAGCTTCCTCAGAGGTGAGGTCTGCTGGAACTGAGGCAAAACGTCAGGAGAAATGCCTCTAGAACATGGCCATATCGCCCGAAAAAAAACACAAGAACTGAGTGATTCCAGCCATGAAAGCCTTTGACAATACAATGTAATGTTTGTTTGTGAGATTAAGCACTAGCTTTGGCCCAGCTTTCTAATTGCTCTGAATAGGCAGGATTATTTTTTCAATATACGTGTGTTACTGTGATAATTTTATGCTTATGTTGTTTTGTGAATTTTATGTTATGCTGTTTACTTTGTATGTTTCGGTGATGTTACTTGGGAACCGCTCTGAGTCCCCCTCGGAGAGACAGAACTGTATATAAATGAAGTCTTCTTCTTCTTCCTCCTCTTCTTCTTCTTCTTCTTCTTCTTCTTCTTCTTCTTCTTCTTCTTCTTCTTCTTCTTCTCCTTCTCCTTCTCCTTCTCCTTCTCCTTCTCCTTCTCTTCCTCCTCCTCCTCCTCCTCCTCCTCCTTCTTCTTCTCCCCCTCCTTCTCCTTCTTTTCCTCCTTCTCCTTCTTGATCCAATCAGTCCATCCTCCAGGAAATAAAGCCCGATTGCTCATTGGAGGGAAGGAGATGAGAGGCCAAGATGAAGTCCTTTGGCCACATCATGTGAAGACAAGAAAGCTTGGAGAAGACAGTGATGCTGGGGAAAAGGGAAGGAACAAGGAAGAGGGGCCGACCAAGGGCAAGATGGATGGATGTCATCCTTGAAGTGACTGGCTTGACTCTGAAGGAGGTGGGGGGTGGCCACGGCCAACAAAGAGCTCTGGCCTGGGATGGCCCAGGAGGTCATGAAGAGTCTGAAGTGACTGAACGAATCAACAACAACAAACTTTTCCAAATTCTGAAAACCCGGCAGGTGTTCACAACGGTGTCACCGAGTTCATATTGCTCAACCGGGCCATCGCTTGGCAATGTATTTCTCTTGCAAATGAGCTATCGGGCGAAACTATCGTTCTGAATCAGAGAAGCATCAGCTGCTCCCTAAACCGAGTGAAAGTCTTCGCCTTGGCCAACCCGTGCGGTGATTCGTTTGTTATTGCAAGCGGTAATTATCGGTATTAATTACAGGCTCCTCCGGGGGATGTTATGTCATTGCATCGATACAGGAGCGGAGAGAGTCAAAGAGAAGCGGTGACTGGTTCTCAGGCCTTGGCGGAGTTTTAAAGCGTTTGCACTTTGCAAAAGTTGCACCAAAGCAAGGGATTTTCAGAGATTGCAGGGCCGATTGGCCAAAATGAACTTCACACAATGCAAAGTGCAACACTAGAAAAAAAAAATAATGAAATGCACAGAGATAGCATGGGTGACTCCGGGGTTAGAAAAGGATCTCGGAGTCTTAGTAGGCAAAAGCTGCACATCGCAAGTGCTGAACCTGACTCAGCACATAGAAGATGGCTTTGAAAGGCAGCAGATCACAGGAGCCGTCTTCATAGACCTGTCAGCGGCTTCTGATACTGTGAATCACCGCCTCCCCCTGAGAAAAATGTATAATATCACAAAGGACTACCATCTCACCCGCCTCATAGGAAATTTGCTACAAAACAGGAGCTTCTTTGTTGAGTTCCAGGGCCAGAGAAGCAGATGGCGGAAACAGAAGTTTGGTAGTTCCAACAGACCTCACTACCTCTGAGGATGCTTGCCATAGATGCAGGCGAAACGTCAGGAGAGAATGCCTCTAGACTATGGCCATATAGCCCGAAAAAACCTACAACAACCCATCATCATCTAAATTGGCCTCAGAATTCACATTGACATCTACATGGGCATCAGGAAATACAATCAGAGAGTCAGGTTCAAGTTCACACACAGGCTGAACCCCAACAGGAATGCGAAAAAATCCATGAAATAATCAGGAAGGAAATGGAGGAGATATTAGGGATAAATATAGAATGGAACAAGACTCAATTTTTCACCCAGAAATTGGGAAGTAAAGGGGAATATAAAGAAAGTGAGGAAATAATAAAACAGGGTTCCACAGTCACCTATGGACCCACCGCCAGGACACCGATTTTGGAGGACCATTATCCTCGGACAACGAGGGATCGCCTAAGTAAGTGTTGTTGTGTGTTTTCAAGCCATTTCAGACTTATGTTGACCTTGAGCGAGGGCTGGGTAAATGACTTTGGGGGGCCATATCCGGCCCCCGGGCCTTAGTTTGATTTGGATTTCAGTAAGGCCTTCTTTGACAAGGTCCCCCATGACCTTCTGGCAAGGAAACTAGTCCAGTGTGGGCTAGGCAAAACTACGGTGAGGTGGATCAATAATTGGTTAAATGGACGAACCCAGAGGGTGATTCTCCCTAAGGGTTCCTCTTCATCCTGGAAAGAAGTGACAAGTGGAGTGCCATCAGCAGGGTTCCGTCCTGGGCCCGGTCCTGTTCAACATCTTTATTAATGACTTAGACGAAGGGCCAGAAGGCAGGATCATCAAATTTGCAGACGACACCAAGTTGGGAGGGAGAGCAGGATTCAAAACGATCCAGAGGACAGAAGCAGGATTCAAAACGATCTTGACAGATTGGAGAGATTGGCCAAAACTAACAAAATGAAGCTCAACAGGGACAAGTGCACTTTGGCAGGAAAAACGGAATGCAAAGAGACAGATGGGGGACAGTGCCTGGCTCAAGAGCAGTACGTGTGAAAAAGATCTTGGAGTCCTCGTGGACAACAAGTTAAACATGAGCCAGGAATGTGATGTGGCGGCAAAAAAAGCCAATGGGATTTTGGCCTGCATCAAGAGGAGCCTAGTGTCTAGATCTAGGGAAGTCATGCCCCCCTTGCTCTATTCTGCTTTGGTTAGACCACACCTGGAATATTGTGTCCCATTCTGGGCACCACAATTCAAGAGAGATATTGACAAGCTGGAATGTGTCCAGAGGAGAGTGACTAAAATGATCAAGGGTCTGGAGAACAAGCCCTATGAGGAGCGGCTTAAGGAGCTGGGCGTGTTTAGCCTGAAGAAGAGAAGGCTGAGAGGAGATATGATAGCCATGTATAAATATGTGAGAGGAAGCCACAGGGAGGAGGGAGCAAGCTTGTTGCTCCCTCCTGACTAGGACACGAAACAATGGCTTCAAACTACAAGAGAGGAGATTCCATCTGAACATGAGGAAGAACTTCCTGACTGTGAGAGCCGTTCAGCAGTGGAACTCTCTGCCCCGGAGTGTGGTGGAGGCTCCTTCTTTGGAAGCTTTTAAGCAGAGGCTGGATGGCCATCTGTCAGGGGTGATTTGAATGCAATATTCCTGCTTCTTGGCAGAATGGGGTTGGACTGGATGATGGCCCATGAGGTCTCTTCCAACTCTTTGATTCTATGATTCTATGAAATGACCTTGGAGGGCCTTAGTTTGAGGACCCCTGTTTCAGAGGATGAAACTGAAGTGACAATGTGGCTTTTGGAGCAACCTGTCGACTTCTACAAGCAAGGTGTTGACGGTTGCTTCAAAAGATGGGAGAAGTGTGTGTCCTGAGGTGGCACCCATGGAGAGAAGGAGGACTCCGGACTGGGCCAAGGTTCATTGCTCTTAGTCCATAGGAAGGGGGTCCATGGGGGAAATCTTTCATACAAAGCAGAAAACCTGGGACCAGATACCTGGGATATCTCTCACATCCAGAGAGATATCCCACTGCAATCTCTCCCCGGACACAACTCAGCTTGGAGATCATGCTTGTTCTCTTAGACCTTTTGCATAAGAGCCTTCCAAGCCTACGCAGCAGAGTACCAGGGACCCGATCTGTTGTTCCGTGTTTCGCGTGACAGACTGTCATGCCAACACCGGCTTGTCCTGACGCGGTGCCAAAGGCGGGTCCAGAATCCAGAGCAACCTGCTCTTTGGAGATTGCCTCCGGCAAAGCGGCTCCCGCACCTCACCCCTTTCCTTGCCAGCTTTTCCATGCTTTATCCCCCATTCCTGCTCCCCCTGTTCCCATCTGAAGGCACTTCTTTGTCTAACAGAACCATTTCGTAGGAGATATTCAGCAATTCGGCTGCCTCCTGACATGCTTTTGGATCATGAGAGCCAAGACTCCTTCCTTTGGATACCTGAGCTGCATGTTGTCAGCTGCTTTCTGCTCCTTTTGTGGTTTCCCAACAGTGTTCCTAGGAAGTGTGACATCCAAAGCTGAGAAGATAAGGAAGAACACAGGGATCTAGTCCTTTGGAAAAAAGCATCAACACTCTGTAACAACATCTGATTGACTTTGTAGCCTCATGGCTACTCTATGCTATTCAAACTTGCTCATTGCAACATTCACACTTGCTTCCAACAGATAAGGGTTCTTTCTCCCACCCTGGACATTTTTCCAAGGCAACAACAGCCAGGCTACCTCTATGCAAATACCCTTACTGATTGACTTTGCAAACTTCATGGCTATTCCATGCTATTCAAGCTTGTTTATTGCAACATTCACACTTGCTTCCAACAGACAAGTATTATTTCCTCCATCCTGGACATTCTTCCTCGGAGGGTGCCTCCAGGCAACAACAGCCAGGCTACCTCTATGCAAATACCCTTACTGATTGACTTTGCAAACTTCATGGCTACTCCCTGCTATTCAAGCTTGCTCATTGCAACATTCACACTTGCTTCCAACAGACAAGAATTATTTCACCCACCCTGGGCATTATTCTACGGAGGGTGCCTCCAGGCAACAACAGCCAGGTGACCTCTATGCAAATACCCTTGCTGACTGAATTTGCAGCTGGATGGCTACTCTATGCTATTCAAGTTTGCTAACTGCAACATTCACACTTGCTTCCAACAGACAAGGGTTCTTTCTCCCACCCTGGACATTATTCTACGGAGAGTGTCTCCAGGAAACAACAGCCTGGAGGCATCCTCGCTGTACCTATGCAAATACCCTCGCTGATTGACTTTGCAGCTTCATGACCACTCCATGCTATTCAACCTTGCTAATTGCAACATTCACAATTGCTTCCAACAGACAATTATTATTTCCCACACCCTGGACATTCTTCCACGGAGGGTGCCTCCAGGCAACAACAGCCAGGTGACCTCTATGCAAATACCCTCACTGATTGACTTTGCAAACTTCATGGCTACTCTATGCTATTCAAGATTGCTCATTGCAACATTGACATTTGCTTCCAACAGACAAGGGTTCTTTCTCCCTCTTTGGACACTATTCCACAGATAGATAGATAGATAGATAGATAGATAGATAGATAGATAGACAGACATACACTCCACTTGCATCACTTTCATCAGAACCTCTGAAGATGCCATTAGCCACAGATGCAGGTGAAACATCAGGAGATAATGCTTCTGAAACATGGCCAGACAGGCTGAAAAACTCATAGCGACTATAGCAAAATGTGCTGCAGGGTGTCCCTCCCACAAAGACATAGTTTTGGCAGTTTAATCAACTTTCCCCATGTTTTGATGATAGAATCAATTAGGAAATGACATTTATAACCCAGGAACAAAAATCAGGTTATATAATGTAATAGTACCAAATCATCTTGCCTGTCTCCTGAGGAATCTGTATCAGGACCAAGTAGCAACAGTCAGAGCTCACCACGGAACAACAGAATGGTTCAGGGTTAGGAAAGGCGTACAGCAGGGTTGTATCCTCTCCCCCAACCTATTCAACTTGTATGCAGAACACATCATGCGAGGATGTGCGGGGCTTGATGAATGCAAAGCTGGGGTGAAAATGGCTGGAAGAAACATTAACAACCTTAGATATGCAGATGACACCACTTTGATGGCCGAAAGCGAGGAGGAGCTGAGGAGCCTTCTAATCAAGGTGAAAGAAGAAAGCGCAAAAGCTGGGTTGCCGCTAAACATCACAAAAACCAAGATTATGGCAACAAGAATGATTGACAACTGGGAAATAGAGGGAGAAAATGTGGAGGCAGAGACAGGGTTTGCATTTCTAGGTGAAAGATGAGTGCAGACGGAGACTGCAGCCAGGAAATCAGGAGACGCTTCCTTCTTGGGAGGAGAGCAATGTCCAATCTCGATAAAATAGTGAAGAGTAGAGACATCACACTGGCAACAAAGATCCACATAGTCAAAGCTATGGTATTCCCCGTAGTCACCTACGGATGTGAGAGTTGGACCATAGGGAAGGCTGAGTGAAGGAAGATCGATGCTTTTGAACTGTGGTGTTGGAGGAAAGTTCTGAGAATGCCTTGGACCATGAGAAGATCCAAACAGTGCATACTTCAGGAAAGAAAGCTCGGCTGCTCATTGGAGGGAAAGGATAGCAGAGGCCAAGATGAAGTATTTTGGCCACATCATGAGAAGAAAGGGAAGCTTAGAGAAGACAACGATGCTGGGGGAAATAGAAGGAAAAAGGAAGAGGGGCCGACCAAGGGCAAGATGGATGGATGGCATCCTTGAAGTGACTGGATTGACCTTGAAGAAGCTGAGGGTTGGACGACCAACAGGGAGCTCTGTCGTGGGCTGGTCCATGAGGTCACCTAGAGAAGACAATGATGCTGGGCAAAATGGAAGGAAAAAGGAAGAGGGGCCGACCAAGGGCAAGATGGATGGATGGCATCCTTGACGGGACTGGATTGACCTTGAAGGAGCTGGGGGTGGTGACGACCAACAGGGAGCTCTATCGTGGGCTGGTCCATGAGGTCACCTAGAGAAGACAATGATGCTGGGGAAAATGGAAGGAAAAAGGAAGAGGGGCCAACCAAGGGCAAGATGGATGGATGGCATCCTTGACGGGACTGGATTGACCTTGAAGGAGCTGGGTGTGGTGACGGCCAACAGGGAGCTCTGGCGTGGGCTGGTCCAGGAGGTCACCAAGAGTCGGAAGCAACTGGACAAATAAGCAACAACAAAATGTAATAGTGTCTGTCATTCCCAGTCTGGGAGACAATCATATTCCAACCTATGGGTGAGGCTGGCTCTTGGCTCGATGGGTCATGAAACAAAATAGATGGATGCAGAACTCAGGATGGGAGCCAACCGTGTCATTTTTGCTCTCTGTTGTACAGAAGCCAGAAAACGATGAACTGTGCAGCGCAATAGTATTCAAGCCCTGCAGAATATGTTTATGGGTTTTGCAGGGGCTTGACCGAAGGACACATCCCCTCATAATTTCTACTGAACCCTATAATGAGGTTTGAGGGAGCGGGGGAAGTCAGGATGTGTGCAAGGAGGCACTTAGGAGCACATCTGGAGGCTCAGAAGAGGAGGAGACCTTTGGCATCGCCTTCCTTTTGCACCGCAATGACTTCCAGACATCGCTTCTGTGCATGCAGTCGCTGGATGGGCCGAACTACGAAACCCATCAGCCACACTTGCAATGCTCGGGGGTGATGGGATTCAGAGTCCAGCATCTGGAACAGGAATGGGCAAACTTGGGCATACAGAGATTCGAAAATCCAAATCTTCTGGCCAGAACGGAGATGTTCCCACGCTTTTTCATCTCGTGGCTTTTTTTTGGCTTTGTAGAGATTCCTTCTACGTTTTTGGTGAAAGTCATCTAGCCACTCGCCATTTTGAACCAGGATCTCTTGGGATAAAGGTACTGTGTGGATGACCCCTAGGAATCTGTAGGGAAATCCGAGGCTTTTCCTTGCAGCTTTTCCTAAAAGGCCCCTGGCTGCCCTCCAGCCGAAGGCAATTAAATGGATTTTTATGAGTCGTGCCCTGCCTTCCCATGGGTTTTCTCTATAAACCCATGGCGGGGTTTATAGAGCTCAGTTTGGGACAGATCCGAGCGATGATTAATTGCAGGGTTACATTCCTTATATTCTTAGCATCCCTGTCATACACTAGGCCAGAAACACCTTTTCACCCTCTGACCTACAAGAAGCACTGCCTAAACATCAAGCAAAAAGTGGGTGCTAGAAACAATAAAGCTGACTGGCACAACCTGGGGATCACAACCAGACACAGTGAAGACATCTGCCCTTGCGCTGTGCTACTCTGCTGCTGAGTACGCATGCCCAGTGTGGAACACATCTCATCACACTAAAACAGTGGATGTGGCTCTAAATGAGACATGCCGCATTATCACGGGGTGTCTGCACCCTACACCACTGGAGAAATTACACTGTTTAGCCGGTATTGCACCACCCGACATCCACCGGGAAGTAGCAGCCAATAGTGAAAGGACCAAGGCAGAGATATCTCCAGCTCATCCCCCGTTTGGGTATCACCCAGCACGTCAACGACTTAAATCAAGAAATAGTTTTCTAAGATCTACAGAAACACTTGCTGGAACACCTCAGCAAGCGAGAGTCCAAAAGTGGCAGGCTCAAACCCAGAACCTCAACCAAAGGCTGATACCAAATGAGAGACTCCCCCCTGGGCACACAGATGATTGGGCGACTTGGAAGACGCTGAACAGACTGCACTCTGGCACCACGAGATGCAGAGCCAACCTCAAGAGATGGGTCCACAAAGTGGAATCCACGACATGCGAGTGTGGAGAAGAGCAAACCACCGACCACCTACTGCAATGCAACCTGAGCCCTGCCACATGCACAAGGGAGGACCTTCTTGCAGCAACACCAGAGGCACTCCAAGGGGCCAGATACTGGTCAAAGGACATTTAATCAACTACCAAACTCACAAATTTTGTATTTTGTCTGTTTGTTTGCTTTGTTCTGTTAGAAATGTAATATAATTGACTGGTTGCCCCTGACACGACAAATATAACCCACCATCAAACAGAGTCCAGGAGGAGCTAACTACAGACATTTATTTACAAAAGACAACATACAGAAGGAAAAATGGGAATTTCCCAAAGGACAGTGGAAAGGGTGTTATTAATTAGCATTAGTCCAAAGATATGAACATCAGTAGTCCAAGATTGTAATGTCCATGAAATCCAAGGTAGCAAGATACATGAAATCCACAAAAGCAATGTACGCAAAGTCCAAAATAACAAGATACATGAAATCTACAAAAGCAAGATAAAGTCCAAAATAACAAGATACATGGAATCCAAAAAGGTAAGGTACTGTTGCAATCCAGATCAGGAAACAAGACCATAAGATTAAATCCACCACACTTGACTGTGGGAAAAACAATCCTTTTTTATTGATGAGAAAATGGTTACAAAATAGAGGAAAATGCAAAGTCAAAAAGCCACAGTAAAACTCAGCAGTCAGGAATATCTCTGAACTAGATCAAAATTCCAAAAGCGACACTACAAAAACCTGGAACCCTTTAGTATCTCACTAACCGTACTTGGAAACTAGAAGCCTCTGGGAATGCAGGCCATGGGAAACGGGAACTCAGCCAAGGTAATGCCTCAGTCTAAATGATGCTTGATCTAACAAGACAGCCCGGGGGGGGGGGGGAGACACTTTAAACTAAAGAAACTGTTTCAGGACACGCCTCCAGGCTTGGAAGCCTCCTTTTCCTTTAATCTACTTGACCTTCGCATACTCTGTGATTCACTCCTGTTTTCCCAAATCTGCCTCCTTCTATCCTCATTAAAAAAGGCAGGTGTTAACTCCTCTGAAGAGTTATCACCGCTTGATTCTGAAACATCCTCATCAGGATGTTTAGTTTCACTTTCCCAGCCACTGCCCTCAGAATCAACAGTTTCCAGACCATCAGGGAAAAATACATGTTCAGTAGCCTGTTCAGTTGCATCAGGAAATACAATCAAAGAAGGGTCAGGTTCACACGGAGGCTGGGGGTCAGGTTCACACGGAGGATGAGGGTCAGGTTCACATGGAGGCTGAACCCCAACAGGTACATAAGTAAGGAGCCCCTGGTGGTGCAGTAAGTTAAAGCACTGAGCTGCTGTGCTTGTTGACTGAAAGGTTGCATGAGCTTCCACTGTCAGCCCCAGCTTCTGCCAACCCAGCAGTTTGAAAACATGCAAATGTGAATAGATGAATAGGTACCGCGCCAGCCACATGACCTTGGAGGTGTCTACGGACAACGCCGGCTCTTCGGTTTAGAAATGGAGATGAGCACCACTCCCCAGAGTCGGACACGACTGGACTTCATGTCAAGGGAAAACCTTTACCTTGACCTTAGGTACATAAAATCCAAGAGTCAAAGCATAGGCCAAAAATCCATTGCATGAAAACAGTATCTCAAGCAAGGTAAAAATCCATTCAACAATGTAGGCAAACTTGAGAACTATTAATGAACTTGATTGTTAAAACGAAGTTGTCTGCTCTGAAGAGCCCAGGGAAACAACATCTAATTTAAGCTCAAACCTGACCAAATCATCTTTTCTCCACCAGTGTTTCAGGGACTGCTTCTCACATATTCTTTCTGACCTCCTAACTAACCTTTCCTTAGCTCTCTCTGAACACAGCCCTAATCTCATATCAAGGGGCAACTCCCCATCTCCTGAAGGCTGAGAAGGCCTGGAAGGCTGCTTCTCAAAAGAAACATCATCTATCTATTCTGCCACTGCCGGCCCTGGCCTGTTTCTGTAATATACGGCCTGGATTTCAGCCTGTGTTTCAACCTGAGAAACAGACACATACTCAGCGAAAATCTCATCCTCTGATTCAGAATCCCCAACATCCCAGCATCTTGCTACTGAACCTCAACAATTCCTTTTGCTCCTCATGTTCATTGAATCATATACAGTACTGTAAATCAGCATTTCTCAACCTGGGGGTCATGAGGGATTGTCAGAGGGGTTGTCAGAGACCATCAGAAAACACAGTATTTTCTGTTGGTCCTGGGGGTTCTTTGTGGAAAGTTTGGCCCAATTCTATCATTGGTGGGGTTCAGAATTCTCTTTGATTGTAGGTGAACTATAAAGCCCAGCAACTACAACTCCCAAATGTCACTGTCTATTTTCCCCAAACTCCACCAGTGTTCACATTTGGGCATATTGAGTATTTGTTCCAAGTTTGGTCTCGATCCATCATTGTTTGAGTCCACAGTGCTCTCTGGATGTAGGTGAGCTACAACTCCCAAACTCAAGGTCAACGCCCTCCAAACCCTTCCGGTATTTTCTGTTGATCACGGAGGTTCTGTGTGCCAAGTTTGGTTCAATTCCATCATTGGTAGAGTTCAGAATGCTCTTTGATGGTAGCTGAACTATAAATCCCAGCAACTACAACTCCCAAATGACAAAATCAATCCCTCCTCAACCCCACCAGTATTCAAATTTGGGCATATCGAGTATTTTCAGAACCAGTCTGTTGTGCAGAGCTGAGATCTTGACCTCTTATTCCTTTATTGTGACGCCTCACTTGAATTGGACTGGATCAAACACTTTCTCGCTTTAATTCCCTTCATTCACCCAAACACACATATCAAAGTTTCGAATGTCGGTTTGTAGGAAATTACACAGAGATAGACACGATCTGAATTATGGGTAACGGGGGGGGGGGGGGGGGCTCTTGCCCCAACCCCGGAGTAAACAAGCGCCTGTGAAGAAACACACTCACCCGGTTTGTTTTGCATCGCATGCTCCGGCACGAACGTTCATAAAAACCTCAGTGCCAGGTGCAATCATTAGTCAGTAAATTAATCATACATAATTACCAACTTGGAATCTCATTTGCTCGGCTCCCAATTTCCCACCAAGAGCCCAGTTGAAATTCATGGCTCATACTCCGCTCTGATCCCCCTCCTTATCATTTTTGCATATATATACAGAGGCGGCCCTAGGTAATTTTCAACGTTAAGCAAACAGTATTTTGCCCCCCCCCCAACCAATCATTGATATATATTTTCTGTTCGTCGCGGGAGTTCTGTGTGCCATATTTGGTTCAATTCCATCATTGGTGGAGTTCAGAATGCTCTTTGATTGTAGGTGAACTATACATCCCAGTAACTACAATTGCCGCACTTGCTCCCTTGCCTGGCCGCTTTGGGTCCGGAGGCGTGCATGAAGACCCCAGGTGCACCAAAAGTCACCTCTTCTCCTGACTTTCTCTCAGCCATTGGGACCAAGAGGAGAGAGAGAGAGAGAGAGAGATAGAGAGAGAGAGAGGTGGAGATGCCCACCTTTCCTGAAGGTAGGCGCAAAAACAAAGGAGGGAGCGGAGGTGGGAGATACCTCCAGCCGGAGGGGCTCTCTCTCTCTCTCTCTCTCTCTTGGTCCCAATGGCTGAAGAGAAAGTCAGGAGAAGAGGCGACTTTTGGTGCGCACGCTGGGGTCTTCAGACATGCCTCCAGACCCAAAGCAGGCCAGGCGTGGCGGCTCCGCCCCTTGACCCACCCACGGATTGGGGAGAGGAGAGGAGGCGGGTGGAGCACTGGGAGATTGGGAAAGGGAGCCGGTCATGGGAAGGGATCAAACCTGGTGGCCGGGTGGAGCAGGAACGAGAGGGGCTAGGCGAGGCTCAAGGGCCCGGCCCCTTTGGGAAGAGGATCGCCCGGCAGCAAGGCAAGAAAGCCGAGGCTCCCCCCGGACTGCTAGGGCTGTTATGAGCTGAGGGGGCGCTCCTCAAGTGGCAGTCGAGGGGCATTTACAGAGGCGCCTCTGCGCCCCTGGCAAAAAAAGTGTTTTGCGACCGCTTACTTTGCGTAATGGACGAGCCGCCCCTGTATATATATAACATACAACAGAGAGATCCTTAGTAGCAAAGCCATTGCATTGGGCTCCTGGTTCTACTCTTCTGGGTGAAATGGACCAGCCAATATAAACATGGACTTATATATAGTGAAACCTCAACATTCACTGTTTTGGCTTTTCCAGGTTTGATCAAAATGTTCCTCCAATGTATGACTCTATGCACCACATCCACTTCCAGGTCCTCCATCATGACCCTGTGATCAATTTCTGCTTTAACAATCACCTTGGAGGACCTAGAGTTGGAAGTTGACTACAGATCATGATGGAGGACCTGGAAGTGGATGTGGTGCATGGAGTCATACATTGGAGGAACTATGGAAGTTGACCATAAAAATACACTGAAGGATCTAGAAATGGAAGTTGTCCACAGAGTCATAAACTGGAGGACATAGAGATGGAAGTTGATTACAAAGCCATACACTGGAGCACCAAGAGATGGAAGGAATCCAATGGAGGATCTAGAGATAGAAGTTGCCCACAGAAATACATTGGAGGATCTAGAGATTGAAGTTATTCATAGAGTCATGATGGAGGACCTAGAAATGGAAGTTGACCACGGTGTCATACAGTTGTCCACAGAGTCATGATGGGTGGAACCTAGAGATGGAAGTTGTCCATAGAGTCAAGATGGAGAACCTAGAAATGGAAGTTGTCAACAGAGTCATACATTGGAGAAACTAGAGATGCAAATTGTCCATAGAGTCATGATGGGGGGTACCTAGAGATGGAAGTTGTTCATGGAGTTTGATGGAGAATCTAGAGATGGAAGTTGTCCATAGAGTCGTACATTGGAGAATCTGGAGATGCAAGTTGTCCTTAGAGTCATTATAGACGATTTAGAGATGAAAGTTGTCCATAGAGTCATGATTCAGGAACTAGAGATGAAAGTTGTCCACAGAGTCATGCTGTAGGACCTAGAGATGAAAGTTGTCCATAGAGTTGTATACTGGAGTATTCTGAGATGGAAGTTGACCATAGAGTCGTACCTTGGAGAATCTCGAGTCATGATGGAAAATCTGGAGATGGAAGTTGTCCATAGAGTCATGATGGAGAATTTAGAGATGGAAGTTATCCATGGAGTCATACATAGGAGAATCTAGAGATGGAAGTTGTCCATAGAGTCATTATATATGATCTAGAGATGGAAGTTGTCCATAGAGTTGTACACTGGAGTATCTCGAGATGGAAGTTGTCCATAGAAATACGCTGGAGGATCTAGACACAGAAGTTGACCATAAAGCCATATATTGGAGGACTGGGGAATGGAAGATGACCATACAAATACGCTGGAGGATCTAGAGATGGAAGTTGACCATAAAACCATACATTAGTGGACTGGGGAATGGAAGATGACCATACAAATACGCTGGAGGATCGAGAGATGGAAGTTGTCCATAGAGTTGTACATTAGAGTATCTCGAGATGGAAGTTGTCCATAGAAATACGCTGGAGGATCTAGACACAGAATTTGACCATAAAGCCATACAGTGGAGGACTGGGAAATGGAAGATGACCATACAAATATGCTGGAGGATCTAGAGATGGAAGCTGACCATAAAGCCATACATTAGTGGACTGGGGAATGGAAGATGACCATACAAATACACTGGAGGATCTAGAGATGGAAGTTGACCATAAAGCCATACATTGGTGGACTGTGGAATGGAAGATGACCATAGAAATACGCTGGAGGATCAAGAGATGGAAGTTGACCATAAAGCCATACATTGGTGGACTGTGGAATGGAAGATGACCATACAAATACACTGGAGGATCTAGAGATGGAAGTTGACCATAAAGCCATACAGTGGAGGACTGGGGAATGGAAGATGACCATACAAATACGCTGGAGGATCTAGAGATGGAAGTTGACCATAAAGCCATATATTGGTGGACTGGGAAATAGAAGATGACCATACAAATACGCTGGAGGATCTAGAGATGGAAGTTGTCCATAGAGTTGTACATTGGAAGATCTAGAGATGGAGGTTGCCCATGGAGTCATGCACTGGAGACCCTAGAGATGGAAGGTAAGTTATCCATTTGTGCTTGAAGAGGGTTGGAGAAAACTGGAAATAAAATTGTACAAAATTGTACCCAATGTTCTTCTTTTCAGGAATTTGCATTGATTTTACATTCTTATTTGATTTCTGATCCACTTCCCTCCAAGGATTCAGATCCAAGGAGGCTCACGAACTGTTCAAAGCAGCTACACTGAAAAATCTGGCGAAGGCTGCAAGAGACAAGAACAGCCCCAAATTATAATGCCCAAACCCCAATTAAACCAATTATCGTCTTAAAACCCTACTGAGTTTTTTTCAAAAAAGGAAAACACATTTCTCCAAGTGCCAAAAGCCCCTCTTAAAAGCCTATTTATTTATTTTCGCAGCGCTGATGTCAAGATAAGTCATCCCACATTCTGAGGGTTCGTCGCAGCCAAAATGTGCAGCCAACTCCTGCCGTATCTGACATTCCTGAGTCCTCAGGTATGAGCCATCGACTCAAACAAAGATACTACAGTCTTCCCGTCCCATGAGTCACAAATGCCTGTAATCCTAAAATTGAGATAATTGCGAGAAATTATAGTGTTTGTCTCCCTCCCCACTACACACACCAAAATTTCCATCAACACAGAGGGCATTCGGGCTTGTTGCTTGTCGGAGATTGTAAACCACAACCCAAAACAAACAATGCGCTTTTGGATTCTTGGCTTGGCTTTCAGTCGCGAGGCTTAGCAGCGTTTCCTGCAGCAACATCCAAAGAAGCGGACCAAGTTTTGCGGGTTTGAATCCTACCTTAGGACCCATTATCCTCTAACGATATCCCAGTTTGGCAGAGGCCGGCCCAGTTAATCCATTGCTGTCCCACTTTTTCACTTGGTTTTAAAATGTCCCGGTTTCTCTCTCTTCCTCCCACTTTCCCCCTTTGTCCTCAGCTTACTTCCATTGACTCAAAAATACGGAACAGCTCAATGGGGAGAAACGAGAGGAGATGGAAACACTTTGTCCTTCCCTGTAAGACAGTGTTTCTCAGTCTTCCTAATGCCACGACCCCTTAATACTCCTCATGTCGTGGTGACCCCCAACCATAACATTGTTTTTGTTGCTACTTCATAACTGTAATTTTCCTAATGTTACTAATTGTAATGTCAATATCTGATCTGCAGGATGTGTTTTCTTTCACTGGACCAAATTGGGCACAAATACCCGATATGCCCAAATTTGAATGCTGCTGGGGTTGGGGGGATTGATCTTGTCATTTGGGAGTTGTAGTGCTATAGAGCATGAATTTAGGGGTCTTTGCCAGGAGACAGAGACCAATCAGACTCTTTAAAGAGTTCGTTACCCTGGCGAGACAGAGAGAAGCACCCAATCCCTGATTTTTCCTAATAAAAGGTTTCACCAAGTGGAAGGAAGCGCCACCAAGATGGTTTATTAGCGACTCAGCTGAAAAGGGAGCAATTGCTTGCAGCAAATTATTCGACAGAGTAAAGCGAGCTGTGGTGTCACAGCAAGTAAAGGCCATTTTTTATAGAAAATACAGAGTTGTGCCCTGCAAGACGCTTTGCTGTCGGCCTATAGTAAAACTTATCAAAGTGGAGGTAGATATCTGGAGTATTATGAAATGAGAGTTGGTCCCTACCTTTTCCTCCCCCTTTCTCTCCTTTCTTCCTTTCTCTACCTCTTTCTTTCTTTCACTACTTGGTTTCATCCTTCTCTCTTTCCTTCATTCCCTCCCCCTTTCTTCCTTTGCCTTTCTTCCCTCCCTGTTTGCTTCCTTCTTTCACTTTTTATTTCCTTTTATTTTACCACCATCATAACAATAACAATAATGCAATGCATTGCCTCTGGGACCTGACACCTCTCCCATTCCTCCAGGGTCTCATAGGAACAATAGCATAATAATAATAATAATAATAATAATAATAATAATAATAATAATAATAGAAATAACAACCTTTACCCGCCACGTGTTGCTGTGGCCAATCTTCCCTCTTTCTCTCCTTCTTTCCCTCCTTCCTTCCTTCCTTCCCTCCCATCTTTCCTTCTCCTCTTCTTTCTCTATCTCTTTCCTTCCTTCCCCCTTTTTCTTTCTTTTCTGCTGTCTCTCTTTTCTTTCCTTCCATATTTCCTTTTCTTTCCTTTTCTTCTTCCTTCTTTCTCTAACTTTCCTTCCTTCCCCCTTTTTCTTTACCTCCCTTTCTCTTTCTTCCTTTTTTTTCTCTTCCTCATGTTACTTTAGCACCGTTAGATTTGACAGGTGCGGGAAGGGGCCGGGGTTGGGGTTTGGAGTGTTTGGCGTGAAGTAAGGAGGTGCGGTGGCGGGGGGAGTGATGGAGCGTGGGGTTGTGTGTGTGTGTGCGGCGGCGGGGGAGTGGGGTTGCGTGTGTGCGTGCGGCGGCGGGGGAGTGATGGAGCGTGGGGTTGCGTGTGTGTGTGCGGCGGCGGGGGGAGTGGGGTTGCGTGTGTGTGTGCGGCGGCGGGGGGAGTGATGGAGTGTGGGGTTGCGTGTGTGTGTGCGGCGGCGGGGGGAGTGGGGTTGCGTGTGTGTGTGCGGCGGCGGGGGGGGTGGGGTTGCGTGTGTGTGTGTGTGTGTGCGGCGGGGGCGGGGGGAGTGATGGAGTGTGGGGTTGTGTGTGTATGTGCGGCAGGGGTGTGTGTGTGTGCGGGAAGCGGCGCGGTGGGGCTTGGAGTGGGCATGGTTTCCGCAGAGGGAACGTTGGCCGGAAGGGCATGTGCGCGCGCCAGGGAACTTGCGGCTGGGCGCCAATGCGCATGCTCAGTTGTTTTGCCGTTTTGTGAGTGTGTTGTTGTGTTGTTTTTCATTTTGAGTAGATATGTTTGTACCTTGTGGGTTGTGTTATGGGCATGGGAATTTTGGTTAAGTTTCGTTGGGGTTTTTGAGTTTTGTTGTTTTGCCGTTTTGTGAGTGTGTTGTTGTGTTGTTTTTCATTTTGAGTAGATATGTTTGTACCTTGTGGGTTGTGTTTTGGGCATGGGAATTTTGGTTAAGTTTCGTTGGGGTTTTATGAGTTTTGTTGTTTTGTCGTTTTGTGAGTGTGTTGTTTTTTATTTTGATTCGATTTGTTTGTACCTTGTGGGTTGAGGTATGTGCATGGGAATTTTGGTTAATTTTCGTTGGGTGGTTTTTGAGTTTTGCTGTCCCGTTGGATGCCCCTTACAGATTTATATATATAGAAGATATATGAACACTCCGATCCCGCTCCCCCTTCCCGCCCAGCTCGAAGGGGATTGGCTGACGCGCAAACAGCTGGGAGGAGGCTTGGCTGTCCCCCATGCATCAGGGCCAATCACAGGGCTTTCGCGGCCTATCAGGAGGCTCCTGCTGCCTCGATGCTCCAGCGAATCAGAAGGGAGGAAGGCGGGATGAAGGGAGACAATGCATTCTGGATTGGATTATGGAGTTTTAATGTCCTTAGGCTTATTGAGTCCTGGGATCGGCTTTCCAGAGAAGCCACTTTATTGTCCTGAGATGGGTCTGTGATAAGCATTGATGGCTTAATCCGGCTTTTCCTCTTACAATCAGATAAGGCACAAAGGGGAAACTTTTGTGAATGTCCTTAGTGGAAAGATTTGAATGAAAAACGACTTGGAGGAAAAGAGGACGTTCCTAAGGTCATATTCCCCCCATTGTTATATGATTAAAAAGTCTGCCAAATGGAAATCCTGATGGTGGTCCAACTCCGAAGTCAAAAGGATTTCCTTTACTATTGTCCATTCAAAGAATGTCCAAAGATAAAGGTCTTTTCATGATCGCTGATTGCTTTTTCCAGAGGCAGGGCAGCTTCCTTGTAGATTTCCCCCTACTTTCCAACTACCTTCCTCCAGTGTCCATAGTTCATATTATTCATAGGGAGGTCCATAAAGGGAAATATATCCATGAGGGGGAAAGAGAGTCCCTTGTTTGTGAGATGGGGGACCATCAGGAGCCCAGGTGTGCCTCAGATGGGAAAATTCAAATACTATTGTGGCATGATTTTCAGTAATAAATTGGTTACTTTCTGCTGTAAACATATGAAAATAGAGCATAAAGCCTTGATTAAATGATACACACCAAACTGACTTAACTCCTTAACTCTTGGCGTCCTTGCCCTTAGCAAAACTATAACTTACTATCTCTTATTGGGAGGGGGGGGGTCATGTTCGACTTCAGTAGTTGCTGGGATTTAGAGTTCACCTACAATCAAAGAGTATTCTGAACTTCACCAACTATGCAATTGAACCAAACTTGGCACACAGAACTCCCATGAACAGAAAAGAGTTCAGCACAAACGGACTGCATGAATAATTGTGTGTTTTGGGAGTGGAACAGGAATGTGCGCATCTGAGAATGGTCACAGAGATGATACTTTAGAAATATCCAGCCCATATTTACAATGTTCTGTGGGTCTCAACATTAATGGCCCCATCTCTTATGCAGCGTATCCACTTGAGCTTGGAGCGGGTGTTAGATTGCAACCTTGTGCACATGTGCGATAAAATGCAACATTTGTGAATATTCAAACACACCCTTGAATCAAAGGGGAGGGTTCATTTTGTCGGCACAAAAGACACACAAACAATGGTTAGAGCTGGCTCTTGCTTTGGATTTCTGACCTTCCCAAACAAACAAACAACAAAAAAAAGTCTTGTTTGTGTTTGCCTTTTGAAACCAAACGTGAGGACAAACCGAGTGGGAGAATCGCCTTGGAATTTCCTTGTGGTCGGTTGACATTTTGGGTGGTTTCTTTGACACCGAGGTGGCTTTTCGGGAAATGCCAGAAAGAGGCCTCTTCTTGACACAGAGAAATGCATGGTTTAAGGGAGAGCAAGGTTGGGTGCCAAAGCCTTTGCAAACTTGCAAATTTACCAGGACAGGTGCCCCCTTGAAGAGGGAAAACTATTTGGGGGGGGGGGATATGGATTTCTGCTGCTTTCTTTTTTGTTGTTGTTCTATTTTTTTTTTTTTTTTTTTGTTTTTCTTTTTTTTTATTTTTTCGATTTTGGATATGGATTGATGCAGCTCTGGAGAGCAAAGAGGTCACTTTTCCAGTGATAGATAAATAGATAGATAGATAGATAGATAGATAGATAGATAGATAGATAGATAGATAGATAATAGGCTTGGGCAATCCATGGTTCTAAATGGTTCTAAAGTACTTACAAAACTAAAGTTCTGGTGGTGAAAATTTCAGAACTCTAACAAAACTCTCAAAATTTCATAATAAATGGCAGTTCCTAATTGGTTCTGTCATTAAAATCACCAATAATGAAATAATAATTAAATTTTGAAAGTTTTGTTAGAGTTTTGAAATTTTCACCACCAGAACTTTAGTTGTGTAAGTACTTTAGAACCATTTAGAACCATGGATTGCCCAAGCCTACTATCTATCTATCTATCTATCTATCTATCTATCTATCTATCTATCTAGAGAGGTAGCTAGATATGGACTGAAGATAGATAATAGATAGATAGATAGATAGATAGATAGATAGATAGATAGATAGATAGATAGATAGATAGATAGATAGATAGTGTTGGGACTCAGCCTGTGCTTGAACCTGAGCCTGTGCTTGAACCTGCAAATGTGTTTCAGTCTCCTGATGTTTCTGTGTCTGATGTGGGTAATGAGAAGGGAAATTAGTCCCCTGTTTCTTCTGAAGTGGGGAATGCTGGGCGTGACTCTGAGGTGCAAGATAGAGACACTTTGGTCAATGAGTTTCATGCAGACACTGACAGAGAGGCTTCGGTGCAAAGGGCAGATTCTCATGAGAATGTTTATGTCAGGCATTGGGAGAAAGGTTTACTCCCTCCGTCTGTGAGCTCTCCAGATTCTAGTTTGGAAAACAATCTGACACCTGCTAAAGTTAATGAGGAGTCAGATAAGCAGAGTCGGCGGCTGGAGATTAGCCAGAATCGACAAGAGGCCCAATGTTTACATAGATCCGAAAGAATTAGTCAGTTAAGGTCAAAGACTGGTGGAAAACGAAACCAGTTTTGGGGATTTAAGGTTTGCCTGTAGAAAATCTGGTCAGATTAGGCATCGTTTGGAAACCAAGTTCTTGTGCCATGGAAGTCTTGTTCAAGGGATCCTGTTTCTGTGGAGTTTTTTTAGCCTTTTGGATTGTCTTTGCATCCTGGGGGATTCCTGTCTGGATTAATACTGTCTTGGATTGCCTGTATTTCTTGTGTGGACATTGCTACTGTTTATGGACTAATACTTTTTGGAACCTTCGGATTTTCTTACAAGCATTTATTTCTTCTAGCTATTTACTAAGTTTTAATAAAAGAAGATTTGATTCTTCACTCTTCGTGCGGTGTTTTAAGTCAGATGGCTTCTTCTGGACCTGGAGTGCAACAGATGGATAGATAGATAGATAGATAGATAGATAGATAGATAGATAGATAGATAGATGATAGTGATATATAAGTGATAGATAGGTGGTAGATAGCACAAAAATCCTGCCAATTGAAAGGTGGACAGTTCGAGCCCAGGTCAGGCTTCTTCTGGACCTGAAGATTAGCCAGAATTGACAAGAGGCCCAATGTTCTGATATTCTTACAAGCATTTATTTCTTCTGGCTATTTAGTAAGTTTTAATAAAAGAATATTTGATTCTTCACTCTTTGTGTGGTGTGTTTTAATTCAGAGGGCTTCTTCTGGACCTGGAGTGCAACAGATAGATAGATAGATAGATAGATAGATAGATAGATAGATAGATAGATAGATAGATAGACAGACAGATAGATGATAGTGATATATAGGTGATAGATAGATGATAGATAGCACAAAAATCCTGCCAATTGAAAGGTGGACAGTTTGAGCCCAGGTCGGGGTGAGTACCCGCTTTTAGACCCAGCTCACCTGCCCACCTAGAAGTTCCAAAGCAGAAATGCGAGTAGATAAATATGAACGTTTGATTGGCGTATTAGTCCTCCACATTTGTGCGTTTGATTAATATGGGCTCTAAAAATCCATAGGTCCTCTGGCACACAACTATACGGTTAACTTCCAGCAGAAGTTGACCAAAGACTTGCACTCGAAGACCTAGAAATTTCTAGAAGTGTTATCTTGAGGTTTTTTTTTAAAAAAAAAAACAGCCCCATTTATATTTGCATTTTCCCCATTTTCACCGGGGTCCTGCACCCCTAACTCCACCAAATAGAAAAGACTGCTTATATATCTGTTCCTCAGTTGTGTGATTTATTATTCATGCAATGCTACTTCCACGAACATAAAGTCATGTTTCATTTTGCAATGTGAATGGCATCCCAGGAGGAAAGCGCAGGCTGAGTCTCCAGGCCCCAGTACAATCCATAGAGCACATTGGGACTTTCTTGGGAAGAGCTGAAACCACGTCAACTATGCAAAAGAAAACAAAGATCTGTTGAGTTGCTTCATTTGGGGACCAATGTGGCCTGTGACTAAGCAGGAAGTCCTTGGGTTAGAAATTTGCCTTTTGCCACAAGATTTCTTGGTGGCCTCCAGAAAGCCTCCATTTGCCATCTTGAGGAATGTAACTCAGAAGGAAGTACGGGGATGGTAGAGCAGAAATGGCTATGTGGTGCAGCTGAACCAAGTCACCCAATCTGCAGTGCAATGCGCAACCAAATCTGCAGTGCAATGCGCAACCAGATCTGGAATGCAATTTGCAACCAAACCTGTAATACAATATGCATCCAAACTGCAATGTAATGCATAACCAAACCTGCAATGCAATGCACAACCAGATATGCAATGCAATGAACAACCAAATCTTCAATGCAATGTGCAACCAAACCTGCAATGCGCAACCAAATCTACAATGAAATGCACAACCAAACCTGCAATACAGTATGCAACCAAACCTGCAATGCGCAACCAAATCTGCAATGCACAACCAAACCTGCAATACAGTATGCAACCAAACTGCAATGCAATGTGCAACCAAACATGCAATGTGCAACCAAATCTACAATGCAATGCACAACCAAACCTGCAATACAGTATGCAACCAAACTGCAATGCAATGTGCAACCAAACCTGCAATGTGCAACCAAATCTACAATGCAATGCACAACCAAACTTGCAACACAATATGCAACCAAACTGCAATGCAATGTGCAACCAAACCTGCAATGTGCAACCAAATCTACAATGCAATGCCCAACCAGATCTGCAATGCAATTTGCAATCAAACCTGCAATACAATATGCAACCAAACTGCAATGCAATGCGTAACCAAACCTACAATGCAATGCGCAACCAGATATGCAATGCAATGAACAACCAAATCTGCAATTCAATGTGCAGCCAAACCTGCAATGCGCAACCAAATCTGCAATGCAGTGTGACACCAAACCTGCAATGCAATGCACAACCAAACCTACAAGGCAGTGTGCAAACAGATCGGAATTGCAATGAACAACAAAATCTGCAATGCAATGTGCAACCAAACCTGCAATGTGCAATCAAATCTGCAGTGAAATGCACAACCAAATCTGCAATGCAATGTGCAACCAAATCTGCGATGTGCAACCAAACCTGCAATGTGTAACCAGATTTGCAACGCAATGCACAGCGCAATGTCTCAGGAGTGAAAGAGGTATTGAACAGCATTGATTCAACAGTGTAGATCAGTGGTTCTCAACCTCTGGGTCCCCAGGTGTTTTGGCCCACAACTCCCCGAAATCCCTCTGGTGTAGATGCCCCTTGAGAGAAAGCTTTCGCTTTAGAGATCAGGGCCCATTATCTCCCATCATCTCCTTCTGCGTCAGGCTGAGGTGGTATTTTTCCAGGAAGGACCAGCAAAGTATGTCAGAGTTTGGGAGGTTACGCAAGGACTGATCCAGTTACAGCTTTGAACCAAAGAAGTGACTACAGAAGATGTCTCTGCGCTGGATTATAGGCATTAATTCCTGGGAGGTGCCCATAAAGTAGGACAGGTGTCAGATGGGATCGGATTGAAAGAACAATCAATCAATAAATCATAATCCACCGGGGGGATTGATGTCCAGGGCAAGAGGTGTGCCTTTTTCTCGCCCACAGAAGCAAGAAACAGCCCAAGGTTGCAACAGGACACATTGCATTCCTTGCATAGGATGCATCTATTATTATTGTTGTTGTTGATATTATTATTATTATTATTATTATTATTATTATTATTATTCAAAACACAACAATATGAGTCCACAGCACTCTGCTGGCTGTTGTATTGGATCACACGTCGGACACTTCCCAAGTGTCTAGGACTGTGTGATGTATCGCCGAATAATGTGCACACATCCCAGTAAGGTGGCCTTCTGTAGCTGGCAAATGGTAATTTTGTCAGTGCCGATTGTGTTTAAGTGCAGGCCAAGGTCTTTAGGCACTGCACCCAGTGTGCCGATCACACCGGCTTTGTTATTATGTTTTTCTATACCACGCTTTTTTTGTCCACAAGAAGACTCATCGACCAGAGTGACTGCAGATTGCAATTAAACAGTACGGCAAAGAGGGCATGGGGTGCATCTACACTTCAGAATTAATGCAGTTTAATTGCAATCTGAAGTTATCCTGGTCAATGACTGGATGTTGATCCATTCTGTGAATCAGTCCTAAGTTCATCCCTTTTGCTGTGCGTCCTCTCCATTTTGCATCATTTTTGTGTTCTTCTAACCCACAAGAAATTCAACACAACAACAACAACAACAGCAACAACATGTAATGTTATGTCATCATTACTTTATGGTTTATTCCTAAAGCAGACACCGGTCCAACAAGGACCCATATTGGATGTGTCTGTACCAACCACTGAATAATCAATCTATATAAATAAAAATGTAATGTTCGTTTGCGGTATTCACAGAACTCAAAAACCCCTGGATGAATTGGCACCAAATTTGGACACGATACACCTAACAACCCAATGTATGTTCTTCACTAAAAAAAACCCACGAAAACAAAAAGCAGAAAGGACTTCTGAACTGCATGTCTACAAAGGAGAAACTGCATGTCTACAAAGAGATCCATGGCCACGCCCCCTCCTCCTCGCGGGGAAACAGCCGGCCGTTAAAGCTTGAGGAGCCAGGCGAGCGTGCATGCCCACCACCCCACACGCACACACACACAGGCGAGAGTGGGCACCATGGGAGTGGAGGGAGAGGCTTGCCGCATGGAGCCCTTTCTCTTTCCCTGCTCTGCCAGGAGGGCGGTGTCCTCCTCCTCCACCTTTCCCTGTTGGAAGAAGCCGGCGGGTGGGGGACGGACTTTCTGTAGACCCTTCTTTCTTTTTTAACTCTTTCCTTTCTGTCTGACCTGCTCGCCTGTCTCCGGCAACGAGCACACATTTAACACACACACACAGGAGGGAGCTGCCTCTGCCACACTCCACCCGAAAGAACTCCCTTCCCTTCTTTCCTCCCTCCCTTTCTTTTCTTTTCTTCCTTCCTTCCCCTTCCTTTCCTCCCCTCCTCCTTCCTTCCTGTCCCTCCCTCCTTTCTTCTCCTTCCTTCTCCTTCCTTTCCTTCTTTCCCTCCTTTCCTTCCTTCCTGTATGATTTATTTTTGTGATTGGAAAGGGCAGAAATCCCCCCTCCCTTTCTCTGCCCCATTTCCTTTCTTTCATTTCCTTTCCCCTTCATTTGTGTCTATCCTACTCCTTCCTTTTCCATCCGTCTGAGCCTTCCTTGCATTAGCGTTCCCTGTGTCATTCGCTTTCCTTCTCCTTCTCCTTCCTCCTTCTTCCTTCTTCCTCCCCTTCCTCCTCTCCTCTTCCTTCCTTCCTTCTCTCTCTTCTCTTCTCCTTCCTCCTTCCTTCCCTCCTCCTTCCTTTTTTCCTCCCTTCCCTCCTGCTTTATTTCCTTCCTTCTTTCTTTCCTTCCCATCTTCCATCCCTCCTACTTCCCTTCCTTCCTCCTCTTTCCTTCTTTCCTTCCCTTCCTCCTCCTGTCCTTATGGTGCTCTATGTAATGATATTATACGTAATATTTTTGAATATATTGTTAATAGCTTTACCTATATAATATGTGTATTTAGATCTCATTTGCCAAATAGTCACTGTTGAATGTTTATGTTGAATGTTTTTATATCAAGATGGCCAAAATGCCACTGGGATAGATGGATGGCATACTTGAAGTGACTGGACTGACCTTGAAGGAGCTGGGGGTGGTGACAGCCGACAGGGAGCTCTGGCGTGGGCTGGTCCATGAGGTCACGAAGAGTCAGAGATGACTGAACGAATGAACAACAACAAACATCCCATAAAAGGAAAACTTTAAAAATGAAACATCTTCCTTTCCTTCTCTCTGTCTAAGATATAAATACAATATTTTATATATTGTTATATAGATTACTATATAATATGTTACTATTATATATATATAATACAAATTAAATGGAAGGGACAGTCAAGAAGTAACGAGGGAAAGAGGGAAGGAATGAAGGAGGGAAAGGGGGAAGGAAGGAAGGAGACAAGGAGGGAGGGAAAGAAGAAAGGAAAGAAAGCAAGAAAGATAGAGAAGCAAGGAAGGAGAGAAGGAAATAAAAAAGTGAATGGGAAAAGAGAGGGAAAGAAGAAGGAACGAAAGACAGGGAAGGAAGGAAGGAAGGAAGGAAGGAAGGAAGGAAGGAAGGAAGGAAGGAAGGAAGGAAGGAAGGAAGGAAGGAAGGAGGAAAGGAAGGGAGAAGGAAGGATGGAACCAAAGAGCAAAGGAAGGAAAGAGACAGGTAGAGAAGGAAGAAAGGAAAGAGAGAAGGAAAAGAAAGAAAGGGAAGGAAAGAGGGAGAGAAGGAAGGAGAGAAAGAGGGAGGGATGTTTGACCACAGCAACGCGTACAGCTAGTAATAATATAATAATAAAACTTTATTTATACCCCGCCACCATCTCCCCAAAGAGATTCAGGGCGGCTGGCATGAGGCCAAGGCCAAATAATTACAATAAAACAAAAGTACATAAGAAACAGACAATAACATCAAATAAAAATGCTTAATAATAACATAGTAATGCAATAATAAGGATAATAAGGGTTAAGCCTTGGTCAATTTGCCAAGACACTAACAACAACAATGACCCTTCCCATGTTAGATAGTGTGAACATGTAATCAAGGTTTTCATGCCCTAGGTTTCATATATAGCAGAAGGTAGCACATTTACTACCGAGAAACCACTTCCCTTTACACTGATGTGCTCTCTTGAACTTCTATGGGACTCTGGTGGGAGGGATAAGTGGGTATGTTTTCTATATCATGATTTCTATATTTCTATATTCCTCCCTGTGTATCTGACCTTTTCCTGACCCTTTTGCCCAATTTCCCTTTATTGAAAAATGTATAAAAATACAAGGTAGCCACCCCTGCGTGACCCTGGAAAGAAGAAAATCTCCAGTTGAAAAAGACCCTTATCAAAAGACACTATTTGCATGGACAATAACAAAGGATCGTGACCTCTGGGCTCGGAGTTGGTCCCGCAGAGGAAGTGGTCATTTGGCAATTATGATCATATCTCAATAGGATGGAGTGGGCCTTCGGAAAGCCGCACCTCGTCCTAATCTGTCACCCATATCTCAATAGGATGGAGTGGGCCTTTGGAAAGCCGCACCTCGTCCTAATTTGTCACCTATTCAACTTTTCTTTCACTAAAGACTTCAGCCAAAGTTCCCGATTGTTCCCATATCTCTGCACTGGAAAAATCCGGATCTTGGCAGGATCTCCAAACATCAATGTTTATTGCAGCCATTCAATGACAATAGGAATGGCTGGCTCGCAGGCCCCAGGACTTGCTGGCCACATGGACATTTCCTACCTCCATAATCTTCTCAAGAATCCATTGTTTCGCTCTCGTCCCGCCTCCCTCTCTCCTGATTTGTCAGGACGCCGAGGCGACAGAAGCCCAGTGATTGGCCTAGGTGCTCAGGAGGTGGCCAAACCCCCTCCCAGCTGTAGAGCGCCAGCCAATCATCGTCGAACCGGCAGAGGGGCAGGGATGGGAGATTCAAACCTGGCAACTCTGTTTCTGTATAAAAAAGGCTTTTATTTGTACACATGTTATGCTTAGCTTGGCAAAATATTGTTTGGATCGTTTTCAGCTGAATCGCAATAAAATCATCTCGGTGGCGGTTCCTTCAACTTCGGTGAGATTTCTTTTGTGAACTTAGGAAAAACCTTTTAAATTGGGCTTCTCTTTGCTCACCATTGTAGAGAGCCCTCTTTGGTGGGTCCGCAGAGTCTCTTCTTCAGGGCAAGACCCTTTTAAATTCCTCCATGATTTCACAACCAGTCCTGCATTGGTGATGCCTGGCAAATCCGTTACCCATCTGCAAAGCAGTGTGTTGTGGTGCTGCGGAGGGCATTAAGAAGAGCATAAACACTCCATCCCTACTGCAGGCATCCAATGCGTTTTGCTGGTATGTGTGCTGTCAACAAGGGAGCATGCTCAGGGTTGAAAGCCTCGAGTGTGCTGACCTTCCCTTCCTCAATATTTGCACTTCTTGTTCCAAGAGCTCCTCCTCCAAACCTGTTGATCATTAAGGAGAGTAACAGCAAGCCAGGATATAGGTTTATTTCCAAAAGGGATTTGCAGGTTTCCAGATAGGTGGAACATGATTATGCAATAGATAAAGCAGAGCCAAAGTGAGAAATTCAAAGGATGGGGCCTTTTTGGTGGTTGTTCCAACCTGCTTCTCCTTCTTTCCAGTTCATCAGAATTTCGTTATAGTAATTGCGCAATTGGGGAAGCGTCAAGGGCTCTTTTCTCCCTCATTTTAACAACTATTGGGGGGAAACTTGCTATTGTTGCATTCCAAGCCAGGAAAGCCCTCTGACTTTAAACACCACACAGCTGAGTAAAAATGCAAGCAGTTTATTGAAGATATTTAAAAAGCAGTAGCAGTAAAAAGCAATCCACAAAAATAGGTAAATCCAATTAGGTAGAAAGATAGATAGGAACAACTATCCATCAGAGTTCATGAAAACAAGTACTGGAACTTCCAAGGTAAAATCTCAAGACTTGAACATGAATCAAACAAGGCATTTAGCACAGGAATCTATCCAAGGCAAGGCTTCCAGGGACCTGGGATGAAGTCTTGACTCAATTCCAATGTTGCTTCGTCTGACTACAGATTCTGTACTTGGCACTTTTATCCCCTAATCTACTCTATATCCTAAGCAGCCAGGGACAGATTTCGTTTCAGCCTTGACTTTGTTATCAATCTCTCTCAGTCTGGCAGAGTGCCTGAGAGTCTGTTTTGTTTGTCTTTGCTGACTGAAAGCATTTCTCCTATCTACTAACATGACCAAGTCAGACTTCCCAAGGTACGGGCACAGCTGGTGCACAAGCTTTAACTGTGCAAATGCTCCCCATGTTACCGCCCAGGGGTTCCAGGCTCAGCGATGAGTCCAAGCTGCAAACGTGCATCTTCAGGGGGAGTGTAACCCTGTCCAACACAGGCTGTAACCCTATGACCAGGAGTACCTCTGTCTTGTCTGGATTCAATTTCAATTGTGCTATAGCAGGGTGTCCCTCCTGCAAAAAAACATTTTTGCAGTTTACTAAACTTTTCCCTTGTATTTATGATAGTACCAATTAGGAAATGACATGGATAACCCAGGAACAAAAATCATGTGACAATGTTTCCCCCTTATGGGAAGGAATGTTATTTTTTTATTTTTTTATTTTTTTTATTTTTTATTTTTTTTATTTTTTTATTTTTTAATTTTTTAATTTTTAAAACGTTTAAAATTGCCTTGAACAGGCAGGATTACTTTTAATATATGTGTGTTATGGTGACAATTTTTATGCTTTTTTGTTGTTGTTATAATCTTATGGTTAGGTTGTTTTTACTTTGTATGTTTTGTGATGTTACCTGGGAACCGCTCTGAGTCCCCTCGGGGAGATGGAGCAGCATATAAATAAAGTTATTATTATTATTATTATTATTTATTTATTTATTTATTTATTTATTTCTACAAATCAAAAGGGCGAGAAAAAGCCTTTTCTTGACATTGCAATCCTTGGAGGTTTGCCGTCTGCCAAAGCAGGGAAATCTAGGCCAGGTAGAGCAGGGCCCCATTGCAACTTGCATCACTGTTGCTTTGCAGCCTCTTCCCCGCATTGCACAAGAGCAGCATTTGCAACCCTCAGAGCCCTTCCTTTTGCAAAGACTCATTCCAGAGCGAAACTGCCTTTGATAGACTTTAGAGGCGACCCTTGATTCGTTTTCTTAATTCCGTTGGGAAACGAGAGCCTCTCTCTTGGAGAAGGCATCCCAACGTATCCAAGAGGAGGTTCTTGTAATCCGTGGAAATTAATCTCCATTCGGAGGATGTTTATGTAATATCGTAAATACCAATCTCTGGTATTTATATGTATGTAGCATCGTGTTTACATGGGCAAGCCGCCACTTGTACCAGAGAAACAAACAAAGAGCCATTCTTTGTGGAGAGGGAAAGCATTCTCTCTCTCTTTTCTTCCCAGGCCACTTTCTCTTCTGCGGCACTCCTTGTTCTACGGCTCTCCTTTCAAGTGGCTCTTTAAGATGCCCAGTTTGGATAAAAGGTGACGTTCAGAAATCAGCGAGCGAGTCTGGTTCTTCGGATAGGGAAGCTGATGAGCAAACACAACATACAAACTATCTACAGACCCACCAAGAAAATCCAACAAATACTACGTTCAGCAAAGAACAAGAGGGATCCTCTCACTTCTGCAGGAGTCTACCGTATACAATGCAGCTGTGGACAAGTCTACAGAGGGACCACCAAACGCAGCCTTGCCCAAACACGAATCAAGGAACATGAAAGGCACTGCAGACTAATTCAACCAGAGAAATCAGCCATAGCAGAGCACCTGAGGAACCAACCTGGACACAGCATTTTATTGGAGAACACAGAAACCTCTGAGGATGCTTGCCATAGATGCAGGCAAACGTCAGGAGGGAATGCCTCTAGACCATGGCCATATAGCTTGAAAAAACCTACAACAGAAACGCTGGACCACTCACACAACCAACATGTCAGGCTACACAGAGAAGCCATTGAAATCCACAAGCATGTGGACAATTTCAACAGAAAGGAGGAAACCATGAAAATGAACAAAATCTGGCTACCAGTATTAAAAAACTCTAAAATTACAACAGCACAACGGAGAGGAAACAAACAAGGACATCGAATCACCTCTCAATAAAAGTTTGCTCCAGGCACTGCCAGGATAACAAATGCTAATCAAGGTGGCCAGTTGAAACATTCACACCTAGCTCCAGCAGAGAAGAGCTCTTTGCCCCACCCCAGCCATTCCACAGCTATATAAACCCATTGTCCTTATTCCAACAGACCTCACTACCTCTGAGGATGCTTGCCATAGATGCAGGCAAAACGTCAGGAGAGAATGCCTCTAGACCATGGCCATATAGCCCGAAAAAACCTACAACAGCCCTCTGGTTCTTCTCTTCGAGGGTTTTCCTTTGACCACCTTGTTGGTCACAAACTGTGCCAAATGGGTTGGCAAAAGGGAAAGACTTCAGTGCATTTCGTTTGTTTCCAACAATGGCATCAATTTGAAACTGGGACCAAAGTGAACTATCTTACCATTCAGCGAAAATGCATGCAATGTTGGAATAGAAGAAGAGTTCAAATTCCAGCCAAGCCACAGGAAAGGCCTCTGGCAAGTGGCAAGAGACAAGCATTTCAGTTCCTTCAGCTTTAAAAATCACACAGTTTCATTGAGTCGTCAGTATGAAGGGAACCCAGAGGTCATCTAGTCCACTCTTTTTTTTTGTCCAGAGTGTCTACCCAGATGTCCGTCTTCAATTCTTCTTTCAATCTCCCCATGAAATATGACATCTGTTCCACTCTTATCATTAGATAAGATCTACAGAGACACTCGCTGGAACACCTCAGCAAGCGAGAGTCCAAAAGTGGCAGGCTCAAACCCAGAACCTCAACCAATGGCTGATACCCAATGAGAGACTCCCCCCTTGGCACACAGAGAACTGGGCGACTTGGAAGGCGCTGAACAGACTGTGCTCTGGCACCACGAGATGCAGAGCCAACCTTAAGAAATGGGGCCACAAAGTGGAATCCATGACATGCGAGTGCGGAGAGGAGCAAACCACTGACCACCTGCTGCAATGCACCCTGAGCCCTGCCACATGCACAAGGGAGGACCTCCTTGCGGCAACACCAGAGGCACTCCAAGGGGTCAGATACTGGTCAAAGGACATTTAATCCGCTACCAAGCTTGCAAATTTTGTGTTATGTGTGTATGTATGTATGTATGTTTGATAAAAAATGTAATACAACTGTTTGGCTTGCTCCTGACACGAGAAATTAATAAGTCATTAGGAACAACATGAGAAGATTACAAATCTTGTAAGAGGAATCCATGCATTGGAGTCTTATCATCTGGAACAGTAGAAAATAAACTTCTCATAATCAAAACGGAATTGTGGAAGTATAGAATTGTGGAGTTGGAAAGGCCCCCATGGGCCATTGAGGCCAGTCCCTTTCTGCCAGGTAGGAATAACAACAACAACAACAACAACAACAACAATCTGGCAGATTATGTGGAAGGCAGTCTAGAGCCAACATTGATGGAAGTCAATATCAGAAAACTGCTTAAAGTGAAAATGACAAAGAGTGAATGCTGTAAAAAAAACAATGCAGAGCAGAAAACTGGCCAAAGAAGGCTCTCCATGGACAGTTCCTGAGAAACATTGAGAGCCAAATGGACAAGGAAAAAACATGGCTGTGGCTCACAAATGGAACTCAGAAAAAGGAGACAAAGGAGGGCCTGATTCTGGCAGCCCAAGAACAAGCCATTCGAACCAAGGCCATCAGAGACAGAATTGAAAAGTCGACAACAGATCCCAAGTGTAGACTCTGCAAGGAAACAGATTTTTTTAAAAAAGATCCCATCCTCAGCTGCTGCAAGAAATCACACAGGCAGACTACAAGCAGAGGCACAACACCGTTGCTCAGATGATCCATTGGAACTTGTGTCACAAACACCATCTACCTGCGACAAAGAACTGGTGGGATCACAAGCCGGAACACGTCAAACTCCTCTGGGACTTCCGGATTCAGACTGACAGTGTTTTGGAGCACAAGACTCCTGACCTCACGATCGTGGGAAAGAAGCAAAATATGGATTGTCAATGTTGCAATCCCAGGTGACGGCAGGATTGAAGAGAAACAACTGGAAAAGCTGACACGATATGGGGATTTAAAGATCGAACTGCAAAGACTCTGGTACAAGCCAGTCAAGATGGTCCCAGTGGTGATCGGCACACTGGGTGCAGTGCCTCAAGACCTTGACCTGCACCTAAACACAATCGGTACTGACAAAATTACCATCTGCCAGCTGCAAAAGGCCACCCTATTCGGATCTGCATGCATTATTTGCCGATACATCACATAGTCCTAGATACTTGGGAAGGGTCCGATGTATGATCCAATACAAAAGTCAGCATAGTGATCTTGTTTGCTGTGTACTAAACATGTTGTGTATCAAATGGCCAAGCGGTGAGAGAAGGGGGAAGAAGAAGCCCCCTGCACGCAGCATGGCCGGCGGGAGGGCATCCACAACCGCAACGGCCATTGCCCGGTATTTTCTTTTGGTAATGGAGGTTCTGTGTGTCAGGTTTGGTCCATGTATGTTATTTGTGGGGGTCTCAGTGGTCTGTGGAAGTCAGAGCTGAGTCAGTTGAAGATACTGCAGATCCCATCATCCATTGTCCATACTCCCCCAAACATAGTTTTTTGTGATTAATCACTATGCATTAATTATGTTCAACTTGTAATGAAAATACATCCTGCATATTAGATATTTACATTATGATTCATAATAGTATCATAGAATCATAGAATCAAAGAGTTGGAAGAGACCTCCTGGGCCATCCAGTCCAACCCCATTCTGCCAAGAAGCAGGAATATTGCATTCAAATCACCCCTGACAGATGGCCATCCAGCCTCTGTTTCAAAGCTTCCAAAGAAGGAGCCTCCACCACACTCCGGGGCAGAGAGTTCCACTGCTGAACGGCTCTCACAGTCAGGAAGTTCTTCCTCAGGTTCAGATGGAATCTCCTCTCTTGTAGTTTGAAGCCATTGTTCCCTTGCGTCCTAGTCTCCAAGGAAGCAGAAAACAAGCTTGCTCCCTCCTCCCTGTGGCTTCCTCTCACATATTTATACATGGCTATCATATCCCCTCTCAGCCTTCTCTTCTTCAGGCTAAACATGCCCTGCTCCTTAAACCGCTCCTCATAGGGCTTGTTCTCCAGACCCTTGATCATTTGAGTCGCCCTCCTCTGGACACATTCCAGCTTGTCAATATCAGTTATGAAGTAGCAATGAAAATATGGTTGGGGGTCACCACAACATGAGGAACTGGATTTAGGGGTCACGGCATTAGAAAGGTTGAGGACCACTGGTGTAATAGGATTGAAGTCAAACTAGACTTTATGGGGGTCAACTCCAAGGAGAGATGACCCTTAGTTCCCACCAAAGAGGGAACGCTACCTTGGCAAGCCTTCAGAGAAGCCTGATTCCAGCAATTTTATTAATATTAATAATTGAAATGAGACTCTTGCCAAAGCGAAGAAGAGGCATCGAGGTTTAATGAGCGATTCAGCTGAGATCGGATGCACTGTAGGGATATTTCCACTACAAGCATACCAGCACAGAGTTTACAGGCATTTTTATAGGCAAAATTCAGAATGGGAGGTGATGGGATTAAGAAAGGTTTTCCTGTCCCAGATCTGATAAGGAGTGTCCTTGATGAGCCTTGTGGAGGAAACAAACTGAGCCGGGGTGAGGGGACCCCCTGGGGTTAGCCTCGTCCCTTTGTAAAGCAATCATGATGTCCAAAGAAACTTCCTTGTCTGCCAGACGAGAGCAAACAAAAGGATATTTCACTTGTTATTGTCCATGCAGATGTTGAATAATCAAGCAAGTTTCAAGAGAAGCGGTGGTCCTCCCTCAGGCAGTGAGCAATCTCTGGTCACAATTTTCTAGGGCAAAGGGCAAAGGGAAAGGCAAAGGGGCAGGCAATATTTCATAGCAAGATACATACATTCAAATCATAAGCATTTCATAGCAACAAAACCCCATCTTTGTCCCACATCCCAAGTATATTTAATAAGAGAATTAATTTTCATGAAGAAGCCTGAAGTCCAATGTTTTAAAAGGTCTTTGAGGAAAGTTCATGAGGGAGATAGTATGTACTGAAGTCCAAGACATGCAGGCAGAGAGTCCATGATCATTGGGAAGGCTGGCAGATGAAACCCCAGCTGTGCTGCAACTGATTCACACTTTGGTCCTTGGGAAACTACAACTCTCACAAAGGGCAGAAGTCCCAAGATCCAGCCGTTTCCCAAAAGCCTCGTGGGGTCCTTGTTGTTGTCAGTGCCTTGGCAATGTGACCAAAACTTAACCCCTATTGCGCAGTCTGGTACCTTTGTCCTTTGCAGAACTATAAGTCACCTTCCCTTGTTGGGGGGGGGGCATGCTCAACGTCATGATCAAGATCTATGTGAAATGGATCCCCTTGTGAATTCTATATAGGCCTGTTTGATCAAGAAAAAATTTGTTTCTAAAATCGATTTGTAATTGGGGTGTTTTTTTGTTTCGATATTTAAAATAATTACAAAACTTTCCCCAAAAAAGTTTTGGTATTTAAGAAATTTTGTAAATATTAACGAATTTTTAGAATATTTTTTGTATTTCTTAAGAATAATATTAAAATAATATTAAAAAATATTTTAAAATGGAAAATTAACCAAAAAATGGCCCAAATATGGACCAAACACAGGCAGGATACAGCAAATGAGAGCACACACCAACAGAAGAGTCTTTTCTTTTTTAGAATATTTTTTAAGAATAATATTAAAAAATAATATTAAAAAATAATATTAAAAAATAATATTAAAAAATATTTTAAAATGGAAAATTAACCAAAAAATGGCCCAAATGTGGACCAAACACAGGCAGGATACAGCAAATGAGAGCACACACCAACAGAAGAGTCTTTTCTTTTTTAGAATATTTTTTAAGAATAATATTAAAAATAATATTAAAAAATAATATTAAAAATAATATTAAAAAATAATATTAAAAAATATTTTAAAATGGAAAATTAACCAAAAAATGGCCCAAATGTGGACCAAACACAGGCAAGAGACAGCAAATGAAGCAAGCAGCACTCACAGCAGCAAGGAATGAATCCAATCCAGTTGCTAGCAGCCAAGCCAACCCAATGCAAACTCCCTCGCCCTCTGCAGCAAGCTACGGCCGCGCGGAGCCGCTTTGAAAGGGCTCGCCGGCCAATCAAAAACAAACAGCCGCGGACCCACGGTGCACTGCTTGGGAGCGCCGGATTGGCTCCCAGGCACCAGCACTCCAGCAGCCTCCACCCCATTAACGAAACGAGCGGAAGCTCGTTAAATCTATGGGGGTTGCTGGTTCGATATTTTAAAACCCTTCCGGGTTTGGAAATGTGTTTTGATATCGCTTCGTAAATGCCAAAAATAACGAATTAATAACGAATTAACGAACGAAACCGCACAGGCCTACAAAATATGCCTAACAGCCGAAAAGTACATTGTGTAAGGGGACTCACATAAGTGCATGACTCCAACAGGGCTATGGGCATTGCTTATGAAAAGAAGTAAATGACATTCAAAGCCGATCCCCAAAAAGGTAGCTGACATTTGCAGCGCCTCCTTCTCAATCCTCACAAACCCCCAGACAATTGCCCTTGTGTGCCCACGGATTTGCAACCAACGCCAGGTTGTGAGTTATGGCGACGCGTTGCTTAACCGTTGGGAAGATGTTGGTTGCCTTTCTCCCGATGTGCCACATGCAGGACTGCAAATAAATTTACGACTTATTTATTTAGCCCGTCAAGCTTGTACTTGTCCCTGCGTTAAGGATTTATTGGGAAAGTGTGTAAACAACACACATTGTCGCAGTGACAAACCCAAAGTGCGCTGGAGAGGGTTGTTTTGAGCTGGGTTTTGTTGACAGTCCTGTTGTTATTGTTAAGGGGAAGTTTCTGCTTCCAGAAGAGGAAACGCTCACCCAAACGAGGCATTTTGTTTTCCATTTTGCAAAAATGTGGAAGAAGTGCTCAGTGAAGGAAATGGAGAAAGAAAACGAGGAAATGTGTGGAAGGAATAAGAATCAAAGAGAGACCATTGTTGGAACTCAGACACAAGAATGTAATCAAAACAACAGTTTATTAAGTCAAAGTAAACAAGACTCAGAGACACTTGCTTCAGTGCCTCTGGTCACAACTCAAAGTTTGCAGCAATTTGCAGCTTGAAAAACGAATTTAGAAAATAAACCGGATTAAACTGGCAAAAAATCCGGATTAAACAAGAGTTCTAGCAAAATGCGCCAAAGACACACAGTTCAAAGATAAAGCCCAAACAAAAAGCCGTGACGAGAAGCCGTCGTCCAAAAGCAGTCCAAAGTCGAAGAAGTCCCAGTTGAAGATACCAGAGTCCAGAAGGCAGCGTTGTCGTCAGAAACAGTCTGAGGTCAAGGAGAGGGGAAATCCGCACTTACGAGAATCCAAGCCGGTCAGTACACGAAGAACACAGCAACCTGCAGTATGACCAGGGTGAGACAAAGAACTCTTGTCTGCTGGAGCTAGGTGTGAATAGGTTCTTGTGGGTTTTTTCAGGCTATAGGGCCATGTTCTAGAGGCATTTCTCCTGACGTTTCGCCTGCATCTATGGCAAGCATCCCACAGGCTAGTCAGGAGAAAATGCCTCTAGAACATGGCCCTATAGCCCGAAAAAACCCACAAGAACCTAGTGATTCCAGCCATGAAAGCCTTCGACAATACTAGGTGTGAATGTTTCAACTGACCACCTTGATTAGCATTTGATGGCCTGGCAGTGCCTGGAGCAATCTTTTGTTGAGAGGTGATTAGATGTCCTTGATTGTTTCCTCTCTGTTGTTGTGCTGTTGTAATTTTAGAGTTTTTTAAATACTGGTAGCCAGATTTTGTTCATTTTCATGGTTTCCTCCTCTAAAATTGCAACAGCAAAACAACAGAGGGAAAACAATCAGGGACAGCTAATCACCTCTCAACAAAAGATTGCCTCAGGCACTGCCAGGCCATCAAATGCTAATCAAGGTGGTCAGTTGAAACATTCACACCTAGCTCCAGCAGGCAAGAGTCCTTTGTCCCACCCTGGTCATTCCACAGATATATAAACCCTTTATCCTAGTTCCAACAGACCTCACTACCTCTGAGGATGCTTGCCATAGATGCAGGCGAAACGTCAGGAGAAATGCCTCTAGAACATGGCCATATAGCCCGAAAAAACCTACAAAAACCCACTTCTATCTGGGGGTCGGGACCCCTGGGGGGGTCACAATGGGGTGTCGGAGGGGTCACCAAAGACCATCAGGATTCACATTATTTTCTGCTGGTCATGGGAGTTCTGTGTGGGAAGTCTGGCCCATTTCTATTGTTGGTGGGGTTCAGAATGCTCTCTGATTGTAGGTGAACTATAAATCTCAGCAACTACAACTCCCAAATGTCAAGGTCTATTTTCCCCAAACTCCAACAGTGTTCACATTTATGCATATTGAGTATTCGTGCCAAGTTTGGTCCAGATCCATCATTGTTTGAGTCCACAGTGCTTTCTGGAGATAGGTGAACTACAACACCCAAGCTCAAGGCCAATGCTCACCTAACCCTTTCATTATTTTTTGGTGGTCATGGGCGTTCTGTGTCAATTCCATCTCTGGTGGAGTTCAGAAGGCTCTTTGATTATAGGTGAACTATAAATCCCAGCAACTACAACTCCCAAGGTCCAAAGAATGAAAATACATCCTGCCTATCAGATATTGACATGACGATTCATAACAGTAGCAAAATTCCAGTTATGAAGTAGCAACTAAAATAATTTTATGATTGTGGGGTCACCACAACATGAGTATCTGTATTAAGGGGTCGCGGCGTTAGGAAGGTTGAGAACCACTGACCTACAACAACCCAGTGAGTACAACTCCCAAACTCAAGATCAATGCCCACCAAACCCTTCTAGTACTTTTTGTTGGTCATGGGAGTCCTGTGTGCCATGTTTGGTTCAATTCCATCCTTGGTGGAGTTCAGAATGCTCTTTGATTGTAGGTGAACTATAAATCCCAGCAACTACAACTCCCAGATGACAATATCAAAAAATTTTGAGTGAAGGACATACATTGGGTTGTTAGGTATCTTGTGTCCAAATTTGGTGTCAAATCGCCCAGTGGTTTTTGAGTTCTGTAAATCCCACAAACGAACATTACATTTTTATTTATATAGATTAGGCATAGGCAAACTTGTTCACTCCAGGTATTTTGGACTTGCAACACAACTCCGGCCTATCATATTCGCTAAACAGCCCTACCGGCCATGTTAGGGAAATTGTTGGGGAGTAGAAGTCCCAAAAGCACCTGGGAGGACCCAAAAGTTTGCCTGGAGGGAGGGCCCAAGTTTGCCTTTCAGGAATTGTGGGAATGGAAGCCCCAAACACCTGGAGGGAGGGCTGAAGTTTGCCTGTTAGGAATTTTGGGAGGTGAAGTCTAAAATATCTAGAGGGAGGGCCGAAGTTTGCCTGTTAGGAATTGTGGGATGTGAAGTCCAAAATACCTAGAGGGAGGGCCGAAGTTTGCCTGTTAGGAATTGTGGGATGTGAAGTCCAAAACACCTGGAGGGAGGGCCGAAGTTTGCCTGTTAGGAATTGTGGGATGTGAAGTCCAAAACACCTGGAGGGAGGGCCGAAGTTTGCCTGTTAGGAATTGTGGGAGGTGAAGTCCAAAACACCTGGAGTGAGGGCCGAAGTTTGCATACTGTTAGGAATTGTGGGAGTTGAAGTCCAAAACACCTGGAGGGCCAAAGTTTGCCTATGCCTACAGGCTGTTAGGAATTGTGGGAGTTGAAGTCCAAAACACCTGGAGGGCCAAAGTTTGCCTATGCCTACCGGCTGTTAGGAATTGTGGGAGTTGAAGTCCAAAACACCTGGAGGACCAAAGTTTGCCTATGCCTACCGGCTGTTAGGAATTGTGGGAGTTGAAGTCCAAAACACCTGGAGGGCCAAAGTTTGCCTATGCCTACCGGCTGTTAGGAATTGTGGGAGTTGAAGTCCAAAACACCTGGAGGACCAAAGTTTGCCTATGCCTACCGGCTGTTAGGAATTGTGGGAGTTGAAGTCCAAAACACCTGGAGGGCCAAAGTTTGCCTATGCCTACAGGCTGTTAGGAATTGTGGGAGTTGAAGTCCAAAACACCTGGAGGGCCAAAGTTTGCCTATGCCTACCGGCTGTTAGGAATTGTGGGAGTTGAAGTCCAAAACACCTGGAGGACCAAAGTTTGCCTATGCCTACCGGCTGTTAGGAATTGTGGGAGTTGAAGTCCAAAACACCTGGAGGGCCAAAGTTTGCCTATGCCTACCGGCTGTTAGGAATTGTGGGAGTTGAAGTCCAAAACACCTGGAGGACCAAAGTTTGCCTATGCCTACCGGCTGTTAGGAATTGTGGGAGTTGAAGTCCAAAACACCTGGAGGGCCAAAGTCTGCCTATGCCTACCGGCTGTTAGGAATTGTGGGAGTTGAAGTCCAAAACACCTGGAGGGCCAAAGTTTGCCTATGCCTACCGGCTGTTAGGAATTGTGGGAGTTGAAGTCCAAAACACCTGGAGGACCAAAGTTTGCCTATGCCTACCGGCTGTTAGGAATTGTGGGAGTTGAAGTCCAAAACACCTGGAGGACCAAAGTTTGCCTATGCCTACCGGCTGTTAGGAATTGTGGGAGTTGAAGTCCAAAACACCTGGAGGACCAAAGTTTGCCTATGCCTACCGGCTGTTAGGAATTGTGGGAGTTGAAGTCCAAAACACCTGGAGGGCCAAAGTTTGCCTATGCCTACCGGCTGTTAGGAATTGTGGGAGTTGAAGTCCAAAACACCTGGAGGGCCAAAGTTTGCCCATCCCTGATATAGATTGTCAACATAGTACTTGGTGAGAAACCCAGTTTGCCTGGTTTCTCATCCAGTGTCTTTTCCCATCTGCTATATCCTCAATTTCAGGTGCGTCGCAGATACAACTCCATTCATTATAAGGACATTTCCAAAGTACATAGATGCAGGCGAAACGTCAGGAGAGAATGCCTCTAGACCATGGCTATATAGCCCGAAAAAACCTACAACAACCCCTACATTTCCTTTGTTTTATTTACAGGGTGAGTAGTACCTCTCCGCTCATCCCAGCAAGGCAACCGTGGCCATTCCATTCCCATGAACCTTGTCCCATAACAAGACCCCCGTTGTCCTCTATACATATGCGGCATCCTGCAAACACATTCCGAGGATAGCATGGCATTCCCCCAGACTCCTTGGATCCTGGAACTACACTTCCCATGATCCCCGGAGACCCAGATTGCTGAGTGCGAGCACATTCCTGATAACGGTCCCATTGTTCCAGCCAGCCAGGCTTTGCCGTGGCCAATGTCTCTGGGCCGCAACCGCAAAACGAGCCTCTCCAAACAAGAGAGGAATGTCCCATCGCAGACGCTGGCGTTCCAAGCCATCCTGCGGAGCCTCTTCGATTGTGGCTAAACCTCAACAGACTTCCTCTCCCAAAGAACATCGAAATGTTAGGATTCCTTACCTGGTGGTGATGCTTGACCAACTTCGGGGTGCATCCTTTGGTCTACGTCACCTGCATGGAAAAAAAGGAATAACTTTTGTTTTTGGCTCCTGACTATTAAATGCAAGGAAGATACTCAATAACAATCAGAAATTGGTTGCTCTGAGTTTTCCAGGCTGTCTGGCCATGTTCCAGAAGCATTCTCTCCTGACGTTTCACCCACATCTATGGCAGGCATCCTCAGAGGTTGTGAGGTCTTTTGGAAACTAGGCAAGTGAGGTTTATATATCCAGAGGCAGCCCTAGGTAATTTTCAATGGTAAGCAAACAGTATTTTGCCCCCCCCCCCCCAACCAATCATTGATATATTTTCTGTTCATCGTGGGAGTTCTGTGTGCCATCATTGGTGGAGTTCAGAATGCTCTTTGATTGTAGGTGAACTATACATCCCAGTAACTACAACTCGCATATGTCAAGGTCTATTTTCACCCAAGAGCACCTCAAGAGCGCCCCTGGGCAACATCAACTATACTACAAATGCTTACTTTGTGTAATGGGTTGCCGAGGCTTCCCCCGGACTGCTAGGGCTGTTGTGAGCTGAGGGGGCGCTCCTCAAGTGGCGGTCAAGGGGCATTTACAGAGGCACCTCTGCGCCCCTGGCAAAAAAAGTGTACTGCGACCACTTACTTTGCGTAATGGACAAGCCGCCCCTGTATATATCTGTGGAATGATGTCCAAAGTGGGAGAAAGAACTCTTGTCTGTTGGAAGCAAGTGTGAACGCGGCAACTGGCCACCTTGATTAGCATTGAATGGCCTTGCAGCTTCAAAGCCTGGCTGGTTGCTGCCTGTGGGAATCAAGCAGACAAGAGTTCTTTCCCCCACCCTGGACATCCCACAGATATGGTTTACATATCTGTGGGATAATGTCCAAAGTGGGAGAAAGAACTCTTGTCTGTTGGAAGCAAGTGTGAACGTTGCAATTGGTCACCTTGATTAGCATTGAATGGCCTTGCAGCTTCAAAGCCTGGCTGGTTGCTGCCTGCGGGAATCAAGCAGACAATAGTTCTTTCCCCCACCCTGGACACTCCACAGATATGGTTTATATATCTGTGGGATAATGTCCAAAGTGGGAGAAAGAACTCTTGTCTGTTGGAAGCGAGCGTGAACGTTGCAATTGGCCACCTTGATTAGCATTGAATGGCCTTGCAGCTACAAAGCCTGGCTGGTTGCTGTCTGTGGGAATCAAGCAAGTGTGAATGTTGCAATTGGCCACCTTGATTAGCATTTAATGGCCTTGCAGCTTCAAAGCCTGTCTGGTTGCTGCCTGCGGGAATCAAGCAGACAAGAGTTCTTTCCCCCACACTGGACATCCCACAGATATATAAACTTCACTTACTTAGTTTCCAACAGACCCCCTCAACCTCTGAGGATGCCTGCCATAGATGTGGGCAAAATGTTAGGAGAGAATGCTTCTGGAACACGGCCAGAAACTCATAACAACCCATTGATTCGACAACACATTGAAACAATCAGAAACATTTTTAACAGGCAAACATTCCATGCCTATATGAACAATGCAGAGCTATAAATAGATCTGTAATGATATATATACTAATTTCACCTATGAATTTTCCTCTGAAACGTTTGCAAATCTTCTCACTCTATATGTGCATTTTCCTCCTGCAATATTTGCAAGCCCTATAAATCTATGTTTATATCTATCTAGACATCTTTCTGTGTGTGTTTGCATTTTCCCTGTAATATTTGCAAGCCCTATATATCTATATTCATATCTATCTAGACATGTCTATATATATATTTGTGTGTGCATTTCCCCTGCAATATTTGCAAGCCCTATATATCTATATTCATATCTATCTAGACATCTCTCTCTCTCTCTATATATATATATAATATATGTGTGTGTGTGTGTGTGTGTGTGAGAGAGAGAGAGAGAGAGAGCATTTATCCCCTGTAATATTATGTATCTACATTCATATATATCTATCTAGACATTTCTCTATATAATTATATCTATATAGTATTTGCAAAGACTTGCAAACATATGAGGGGAAATTTATATATATATGCGTGCACACACACACACATTCACACACAGATATATAGATATATAGGTACCTCTATATATTTATTGATACCTATATCTATATAGGATTTGCAGAGACTTGTAAACATGTGAGGGGAAAATTAATATATAACATTATTTATATATACGCATATATACACAGAGAGAGAGATGCAGATATATAGCTACCTCAATATATTTATCAATATGTATATCAGGTTTGCAGAGATTTGCAAACATGTGAGGGGAAAATTCATGTATAAAAATAATGTATACATATAGATACAGATATATATGTGTGTGTGTGTGTGTGTGCTCACACACACAGATATATAGATACCTCTATATATTTATTGATACCTATATCTATATAGGATTTGCAGAGACTTGTAAACATGTGAGGGCAAAATTAATATATAAAATTATTATTACACACACATACACACACACAGAGAGAGAGAGAGATGCAGATATATAGTTACCTCTATATATTTATCAATATATATATATCAGGTTTGCAGAGATTTGCAAACATGTGAGGAGAAAATTCATGTATAAAAATAATGTATACATATAGATACAGATCTACAGGTACATGGAAATCTCTAGATATCTATATGTATATAGGATTTGCAAAGACCTGCAAACCTATGAGGGGAAATTCATATATAAAATTAATTTAGATAGATAGATAGATAGATAGATAGATAGATAGATAGATAGATAGATAGATAGATAGATAGATAGATAGATAGATAGAGATATATAGGTACATAGGGATTGCAAAGGCTTACAGGGGGAAATGCCTATATATCTGTAGGAGAGATTAACAAATATTTCAGGGGGAAATATATCTTCCTGACTTATAAGGGCTTCTCTCCCCCTCCTTTCCCTTTTCAAAACCTTCCAGCCTGGGAGGAGAAGCAGAGCAGAAGCAGAAAAGAAAACACACTCTTTAGGGAGGGGACAACAGACTGGTTCAAGATTGGGAAAGGCGTACGGCAAGGCTGCATCCTCTCACCCAACCTTTTTCACGTGTATGCAGAACACATCATGCGAGGATGTGCGGGGCTGGATGAATGCAAAGCTGGGGTGAAAATTGCTGGAAGAAACATTAACAACCTCAGATATGCAGATGACACCACTCTGATGGCCGAAAGCGAGGAGGAGTTGAGGAGCCTTCTAATCAAGGTGAAAGAAGAAAGCGCAAAAGCCGGGTTGCAGCTAAACGTCAAAAAAACCAAGATTATGGCAACAAGAATGATTGACAACTGGAAAATAGAGGGAGAAAATGTGGAGGCCATGACAGACTTTGTATTTCTAGGTGCAAAGATTACTGCAGATGCAGACTGTGGCCAGGAAATCAGAAGACGCTTACTTCTTGGGAGGAGAGCAATGTCCAATCTCGATAAAATCGTAAAGAGTAGAAACATCAGACTGGCAACAAAGATCCATTGCCTAGTCAAAGCCATGGTATTCCCTGTAGTCACCTACGGATGTGAGAGCTGGACCTTAGGGAAGGCTGAGCGAAGGAAGAGAGATGCTTTTGAGCTGTGGTGTTGGAGGAAAGTTCTGAGAGTGCCTTGGACTGCCAGAAGATCCAACCAGTCCATCCTCCAGGAAATAAAGCCCGACTGCTCACTGGAGGGAAGGATACTAGAGACAAAGTTGAAGTACTTTGGCCACATCATGAGGAGACAGGAAAGCCTAGAGAAGACAATTATGCTGGGGACAGTGGAAGGCAAAAGGAAGAGGGGCCGACCAAAGGCAAGAAAAGTTGAAGTACTTTGGCCACATCATGAGGAGACAGGAAAGCCTACAAAAGACAATTATGCTGGGGAAAGTGGAAGGCAAAAGGAAGAGGGGCCGACCAAGGGCAAGATGGATGGATGGCATCCTTGAAGTGACTGGACTGACCTTGAAGGAGCTGGGGGTGGTGACGGCCGACAGGGAGCTCTGGCGTAGGCTGGTCCATGAGGTCACGAAGAGTCGGAGGCGACTGAACGAATGAAAAAAAAAGGGAGGGGAAGAGGAGAGAGGAATCGATCATCTATATTGCATCTATATTGCAAGCAATGGCCTATTATAAACCAAGGGAGGATTTTTCAGCCCATGAAAAGGTCTGAAAAACTCGGCTTATCTTCAAATATATACATTATATATTTTATTGCTTAATGTATTGTATTTGTTTATTTGTATCTATAACGCGGCATTGGATTTTGCCATAATGGTTAGCCACTCTGATGATGAAGAATGGGGTGGACATATAGTAAGTAAGGAAATGAACGGCTGAAAGGGTATTTGTACCCAAACTTTGCCATAGTTTCTAGATGTCCTGAGATTGTGGTTTTCTCCAGTATCTCTGCATTTGGGGTGTACGTCCTCCCTGACACCGGTGACGCCCAAAACCCATCTCCTGCTGCGATCTTGGGAGAACCATTTCCAAAGCAGATGTTCAAAGCTAGAAGAGGAAGGCCGGCCGAGGCAGAGATCTTATCTCCGTGTCACAGATGGCCAGGAAAAGGGGAAACGGGCACCGAAAGGGAATGAGCCACCAGGGCAACAAAGGCCAAGCCGGAAGAAAGGAGAACCCTACACAACATCACTCTACGATGGAGGAGCTGCTCCTAGTCAATCCTAGTCAATGCCCTAAAAGCACCAGAGCCTGCCTGATCTTGGATGCTAAGCAGGGTCAGCCTTGGTTAGGACTTGGATGGGAGACCATTGACAAATACATCCCACTTATGGCAGGCTCCATATACTGGCCAAAACCACCTCTGGAGCCCCTTCCATACAGCTGCATAAAATCCACATCGAACTGGATTATATGGCAATGTGGACTCAACACCGTTCAAACCAGATATTGTGGATTATCTGCCTGGATTTTCTGAGTTATATGACTGTGTGGAAGGGCTGTAAGTCTTCCTGTCTGTAAGGCACATTCTACACTGCCATATAATCCAGATTATCACATCAGATAATCCAGATTATTACATCAGATAATCCAGATTATCTGCTTTGAACTAGATTATATGAGTCCACACTGCCATATAATCCTGTTCAAAGCGGATAACCCGGTGGCACAGTGTGTTAAACCCCTGTGCCGGTAGGACTGAAGACCAACAGGTCGCATCCAGATTATTAATCCAGATTATCACATCAGATAATCCAGATTATCTGCTTTGAACTAGATTATATGAGTCCACACTGCCATATAATCCTGTTCAGAGCGGATAACCCGGTCGCACAGTGTGTTAAACTCCTGTGCCGGTAGGACTGAAGACCAACAGGTCGCATCCAGATTATTAATCCAGATTATCACATCAGATAATCCAGATTATCACATCAGATAATCCAGATTATCACATCAGATAATCCAGATTATCTGATTTGAACTAGATTATATGAGTCCACACTGCCATATAATCCTGTTCAAAGCGGATAACCCGGTGGCACAGTGTGTTAAACCCCTGTGCCGGTAGGACTGAAGACCAACAGGTCGCATCCAGATTATTAATCCAGATTATCACATCAGATAATCCAGATTATCTGCTTTGAACTAGATTATATGAGTCCACACTGCCATATAATCCTGCTCAAAGCGGATAACCCGATGTCGCAGTGGGTTAAACCCCTGTGCCGGTAGGACTGAAGACCAACAGGACGCAGGTTCGAATCCGGGGAGAGCGTGGATGAGCTCCCTCTGTCAGCTCCAGCTCCCCATGCAGGGACATGAGAGAAGCCTCCCACTTGGATGATAAAACATCAAAACATCCGGGCAATGTCCCCTGGGCAATGTCCTTGCAGACAGCCAGTTCTCTCACACCAGAAGCAACTTGCAGTTTCTCAAGTTGCTCCTGACACGACAAAAAAAAAATCATCTGGATTTTATATCATAGAATCATAGAATCAAAGAGACCTCCTGGGCCATCCAGTCCAACCCCATTCTGCCAAGAAGCAGGAATATTGCATTCAAATCACCCCTGACAGATGGCCATCCAGCCTCTGTTTAAAAGCTTCCAAAGAAGGAGCCTCCACCACACTCCGGGGCAGAGAGTTCCACTGCTGAACGGCCCTCACAGTCAGGAAGTTCTTCCTCGTGTTCAGATGGAATCTCCTCTCTTGTAGTTTGAAGCCATTGTTTCGCGTCCTAGTCTCCATGGAAGCAGAAAACAAGCTTGCTCCCATATGGTAGTGTAGAAGGGGTCTAAGAAAACCCTATGACATTTGTGGGTCACCATAAAAGTCAACTTGACAATGCCATAATCATCATCATCATCACAGCGAGGGCATAGAGATGCCAAATGGACAAACCATAAAGTGCAATCAGCCTGAAGCCTATAAACATCTGGGCATACTGCAGTTGAACAGTATCAAGCATGAGCACGTGAAAAAGGTGGTCAACAAAGAATATGTCCAAAGAGTCAGAAAGGTTTTGAAGAGCAAATTAAATGGTGGAAATACGATCAATACGATCAAGGCTCTCAACCCCTGGGCCATCCCCATCATCTATATATATATATATATATATATATATATATATATATATATATAAATGCTCTGTGCATAATGAGTACCTTAAAAACAAAAGAACCAATGAACGAAATCACACCAAATTTGGCAACAAAACGTCTCACAACACAAGGAGTGAGCATCACTCACAAAATTATGATTTTGTCATTTGGGAGTTGTAGTTGCTGGGATTTATAGTTCACCTACAACCAAAGAGCATTCTGAACTCCACCAATGATGGAATTGAACCAAACTTGGCGCACAAAACTCCCCTGATCAACAGAAAACACTAGAAGGGTTTGGTGGACATTGGCCTTGAGTTTTGGAGTTGTACTTTGCCAACATCCAGAGAGCACTGTGGAGTCAAACAACGATGGATCTGGACCAAACTTGGCACGAATACTCAATATGCCCAAATGTAAACACAGATGGAGTCTGGGGGAAATAGACCTTGACATTTGGGAGTTTTAGTTACTGGGATTTATAGTTCCCCTACAATCAAAGAGCACTCTGAACCCCACCAACGACACAATTGGGGCAAACTTCCCACACAGAACCCTCATGACCAACAGAAAATACTGTGTTTTCTGGTGGTCTTTGGTGACCCTTCTGACACCCCCCTGGTGACACCCCCCCCCCGGGGTCTTGACTTCCCAGGTTGAGAAATGTTGCCTTAAGGCCATCCAGTCCAACTCCCTTCACCAGGGCAAGAAATCAAAGCCCTCCTGACAAAAAGGGCCATCTAGCTATTCACACACACACACACATATGTATATGACAGATGCAGTATCAAAGATTTGAAAGGGACCCCTAAAGAAGGACAATGATATGTTGCATGTTCCAGAGTAGGCAAACCAGACAATTTCCACATCAACACTGACAAAGAAACAGCAAGAAATACTGTTTACTCAGAAGCAGAAAGAAATGACATATATTAGAAACCAACACTTTCTCATTACTTTATTTTCCAGATCACCAGAATGGGCCACAGCAAAGCATGGCAGGGAATGGCTAGTTAGTAGGTCTGGGTAACAACGGAAAAATTTGTTTCTAAAATCGATTCGTTTTTTGGGGTTTTTTGCGTTTTGATATTTAAAAGAATTCCGTTTTTTTAAAAAAAAAGTTCGATATTTACGAAATTTCGTAAATGGTAAAAAATTACAAAACAATAACGAAACAATAACGAATCGATTCGTTAATGGCGGACGCGACCGCGCAATACGCTAAAAAACCTCCAAATGGGACAGGGGGAACTTCTGAAGCTTCCCTCTCCCTCTGTTGTTGACTGTTGGTGTGATATTATAATTTTTTTTTCACTAATTAAACAAAAAACAACTATAAAACTTGCCCCAGACATGCGGAAATAATAACGAAACGACCTCAAACCAATAACGAAACGAATACATAACGAAATACGAAGCATTTACGAAACGAGTTGAAAAATTCGTTTCGTTTTTAAACTGCTCCAGAATGGTTCGTTATCGCTTCGTTAACAAAAAAAATAACGAATTTTTAACGAATTACGAATTAACGAAACGAAACCGCCCAGCCCTACTAGTTAGATATATGGCTGGGATTGTGAACTGGACACAAGCAGAACTGGAGGATCTGGATAGAAAAACAAGAAAACTGATGACAATCTACTACGCATGACACCCACGTAGTGATGTCAACAGACTTGACCTGCCCAGAAAATCAGGAGGCAGAGAGAAGAGGGCTTCTGCAAGGGAAACAAACGGTAGAAGAAGAGAAACACGCACTGGCAGATGATGGGAAAGGCAGTCAAGAACCAACATTGGGGGAAGTCAATAGTAGGAAACTACTTCAAGTGCAAAAGACAAAGAGGGAATGCTGTAAAAACACAATCCAGAGCAGAAGACTGCCAAAGAAGGCTCTCCATGGACAGTTCCTGGGAAAAATTGAGAGCCAAATTGACAAAGAAAAAACATGGCTGTGGCTCACAAATGGAACTCTGAAAAAGGAGACAAAGGAGGGCCTGATTCTGGCAGCCCAAGAACAAGCCATTTGAACCAAGGCCATCAAAACCAGAATTGGAAAGTCAACGACAGATCCCAAGTGTAGACTCTGCAAGGAAGCAGATGAAACAATAGATCCCATCCTCAGCTGCTGCAAGAAGATTGCGCAGACAGACTACAAACAGAGGCACAACACCGTTGCTCAGATGATTCATAGGAATTTGTGCCACAAAGACCATCTGCCTGTGCCAAAGAACTGGTGGGATCACAAGCCGAAAAAAGTTACAGAGAATGAACACGTCAAGATACTCTGGGACTTCCAGATTCAGACAGACAGAGTTTTCGATCATAGAATCATAGAATCAAAGAGTTGGAAGAGACCTCCTGGGCCATCCAGTCCAACCCTCTGCCAAGAAGCAGGAATATTGCATTCAAATCACCCCTGACAGATGGCCATCCAGCCTCTGTTTAAAAGCTCCAAAAGGAGCCTCCACCACATTCCGGGGCAGCGAGTTTTACTGCTGAATGGCTCTCACAGTCAGGAAGTTCTTCCTCATGTTCAGATGGAATCTCCTCTCTTGTAGTTTGAAGCCATTGTTCCATTGCGTCCTAGTCTCCAAGGAAGCAGAAAACAAGCTTGCTCCCTCCTCCCTGTGGCTTCCTCTCACATATTTATACATGGCTCTCATCATATCTCCTCTCAGCCTTCTCTTCTTCAGGCTAAACATGCCCAGCTCCTTAAGCCGCTCCTCATAGGGCTTGTTCTCCAGACCCTTGATCATGTGAGTCGCCCTCCTCTGGACACATTCCAGCTTGTCAATATCTCTCTTGAATTGTGGTGCCCAGAATTGGACACAATATTCCAGATGTGGTCTAACCAAAGCAGAATAGAGGGGTAGCATGACTTCCCTAGATCTAGACACTATGCTCCTATTGATGCACCAAGTATGGATCGTTGATGTTGAAATCCCAGGTGGCAGCAGGATTGAAGAGAAACAACTGGAAAAGCTGACACAATACGAGGATTTAAAGATTTAACTGCAAAGACTCTGGCACAAGCCAGTCAAGATGGTTCAAGTAGTGATCGGCACCGGGTGCAGTGCCTAAAGACCCTGGCCTGGACTTAAACACAATCGGCACTGACAAGATTACCATCTGCCAGCTGCAAAAGGCCACCTTACTGGGATCTGCACGCATTATTCATCGATACATCACACAGTCCTTGACACTTGGGAAGGATCCAGCTTGTGATCAGATATAAAACCGAGCAGAGTGATTTTCTTTGAGCAAATGGGGAACACACTTAAAGTGGTTTCAAACTGCATTCATCCTACAGTGTAGATGCAAAGCTGTAATAGCGAGGTGTGATCCAATACAACAGCCAGCAGAGTGATTTTCTTTGAGCAGATGGGGAACACACTTAAAGTGGCTTCAAACCACATTCATCCTACAGTGTAGATGCAAATCTGTGATAGCTGTATTCTTGAACGAAACACAGGTGCATCACCTGCAGCTCCAGCTAATCCCCGGCTTTCTTGCCTTTCCTTGACACTCTTTGGAAATGGTTAAAAATAGAAAAGACGAACATCTCCACGCCATCGGTTTTGCTTTGTCAGGGATTTAAAAGCCCTTGAAAAAAGGCTGTTTTGGTGTTAAGGAGTGCCGGGTGACGCTTTAGGTAGGAGAACGTGATGTTCTTCTCCGAAGCATTTCTTCTCCCAGTTACACTGAGAAGCTCTGGGCTCTGATCCAATAGAGAGGACACATTTGTGTGCATGAGAGCCAGTGTGGAACGGTGGTATGAGCATTGGACTATGACTCTGAAGAGTAGGGTTCAAATTGTCTACTTCATCCTCTTCTTCCTTTATTTCTCTTCCTCTTCTTCCTCTTCTTCTTCCTCACCCTCTTCATCCTCTTCCTCCTCCTTTTCCACTTCTTTTTCCTCCTCCACCTCTTCTTCAACCTCTTCCTCCCCCTTCCTCCTCCTGTTTACTCTCTATTCAAAAACTATTTAACGCAGTGGTTCTCAACCTTTCTAATGCCACAACCGCTTAATACAGTTTCTCATGTTGCAGAGACCCCCAAACATAACATTATTTTCATTGCTACTTCATAATTATAATTTTGCTCCCATTATGAATTGTCATGTAAATATCTGATGTTGTTGTTCATTCGTTCAGTCGTCTCCGACTCTTCGTGACCTCCTGGACCAGCCCACGCCAGAGCTCCCTGTTGGCCGTCACCACCCCCAGCTCCTTCAAGGTCAGTCCAGTCACTTCAAGGATGCCATCCATCCATCTTGCCCTTATCTGATATGAATGATGTATTTTCATTCATTGGACCAAATTTGGCACAAATACCCAATACACCCAAATTTGAATACTGGTGCGGTTGGGGTGGGGGGGTTGATTTTGTCATTTGGGAGTTGTAGTTGCTGGGATTTATAGTTCACCTGCAATCAAAGAGCATTCTGAACTCCACCAACAATGGAATTCAACCAAACTTGACATACCGAACTCCCATGACCAACAGAAAATACTGGAAGGGTTTGGTGGGCATTGACCTTGAGCTTGGAAGTTGTAGCTCACTTACATCCAGAGAGCACTGTGGACTCAAACAATGATAGATCTGGACCAAACTTGACATGAATACTCAATACGCCCAAATGTGAACACAGATGGAGAATGGGGGGAAAAGACCTTGACATTTGGGAGTTGTAGTCACTGGGATTCACAGTTCACCTACAATCAAAGAGCATTCTGAACCCCACCAACGACAGAAACGGGGTAACCTTCCCACACAGAACCCCCTTGACCAACAGAAAATACTTAAGGCCATCCAGTCCAACTCCCTTCATCGGGGCAAAAAAACGTAGTCAAAGTCCTCCTGACAAAGAGCCATCCAGCCATAGATATAGATATAGATATAGATATAGATACAGATACAGATACAGATAGATAGATAGATAGATAGATAGATAGATAGATAGATATTATTCACACAGAGAGATATAGTATCATAGATTTGAAAGGGACCCTTAAAGAAGGATAATTATATGTTGCATATTCCAGAGTAGGCAGAGGTGGCCCTAGGTAATTTTCAACGTTAAGCAAACAGTATTTCCCCCCCCCCCCCAACCAATCATTGATATATATTTTCTGTTTGTCGTGGGAGTTCTGTGTGCCATATTTGGTTCAATTCCATCATTGGTGGAGTTCAGAATGCTCTTTGATTGTAGGTGAACTATACATCCCAGTAACTACACTTGCCACACTTGCTCCTTGCCTGGCCCACTTTGGGTCCGGAGGCGTGCCTGAAGACCCCGGCGTGTGCACCAAAAGTCACCTCTTCTCTTGACTTTCTCCTCAGCCATTGGGACCAAGAGAGAGAGAGAGAGAGGTGGAGATGCCCCCTTTCCTGAAGGTAGGCGCAAAAACAAAGGAGGGAGCGGAGGTGGGAGATAGCTCCAGCCGGGCTCTCTCTCTCTCTCTCTCTCTTGGTCCCAATGGCTGGAGAGAAAGTCAGGAGACGACTTTTGGTGCGCACGCTGGGGTCTTCAGACACGCCTCCGGGCCCGAAGCGGGCCAGACGCAGCGGCTCCGGCCCTTGGCCCACCCACGGATTGGGGAGAGGAGAGGAGGCGGGTGGAGCGCCGGGGGATCAGTAAAGGGAGCCGGTCATGGGGAAGGGATTGAACACGGAGAATGATTGAGCACTGGCTCTGCTTGCACACCCGGTGGCCGGGTGGAGCAGGAACGAGAGGGGCTAGGCGAGGCTCAAGGGCCCGGCCCCTTTGGGAAGAGGATCGCCCGGCAGTGAGGCAAGGAAGCCGAGGCTCCCCCCGGACTGCTAGGGCTGTTGTGAGCTGAGGGGGCGCTCCTCAAGTGGCGGTCGAGGGGCATTTACAGAGGCGCCTCTGCGCCCCTGGCAAAAAAAAGTTTCTGCGACTGCTTACTTCGCATGCATGTTCCAGAGTAGGCAAACCAGGCACTCTCCACATCAACACTGACAAAGAAACAGCAAGAAATACTGTTTACCCACAAGCATAAAGAAATTACATATATTAGAAACCAACACTTTCTCATTACTTTATTTTCCAGATCAACAGACTGTGCCACAGCAACGCGTAGCAGGGGACCGCTAGTGTGTGTGTGTGTATATATATATATATATAATGGAAAATGGACTATGGATAGGTTTCAGATTGTGTTGTGCTCGCTGAATTTGTTTCTACATAAGGCTAGACAGCCAGTATTGTTGCACTTTTCATTAATGTGGAGCGGCTTAAGGAGCTGGGCATGTTTAGCCTGAAGAAGAGAAGGCTGAGAGGAGATATGATAGCCATGTATAAATATGTGAGAGGAAGCCACAGGGAGGAGGAGGGAGCAAGCTTCCTTTCTGCTTCCTTGGAGACTAGGACGCAATGGAGCAATGGCTTCAAACTACAAGAGAGGAGATTCCATCTGAACACGAGGAAGAACTTCCTGACTGTGAGAGCCGTTCAGCAGTGGAACTCTCTGCCCCGGAGGGAGTGTGGTGGAGGCTTCTTCTTTGAAAGCTTTTAAACAGAGGCTGGATGGCCATCTGTCAGGGGTGATTTGAATGCAATATTCCTGCTTCTTGGCAGGGGGTTGGACTGGATGGCCCATGAGGTCTCTTCCAACTCTTTGATTCTATGATTCTAATGTACTTTTTATTTTAAAACTAATTTTAAAATTAATTTACTGTGTTTTTATATGTAATGGCATCGAATTGTGCCAGATGGAAGCCGCCCTGAGAAATAAATAAATAAATAAATAAATAAACATTGCCCTAGCTGGGGGGGGGGGACAAACAATTGCATCTAGGCCAATAAGGTAAAGGTAAAGGTAGTCCCCTGACATTAAGTCCAGTCATGTCCGACTCTGGGGTGTGGTGCTCATCTCCATTTCTAAGCCGAAGAGCCGGCGTTGTCCGTAGACACCTCCAAGGTCATGTGGCCGGCATGACTGCATGGAGCGCCGTTACCTTCCCGCCGGAGCAGTACCTATTGATCTACTCACATTTGCATGTTTTCGAACTGCTATCTAGGCCAATATAATGCCTTTAATTTGTATGCCATTTCCCAATATGGATATGTTTGACCTTTATGTGCCAACTTGTTTACTTCTTTCCAATGAGGGAAACTGAAGCTTCTTCACTGATGAAGACAGCAAGTAAAAAGATGCTTTTGCAACCGAAATGGAGTTCATTCTTCCTGTTGAATCCTGCCCGTCGCTGTCGTGTTTTGTTCGATACATGACAAATTTACAAAGTTTTTTTAAAAACTTTCCTTAGAAACAAAGGACCTTTTTCACTCCGCCTTCTCCTTCCGAAGGTATGTTCTGTAATTTTGCGATCCTCATTGTTCCAGAAACATCGCTGATGGCAAAACATCTCTTCCAAAATTTGGGGATTTTTTTTTTTTTTGCAACGATTGGCAGCGGTTTCAATCTCTAATTGTCCTTGGACCCAACTGCAGGTTCGTCGGCTGCCAGACGAAAAAGGTAAACTGAAAAGGAATGATTGTGTTGCTCCATCTCCATGCTTTAGGAAGAGGGTTACCTATCCTGTTAGAATGCAGATGTTGTACTTAGGATGCACTGGGAAGGAGGGAGAGATCTCTTTCTCCACCTCGGGGGAATTGGCTGCCAAAGCATCCAAGGAAAACAGGCATATTTCATCGAAAACAATCGCTGCATTGAAGAAACCCCCAAACAGCACCCATCCAATTAGTTTTGCGCCGGCAACAAGTTTTAGCAAAGGGAGTCAAGGCGCTGCTTGCCTGGATGGGAAGTGGCAAAGTGTCATCCGCAGAGCAAGAGACCTGAGATGGCTTCTGGCTTAAAAACTATGTGTTTCCAGGAGCAAAAATGGGAAAACAAAAGAGCTCAAGGCATCGTGATTTGAGCATTGGAATTCAACGCTGGAGTCCAATCCCTATTTACTCTTAGAAACCCATTGGTTGGGCCTTAAAATCCCATTGGTTTGTCCTTAGAAACCTATTGGATTGGCCTTAGAAACCCAATGGTTTGCCCTTAGAAACCTATTGGATTGCTCTTAGAAACCCATTGGATTGACCCTTAGAAACCCATTGGATTAGCCTTAGAAACCCAATGGTTTGCCCTTAGAAACCCATTGGATTGGCCTTAGAAACCCATTGGATTGCTCTAAGAAACCCATTGGATTGACCCTTAGAAACCTATTGGATTGGCCTTAGAAACCCATTGGATTGCTCTAAGAAACCCATTGGATTGACCCTTAGAAACCCATTGGATTGGCCTTAGAAACCCAATGGTTTGCCCTTAGAAACCCATTGGATTGGCCTTAGAAACCCAATGGTTTGCTCTTAGAAACCCATTGGATTGACCCTTAGAAACCCATTGGATTGGCCTTAGAAACCCAATGGTTTGCTCTTAGAAACCCGTTTGATTGACCCTTAGAAACCCATTGGTTTGTCCTTAGAAACCCACTGGATTGGCCTTAGAAACTCTTTGGATTGGCCCTTAGAAACCCAATAGTTTGTTCTTAGAAACCCATTGGATTGGCCCTTAGAAACCCACCAGATTGGCCCTAGAAACCCACTGGATTGGCCTTAGAAACCCATTGGAGTGACCTTAGAAACCCATTGCTTTGTCCTTAGAAACCCATTGGATTGACCTTAGAAACCCATTGGTTTGGCTTTAGAAACCCATTGGATTGGCCTTAGAAACCCATTGGTTTGGCCCTTAGAAGCCCATTGGTTTGGCCCTTAGAAACCCATTGGTTAGCCCTTAGAAACCCATTGGATTGGCCTTAGAAACCCATTGGATTGACCTTAGGAACTCATTAGTTTGTCCTTAGATACCCATTGGATTGGCCTTAGAAACCCATTGCTTTGATCTTATATACCCATTGGTTTGAGAATTGGGCTAAAACTCTGTGGAGTGGGTTCAAATCCCTGTTTAACCTTGAAAACCCATTGGTTTGGCCTTAGAAACCTTAGTGTATGGGGTTGTGATGGCGCAGTGGGTTAAACCTTTGAGCTGCAGAACTTGCTGACCAAAAGGTCAGCAGTTCAAATCCATGGAGTGGGGTGAGAGCCCATTGTTAGCCCCAACTTGTGCCAACCTAGCAGTTCAAAAACATGCAAATGTGAGTAGATCAATAGGTACTGCTTCTGTGGGATGGTAACGGCACTCCATATAGTCATGCCAGTGGCTACAAGACCAAGAAGGTGTCTACGGACAACGCTGGCTCTTCGGCTTAGAAATGGAGATGAGCACCAGAGTCCCAGAGTCGGAAACGACTGGATTTAATGTCAGGGGAAAACCTTCACACGCACACACATTAAATCAATCCTCATTAATGCATAATTTAACTTAATTCTGCTTCACAATTTGTTTTTTGCTCTTTTAAACCTACTAATAAGCCAGTTCCTAGCAAGAACCCGGTGCACGTTGACAGAGAGGGATTGCAATGTTGATCTCAGTCCAGATTCCTGATTTTGTCAAGAGGGTGATGACAGGGCTCTCGAGCACCGGCAGATGTGTGCGGAGGAGAAGTCGCAGGTTTTAATTGACGCCAGCTGAAAGAATAATTGCCCTTTCCCTCAGCAACCCCTTCCTTCGCTCCGTTCTGCTGGCTGTTCAGTGCAAAAACATATATATTTATTTGGAGGCTGCAAATCCCTCTGTTGCTTCTGACGGCTTTGGCTTAATTGAATGATGAGCAAAAGCAGCTGCCTGGGTTGGAGTGAGAGGAGGGCCAGCCAGGTGATGGCATCCCCAGCATCCCATAAAGCCAAGCTTTATCCATCTCCGTGGGACTTTTGTTTTGGTTGGGCTGCATCTCATTGGCTGGATCCTTTTTGTGTGGGGATGAAAACTTTTGGATCACTTTCCCTCCATCCACCCACCCTTTTCATTGGGAAGACGTCCCTGCCCTCCTTCCTCATTTGGAACGTATTCCACCTTCATCACTGCCCTCCGGTTCCTTGTAAAGCCATTGTTTGCGAGTCACGACAAACCCTTCCCCAAAGATTTATAGTTCACCAAGGGATCAGAAATAAATATATGATTTTCCCCTTTTTTAGAAAAGACTCTTTTCGGACTTACAAAAGTCTAAAGCATCACAAGATCGAGACCGAAGCAACAGCAGCTGTAAACCCCTACACTGTATCCTATCTATTTTTCATGACTTTCTATATAACTTGTATCATTTTGTGCGCTGTATCGATTCCTTATATAAAATGTATAGTACTTCTTTATAAAATGTATCACGATCTAGCCCAGAGACAGTCAACTCCCCATGATCCATCCTGAGAACAGGAAGGCTGAGCAAATCCCTCTGGCTGTTTCCCAAGCCAGGTAATCACCAAAATCCATTGTTCATACACACACACACACACACACAATCTCCAAGAGCTGTTCTCTCACTTTTCCATCCTCCATTCCAATGGCCTTCCTCTATTCTCAGTTTCACTCGTCTCCTTTCCATCCTTTCTTCTTTCCTCCATCCTCTTGGTGTTCTTCCACCTTATGGTCTTCTCTCTTTAATTCCAATTGTATTCTTCCATCATCTCTGTACTTTCCTCCATCCTCACTTCCAATAGCATTCCTCCATCTTCCATTTTATGATCTTCCCTCCATCTTTATGGTGTTCCTCCATTCTCTGTTCTATCTTCTTTCCTTCATGCTCCATTACATTGGTATTCCTACATCCTCTGTTCTATGGGCCTTCCGCTATTCCATCATGTTCCTCCATTCAAGCTTGCTAATTGCAACATTCATACTTGCCTCAAATAGACAAGGGTCCTTTCTCCCACCCTGGACATTTCACATATATATACACCCCACTTGCGTCACTAGGAACAGAACCTCTGAAGATGCCATTAGCCACTGGTGCAGGTGAAACGTCAGGAGAGAATGCTGCTGGAACATGGCCATACAGCCTGAAAAACTCACAGCAACCCAGTGATTCTGGCCATGAAAGCCTTTGACAACTGATCCAACCTTTGATTGCTCTGCATCGATCTACCTGGATCACCAGCAACAGAACCTCTGAAGATGCCACTATCCACTGATGCAGGTGAAACGTCAGGAGAGAATGCTGCTGGAACATGGCCAACTCTGGAAAACTCACAGCAACCCAGTGATTCTGGCCACGAAAGCCTTTGACAACAGATCTAACCTTTGATGGCTCTTCATTGACCCACCTGGATCTTTAGAAGTTCAGAGGTGACCATCCCTCTACAGCAGTGGTCCTCAACCTGTGGGTTCCCAGTTGTTTTGGCCTACAACTCCCTGAAATCCCAGCCACTTTACCAGCTGTTAGGATTTCTGGGTGTTGAAGGCCAAAGCATCTGGGGACCCACATGCTGACAACCACTACTGTAGAGCTTTGGAGAGCTTCTGTTCAACTATTTCAAAGCTTCCTGCTTAAGTGGTGATGGCATGATCATCAGCATAGATCAGGGGTTCTCAGCCAGTTTACCAGCTGGAAGGATTTCTGGGTGTTGAAGGCCAAAACATCTGAGGACCCACAGATTGACAACCACTACTATAGAGCTTTGGAGAGCTTCTGTTCAATTATTTCAAAGCTCCCTGTTTAAGTGGTGGTGGCATGATCGTCAGCATAGATCAGGGGCTCTCAGCCTGTGGGTTCTCAGGGGTTTTGCCTACAACTCCCCAAAATCCCAACCAGTTTACAGCTGTTAGGATTTCTGGGAGTTGAAGGCCAAAACATCTGGGGACCCACAGGTTGACAACCACTACTGTAGAGCTTTGGAGAGCTTCTGTTCAACTATTTCAAAGCTCCCTGCTTAAGTAGTGATGGCATGATCGTCAGCATAGATCAGGGGTTCTCAGCCTTGTTTACCAGCTGTTAGGATTTCTGGGAGTTGAAGGCCAAAACATCTGGGGATGCACAGGCTGAGAACCACTGCTCTAGAGCTTTGGAGAGCTTTTGTCCAACTATTTCAAAGCTCCCTGTTTAAGTGGTGATGGCACAATTGTCAGCATAGATCAGGGATTCTCAACCTGTGGGTTCTCAGGTGTTTTGGCCTACAACTCCCAGAAATCCCAGCCAGTTTACCAGCTGTTAGGATTTCTGGGTGTTGAAGGCCAAAACATCTGGGGACCCACAGGTTGAGAACCACTACTGTAGAGCTTTGGAGAGCTTCTGTTCAACTATTTCAAAGCTCCCTGCTTAAGTGGTGATGGCACAATCATCAGCATAGATCAGGGGTTCTCAACCTGTGGGTTCTCAGGTGTTTGGCCTACAACTCCCAGAAATCCCAGCCAGTTTACCAGCTGTTATGATTTCTGGGTGTTGAAAGCCAAAACATCTGGGGACCCACAGTTTAAGAGCCACTGCCCTAGAGCTTTTTAAGAGCCACTGCCCTAGAGCTTTGGAGAGCTTCTGTTCAACTATTTCAAAGCTCCTGCTTAAGTGGCGATGGCATGATCGTCAACATAGATCAGGAGTTGTCAACCTATGGCTCCCCAGGTGTTTTGGCCTACAACTCCCAGAAATCCCAGCCAGTTTACTAGCTGTTAGGATTTCAAGGAATTGAAAGCCAAAATATCTGGGTACCCACAGGTTGAGAACCACTGCTGAGGAGCTTTGGAGAGCTTCTGTTCAACAATTTCAAAGCTCCCTGCTCAAGTGGTGATGGCATGATCGTCAGCATAGATCAGGGGTTCTCAACCTGTGGGTCCCCAGGTGTTTTGGCCTACAACTCCCAGAAATCCCAGCCAGGTTACCAGCTGTTAGGATTTCTGGGAGTTGAAGGCCAAAACATCTGGGGACCCACAGGCTGAGAACCACTGCCCTAGAGCCTTGGAGAGCTTCTTTGCTTCATAACTTAAGCGTTTGCCTGTTATCTGCTTCCCTTCTGCATATGAATCACGCCCTCCTTCATGATGTGTCAAAACTGTTTTTGCCCTCTCTGTAAGGAGCAAAGCTGTCCAGATGTGGAGGACAGATAACCCCTGGAAGGTAGTCCTAACGCAGCCGCGCATCCCTTTGCTTGAACCGATAGATCTGATAAGCCACCCCAGAAGATGATGGGTTCATAATAGATGGGCGCTTTCTTCCTCTCTTTCAAGAGCGTGTGTTTTCGGAAGCCATCGATCACCGAAAAGAGCTGCCCTTCTTTGATTTTGAGCTGCGGCTCCGTCCACAGGAAACGTTGCGCACTTGGGTCAACCGGGATAAACACAGGCCGCTTCCCCTTTTTTTTTGTGGAGATGCTGGTTTGCTCTTTTACATAACATTGCAGCAGCAAATGCACCAGAAAGAGTTTCTTCTTCCCTCCCCTTCGCTCTTTCCTTTCCAAAGGTTGTAAACTTGTGGGCTCCGACCACAGATCAGTTATGTATCATAACAGGAAAGATGAGAGCGGAGATATTTCCCAACCTCTGAAGAAGGAGGAGAAGCGAACCAAGCGTCCGGCTTAACACTCAACCCACAAAGAAGGCTCTGCAGAAGTCCATAGTTCTTCTGGCATCTATCAAGTTGGGTTCAAAGCAGGTTGGGCTTCTCTGGTTCAAAGGGTCCAGCCACAAAGACCACGTCACACAAGCCAATGCAAGGCAACACAGACCTCATCACCTATCTATATAAATAAAAATGTAACGTTCAATGTATTGTCGAAGGCTTTCATGGCTGGAATCACTAGGTTCTTGTGGGTTTTTTCGGGCTATAGAGCCATGTTCTAGAGGCATTTCTCCTGACGTTTCGCCTGCATCTATGGCAAGCATCCTCAGAGGTAGTGAGGTACCTCTGAGGATGCTTGCCATAGATGCAGGCGAAACGTCAGGAGAAATGCCTCTAGAACATGGCTCTATAGCCCGAAAAAACCCACAAGAATGTAACGTTCGTTTGTGATATAAACAGAGAGTCTAAATGGCCATCTATCTGGAGAGTTTTGCTGTGCTTTTCCCTTATGCCAGAAGGAGGTTGGGCTGGATGGCCCTTGGAGGTCTCCCTACTCTAGGATTCTATTACTATTGTTATTAAGAATATTATTAAGCAGAGTCTCTATGGCCATCTGTTAGGAGTGCTTGGATTGTGTTTTTCCTTTATGACAGAGGGAAGTTGGACTGGATGGCCCTTGGAGGTCTCTTGCAACTCTAGGATCCTATTACAGTGGATTCCTCCCAAACCCTTCCAGTATTTTCTGCTGGTCATGAAGGTTCTGTGTGCCAAGTTTGGTTCAGATCTGTCATTCACGGGAGTCTTAGTGGTCTGTGGAACTCTGAGCTGAATCAGTTGAAGGTACTCCAAACCCCATCATCCGTTATCCATACTCCCCAAACTTATTGTTTTTGTGATTAATCAGTATGCTTTAATTATGTTCAATTTATAACAACAACAATGTATTGTCAAAGACTTTCAACATAAATACATCTTGCATATCAGATATTTACATGACGATTCAGAACAATAGCGAAATTACAGTTATGAAGGAGCAATGAAAATAGTATTGTGGTTGGGGGTCACCACAACATGAGGAATTGCATTAAGGGGTTGTGGCATTAAAAAAGTATAGAAACACAGCTAAAGACCTCCTATAAAAATAAATAAAATACTGTCTGTGTATGATTAACATAAATCAATAACCACTGGACGAATAGACACCAAATTTGGACAAAATACATATATCAGGCCAGCAACAAGTGACCATCACTCATAAAAATACTGAAAAGCACATCAGAAGAGACTAAAAAAGCAAAAGAAATGACAATGCATGCGCAAAACAATATATTTACACATATACACACATATATACATATATACACACACAAAATACATATACATATGATCAATCAGGACTGTTAGGGACAGCTAGTCTATATAAATAAAAATGTAATGTTCGTTTGTGGGATTAACATAACTCAAAAACCACTGGATGAATTGACACGAAATTTGGACACTACACCCCTAACAGACCAACGAGTGACCATCACTCATAACCCCCCCCAAAAAAAAACCAGTGGAAAGGACTTAAAAAACCCCAAGAGCTGAAAGAAGGAGGGAGGGAGGATAGAAAAGGAGGGAAGAGGGAGAGAGAAAGAAAGAAAGAAAGAAAGAAAGAAAGAAAGAAAGAAAGAAAGAAGGAAAGAGGGAGGGAGGGAAAGAAAGAAGGAAGAGAAGCAAAGAAAAGGAAGAAGGAGGAGAAGGAGAAAGGAGAGAAAGAGAAAGGAAGAAAAAGGAGGAAGGAAAGAAGAGGTAGAGAAGGAAGGAAGGAGAGAAGGAAAGAAAATAAGGGAAGGAAGGAAAGAGGGAGCGAAGGAAGGGGAGAAAGAAGGAAAGAAAGAGGAAGAGAAGGAAAGAGAAAGAAGGAAGGAAAGAGGTAGAGAAGGAAGGAAGAAAGAAGGAAAGAAAATAAGGGAAGGAAGGAAAGAGGGAGCGAAGGAAGGGGGGAAAGAAAGAAAGAAAGAAAGAAAAAAAGAAAGGAAGGAAAGGAGAGAAGGAAGAAGGAAAGAAAGAAGGAAGAAGGAGAAAAAAGAAAAAGAGTAGGAGGAAGTAAAAAAGAAGTGAAAAAGGAGAGGAAGAAGGAAGAAGTAGAAAAAGAAAAAGGAGGAGAGGAGGAAGATGAAAGGAAGAGGAGGAAAGAACGAAAAAGGAGGAGGAGAAGGAAAAATACTCATAGGAGGAGAAGAGGAGAAAGAAGAAGAAAACAAAGGAGAGGAGGAAGAAGAAAGGAAGAGGAAAGAGAGGGGAGGGAAGAAAGAGAAGGAAAGAGAAAAGAAGGATGGAAGCAAAGAGCAAAGGAAGGAAGGAAAGGTAGAGAAGAAAGAAAGGAGAGAAAGAAAGAGGGAGCGAGAAAGAGAAAGAAAAAAGAGGGAGGAGAAGAAGGAAAGGAAGGAAGGACAGAAAAAAGGAAAGGAAGGAAAGAGGGAGTGAAGGAAGGAAAGAAGCAGAAAAAGAGGGCGGGAAGGAAAGAAGGAAAGAGAGAAGCAAGGATGGAGGCAAAGAGCTAAGGAAGGAAGGAAAGGTAGAGAAGGAAGAAAGGAGAGAAAGAGGAAGGAAAATAAAAAGGGGGAAGGAAAGAAAGAGGTAGAGAAGGAAAGAAGGAGAGAAGGAAAGAAATAAGGAAAGGAAGGAAAGAGGGAGCGAAGGAAGGAGAGAAAGAAGGAGAGAAAGAGGGAGGGAAGGTTGGCCACAGCAACACGTGGTGGGCACAGCTAGTCTATCTATATCTATTATCTATACACATAATAAAAGTGAAAATATGTGTGTATGTATCCACTTACACAGACAAGCTCCTGCCTCCATGGACATCTATAACTCCCAGTACTCAGGAGATACCAATGGCCCTCCCTCCAATAACATTTCAGGTTATAGTGAGCGCCATGACCATGTCCAAGGGCCCTGCCAATGTCCTTCACAAACACCATACTTCCACCACTCAACTGAATCCTTTCATTCATTCAGATTTGATGTGTTTCCTCCACCATAGGCATCCCAGTGCTTCTGACTCTCTCCATTGGTGTGCAATTTGCATGACCCCACCCACTGCCTCTCCCTTAATCCTTTCCCATGCTTTTCTATTGCACACAGCAAACAGAGGAATTGATCGGCAACTGAACATACAAGAGAGGTTGGGGGAGAATTCACCATGATTTATAGGAGTTGTAGGTCCTGGGATGTATAGTGCACCTGCAATCTAAGAACTGCACTCTGAACTCCACCAATGATGGACCTGAAGCTAAGTAGACACACAGAACCACCCAACAAAACATACTGGAGGTCTTTGGGGGAATTTGTAGGAGTTGTAGTTCACCTACATCCAGAGCACACTGTGAATCCAAATAATGATGGATCTGGATCAAACTAACTTTCTTTCTATCTTTCTTTTTCTTCCTTCCTTCCTACCTTTTCTTTCCTTCCTTCTCTCCTTCCTCCCTCCCTCCCTCCCTTTTCTTCCCTTGTGTTTCTTCTTTCCTTTCTTCCTTTCCTTTTTCTTCCTTCCTTCTTTCCTTCCCTCCTTTTTTCCTTCTCTCCCTGCTTCCTTCCTTCCTTTCCTTCCTTCTTTTCCTCCTTTTCTTCCTTTCTGTTTCTTCCTTCCTTTCCCTTCCTTCCTTCCCTCCTTTTTTCCTTCTCTCACTGCTTCCTTCCTTCCTTTTCCTTTTTTCCTTTTCTCCCCTGCTTCTTTCCTTTCCCTTCCTTCCTTCCTTCCTTCCTTCCTTCCTTCCTTCCTTCCTTCCTTCCTTCCTTCCTTCTCCTTTCTCCCTCCTTTTTCTTCTCTCCTTCTTCCTTCTTCCTTCCTTCCTTCTCTCTTTTTCTTCCTTTTTTTCTTTTCTTCCTTCCTTTCCCTTTTCTTCCTTCCTTCCTTTCCTTCTCTCCCGCTTCCTTCCTTCCCTTCCTTCCTTCCCTCCTTTTCTTCCTTTCTTTTTCTTCCTTCCTTCCTTCCTTCCTTCCTTCTTTCCTTCCTTCCTTCCTTTTCTCCTTCCTGTCTTCCCTTTTTTCTTTCCTTCCTTTTTCTCCTTCCTTCCTTTCCTTTTTCTTCCTTCCCCCTCCTTTTTTCCTTCTCTCCCTGGTTCCTTCCTTCCCTCCTTTTCTTCCTTTCTGTATCTTCCTTCCTTTCTTTCCATTTTCGTCCTTCCTACCTTCCCTTTTTTCCTTCCTTCCTTCCTTTCCCCTTTTTTTCTTCTCTTCTTCCTTCCTTCCTTCTTGTTTTTATTTTTATTTTTTGCATTAACATCCACTGCTTATCTCTTTAATGTAGTGCAGTAATGTTGCTATTTCTCCACTGAGGATGCTTCCACCTCCGCAGACACATCTGGGCAATTGACCCTTGGATGGTGCACCAGGGATGGATGAGTGGGAGGCTGCCTTGCATGCCTTGGGCCACGGTCCCATCTGGAATCTGCATTGACTCTTGGGCTGGATTATGACTTGGAAGTCAAAAGCGTGGCCATCCCGGCCCAGAACATGGCTCATAGATTAAGAGGAGAAGCGGATATTATAATCTGTCCCTATCTGACCGCATCTCTGCCTATGAACCCACCAGGACTTTGAGATCTTCCGGGGAGACCCTGCTCTCGATCCCGCCTGCTTCTCAAGCTCGGCTGGCGGGGACGAGAGATAGGGCCTTCTCGGTGGTGGCTCCTCGGCTGTGGAACGCCCTTCCTACGAACATTAGACTAGCACCATCTCTAATGGTATTCCGCAAAAAGGTGAAGACCTGGATGTTTGTGCAGGCGTTTGAGTAATTTAGTGCAATCTGGTAATGGAACATAGGAATGGAACAATGGACGACGAACCTGGACTACGCTTGGATGATGAGAAGATTGGGTACGGTTGTTTTTGTAATAATTGTGCATTGTAATTGCTTATTGGTAATTTATGGATAATGTGTTAAGTCAATTGTTATATGTTGTATGGAACCACTGCTGTTTCTACTGTTTTTACTGTTTGTGAACCGCTGTGAGTCGCCTTCAGGCTTGAGATACAGCGGTATAGAAGCAAAGTAAATAAATAAATAAATAAAAGCTTGCAGTTTGGTACCACTTTAATTGCGATGCAATGCTGAGAGCTGTAGTTTGGTAGGGTACCAAAGAAGGAGAAAGTCCTTTTAAAACTACAACTCCCAAGGTTATATAGCAGTCAAAGTGGAATCAAACTGCATTAATGCTATGGTGTAGAAGCGCCCAAAGTGCCGGCACAGGCATCCCAGCCAAACTGGACAATGCACCATAACAATGACGATACTGGAAAAGCTTGCACAGCGATTTATCGGTGTTTCTCTTAGGATCCCCTTACGGTTGCAATGAAGCAGATTTAATCTCTCTGTTTAGCGCAAACAGGAGGGTTGTCTACCAAATGAGGATTGTATGGAAAGATTCAGCTGCAGGCGAGCATGAGCATTGGTCCGTATCCACCTTCGCAATAAAAAGAGTGCATTGGAAAATGGGGAAGGGAGGCAACAACCACAACAACAAAACTTTATTTATATACCGCTCTCTCTCTCCGAGGGGACTCAGAGTGGTTTCCAAGTTAACATTATCAATACATACAAAGAAAACAGCATAAACAAAAAATTAACAAGACAATATAAGCATTAAAAACCACAATGTATTGTCGAAGGCTTTCAAGGCCGGAATCACTGGGTTTTTGTAGGTTTTTTCGGGCTATATGGCCATGTTCTAGAGGCATTCTCTCCTGACATTTCGCCTGCATCTATGGCAAACATCCTCAGAGGGAGTGAGGTCTGTTGGAACTAGGAAAATGGGGTTTATAGATCTGTGGAATGACCAGGGTGGGACAAAGGACTCTTGTCTGCTGGAGCTAGGTGGGAATGTTTCAACTGACCACCTTGATTAGCATTTGATTCCCTGACAGTGCCTGGAGCAATCTTTTGTTGAGAGGTGATTAGATGTCCTTGTTTGTTTCCTCTCTGTTGTTGTGCTGTTCTAATTTTAGAGTTTTTTAATACTGGTTTGAGAACACAGAAATGCTGGACCATTCCAACAACCACCATGTCAGACTACACAGAGAAACCATTGAAATCCACAAGCATGTGGACAATTTCAACAGAAAGGAGGAAACCATGAAAATGAACAAAATCTGGCTACCAAACGTTTTGAACAGAGGGCCGGGTCACTTTCCCTCAAACTGTTGGAGAGCCGGATTACAATTTGAAAAAAAACAAAACATGAATGAGTTCCTATCCACACCTCACATATCTTACTTGTAGTGCAAAAAACACTCTAAATAGTACAATAATTAAAATGAAGAACTATTTTAACAATATTTTAATAATTTAGCAGTTAAGAATAAATATAAACCTAGCAGTTTGAAAACATGCAAATGTGAGTAGATGAATAGATACCGCTCCGGCAGGAAGGTAACGGCACTCCATGCAGTCATGCCGGCCACATGACCTTAGAGGTGTCTATGGACAACACCGGCTCTTCGGCTTAGAAATGGAGATGCGCAGCAGAGTCCCAGAGTCAGACATGACTGGATTTAAGGCCTCCTCCCCCCATAGGCGGCCCTAGGTAATTTTCAACGGTAAGCAAACAGTATTTTGGTGCCCCCCCCCAACCAATCATTGATATATATTTTCTGTTTGTTGTGGAAGTTCTGTGTGCCATATTTGGTTCAATTCCATCATTGGTGGAGTTCAGAATGCTCTTTGATTGTAGGTGAACTATACATCCCAGTAACTACACTTGCCGCACTTGCTCCCTTGCCTGGCCCGCTTTGGGTCCGGAGGCGTGCCTGAAGACCCCGTGTGCACCAAAAGTCACCTCTTCTCCTGACTTTCTCCTCAGCCATTGGGACCAAGAGAGAGAGAGAGAGAGAGAGAGAGAGGTGGAGATGCCCACCTTTCCTGAAGGTAGGCGCAAAAACAAAGGAGGGAGCGGAGGTGGGAGATACCTCCAGCCGGAGGGGCTCTCTCTCTCTCTCTCTCTTGGTCCCAATGGCTGAAGAGAAAGTCAGGAGAGCGGCTTTTGGTGCGCACGCTGGGGTCTTCAGGCACGCCTCCAGACCTGAAGCGGGCCAGGCGCGGCGGCTCCACCCCTTGGCCCACCGCGGATTGGGGAGAGGAGAGGAGGCGGGTGGAGCGCCGGGGGATCGGGAAAGGGAGCCGGTCATGGGGAAGGGATCGAACGCGGAGAACGATTGAGCGCCGGCTCTGCTCACGCACCCGGTGGCCAGGTGGAGCAGGAACGAGAGGGGCTAGGCGAGGCTCAAGGGCCCGGCCCCTTTGGGAAGAGGATCGCCCAGCAGCGAGGCAAGAAAGCCGAGTCTCCCCCCGGACTGCTAGGGCTGTTGTGAGCTGAGGGGGCGCTCCTCAAGTGGCGGTCGAGGGGCATTTACAGAGGCGCCTCTGCGCCCCTGGCAAAAAAAAGTGTTCTGCGACCGCTTATTTCGCGTAATGGACGAGCCGCCCCTGCCTCCCCCCCTTCTCCTTCCTCCGGGATACGGCAAGGCCACATCCTGAAGGCAGGAGAGGCTGGGCCCACGGAGGTGGAGGGCAAAGCAGGACCAAGCCGCTTTGCCCGCTGCCTCCCCACCCCTTCTCCTGCCTCCGCATCCCGAAGACAAGAGGCTGGGCCCACGGAGGCGGAGGGCAAGCCGGGACCAAGCCGCTTTGCCCACTGCCTCCCCCCCCCTTCGCCCGCCTCTCATCCTTCTCCACAGCCTGCAGGCCGGATAGATGCCCTTGGGGGGCCGGATCCGGCCCGCGGGCCGTAGTTTGGGGACCCCTGGTTTAGGGTAACCAATTTATTAAGCGATCATAAGCAGTCTGTAGTTAGTTTCCTGATTGTCTGAACATGCGCAGAGCCAAACAATTACACTTTAAGTGTCTGCAGCCTTTGGAACTCTCTGCTGCAGGCACGAAGGGAACAAATAATAATTTTGCAACATTACAATCACCTACGGACCCACTACCATGACCCTACACTTGGAAGGCAGACATGAGGGCTCGTCGATGATCAGGTCAAAGTTTTCCATCTGGGAAAAGAAAGTGCCACCTTTTACCCACCTCTTCCACTAAAAACAAAACCACTTATTTAGGCAAAGCTGTGTTTAAACTGAAGCAAAGTGCGTGCCTCTTCTTCAGAATGGGATTTGGTGTTGGGGTTGGGAAGCCAAGCCAAGCATCTCTCCGGAGCCCAGAAGAAAACCCTGACCTTAGTAACCGAACAGACCGTGCAAAACAAATAAAACGAAGGAGGCGCTGCTTTTCCTGGAGGAATAATCACAACGACAACGACGTGCAAATTGACTTGGGCCCGGAGCCAACGGAGGGGAATGGTGGTGCCAGCAGCCTCGTCTTTCTTGGATGCGGTTCTACCAGGAGAGGCCTTGGCTTCCTTCCCCGGCCTTGGCTCCAAGAGACAAGAATGCGGCAGAACACTCAAGGGTCCCAAACATTTTGACACATTGAGATTGATGGCATAAGCATTCTCTTTGCATTTATATAGGTCCATCGTATATAAATAAAAATGTAACGTTCGTTTGTGGGATTAACAGAACTCAAAAACCACCGGGGGAATTGACACCAAATTTGGACACAAGACACTTAACAACCCAATGTATGTCCTTCACTCAAAAAAATTGATTTTGTCATTTGTAGTTGCTGGGATTTATAGTTCACCTACAAAGTGCATTCTGAACCCATCAACGATGGAGCTGAACCAAACTTGGCACACAGTTCTCCCATAACCAACAGAAAATACTGGGGCAGTGTCCTTTGGTTTTGGAGTTGTAGTTCACCTACATCCAGAGATCACTGTGGACTCAAACAATGATGGATCTGGACCAAACTCTACAGGAATACTCAATATGTCCAAATGTGAACACTGGTGGAGTTTGGGGGAAATAGAATCTTGACATTTGGGAGTTGTAGTTGCTGGGATTTATAGTTCACCTACAATCACAGAGCATTCCGAACCCCACCAATGATGGAACTGAACCAAACTTGGCACACAGTTCTCCCATGACTAACAGAAAATACTGGAAAGGTTTGGTGGGCAGTGTCCTTTGGTTTTGGAGTTGTAGTTCACTACATCCAGAGATCACTGTGGACTCAAACAATGATGGATTTGGACCAAACTCTACACGAATACTCAATATGCCCAAATGTGAACACTGGTGGAGTTTGGGGGAAATAGAATCTTGACATTGGGAGTTGTAGTTGCTGGGATTTATAGTTAACCTACAATCAAAGAGCATTCTGAACTCCACCAACGATAGAATTGGGCCAAACCTCCCACACAGAACCCCCACGTGGCCCACAGCAATGTGTGGCAAGGGACGGCTAGTCTATATAAATAAAAATGTAAGGCTTGTTTGTGGGATTAACATAACTCAAAACCCACTGGACGAATTGACACCAAATGTGGCCTCAAGACACCTACTAATACAAGAAATGACCATCAGTCCAAAAAATGGATTTTGCCATTTGGCAGTTGTAGTTGCAAGGATTTATAGTTAACCTACAATCAAAGAGCATTCTGAACTCCGCCAACAATGGAACTGAACCAAACGTGGCACACAGAAATAATAATAATAATAATAATAATAATACTTTATTTATACCCTGCTACCATCTCCCCAAGGGACTCGGTGTGGCTTAAATCAGCCCAAAGTACATCAACAGTAAAAGCAATAAGCAATACGCTGGCATTTAACAGCTCAAAAGCTGGCAAAATTTTATAAAGGTACATGTAATCTATGCTGGAAATGCGGGATACATCTAGGCTCGTACCTGCATATGTGGTGGGAGTGTAAGAGAGTTAGGGCTTATTGGAGGGAAATCCACCACCAGGTGCAGGGAATACTGCAAGTCGAATTCGAGCTGAAATCAGAATACTACCTTTTACACTTATTAGATTTCAAATTGGAGAAGAATAAGGAGAAGTTATTGTATCACTTCTCAGCGGCGGCAAGAACGGTGCTCGCCAGTAAATGGAAATTAAAAGAACTCCCGACAGTGGAAACTTGGTTCATGAAAATTAGAGATTTTATGGAACTAGATTCCTTGGCAAGTATGGTTTTTGATGTTACAATCCAAAGACAGACTGATTGGCAACCCTTAAGACAGTACTTAAAGGCTAAGAAAAATATTACGTTATAAATATCGCTTGATATAGGCTGATATAAGCTATATATAAGCTGGGGTGAAAATTGCTGGAAGAAACATTAACAACCTCAGATATGCAGATGACACCACTCTGATGGCCGAAAGCGAGGAGGAGCTGAGGAGCCTTCTAATCAAGGTGAAAGAAGAAAGCGCAAAAGCCGGGTTGCAGCTAAACGTCAAAAAAACCCAGATTATGGCAACAAGAATGATTGACAACTGGAAAATAGAGGGAGAAACCGTGGAGGCCGTGACAGACTTTGTATTTCTAGGTGCAAAGATTACTGCAGATGCAGACTGTGGCCAGGAAATCAGAAGACGCTTCCTTCTTGGGAGGAGAGCAATGTCCAATCTCGATAAAATAGTAAAGAGTAGAGACATCAGACTGGCAACAAAGATCTGCCTAGTCAAAGCCATGGTATTCCCTGTAGTCACCTACGGATGTGAGAGCTGGACCTTAGGGAAGGCTGAGCGAAGGAAGATAGATGCTTTTGAGCTGTGGTGTTGGAGGAAAGTTCTGAGAGTGCCTTGGACTGCGAGAAGATCCAACCAGTCCATCCTCCAGGAAAGAAAGCCCGACTAAAGCTCATTGGAGGGAAGGAGACGAGAGGGAAAGTGGAAGTCCTTTGGCCACATCATGAGGAGACAGGAAAGCCTAGAGAAGGGAATGATGCTGGGGAAAGTGGAAGGCAAAAGGAAGAGGGGCCGACCAAGGGCAAGATGGATGGATGGCATCCTTGAAGTGACTGGACTGACCTTGAGGGAGCTGGGGGTGTTAACGGCCGACAGGGAGCTCTGGCGTGGGCTGGTCCATGAGGTCACGAAGAGTCGGAGACGACTGAACGAATGAACAACAACATAGGCTGAACAGTGGATGATGTTACATGATCATAGAAGGACTAGTAAACACAAGTACTTAGGTTTTATACTACCTCACGGCCGGTTGAGGAAGTCACCTTTGTTGTCGTATATAATGTTTGTGTCTCACCACACCTATTGCATCCCCCCCCCCACCTACCCCTCCCTATTGGACCCACCCTTCCCCATTTATCCCACGAGTTGAAGCCACCAATGTAATTGAAAGGGCTCCGGGGTAGAGGGTACCCGTTTGTGTCCGGCACCCTAGCTGTTTTTGTACGTGTACTGGTCTATGTTCATGTCTATGTGATTGTATGTGATTGCATGTGATTGTATATGTGTTCTGAAATTGTGTATATGCATTTGTGAAAACCGATAATAAAAACAAATAAAAAAAACAGAAAAAGCAATAAGAAAACAATCAATACAACAACTAAAATAAATCTCATAAACAAAAGTAAACAATACACAGTAACAATAACAACAACAAGCATTTAAAACGACCAACAGAAAACACTACAAGGGTTTGGTGGACATTGACCTTGAGTTTGGGAGTTGTCATTCACGTACATCCAGAGAGCACTATGCACTGAAACAATGATGGATCTGGACCAAAATATTCCATATGCCCAAATATGAACACAAATGGAGTTTGGGGGAATAGACATTCACATTTGGGAGTTGTAGTTACTGGGATTTATAGTTCACCTACAATCAAAGAGCATTCTGAACCCCACCAATGACAGAATTGGGACAAACTTCCCACACAGAACCTTGATGACCAACAGAAAATACTTAAGGCCATCCAGTCCACCTCCCTTCACCAGGGCAAGAAAACGTAACCAAAGCTCTCCTGATAAAGAGCCATCCAGCCATAGATATAGATTTATTTATTGAGTCAGGGTCAACCAGAAAATTGTATTACCTTTCTAACAGAATAAAACAAACAGACACAAAACAAAATTTGCAAGCTCGGTAGTTGATTAAAAGTCCTTTGACCAGTATCTGGCCCCTTGGAGTGCCTCTGGTGTTGCTGCAACAAGGTCCTTTATTGTGCATGAGGCAGGGCTCACATTGCATTGCTGCAGGTGGTCAGTGGTTTGCTCTTCTCCGCACTCGCATGTCGTGGACTCCACTTTGTGGCCCCATTTCTGAAGGTTGGCTCTGCATCTCGTGGTGCCAGAGCGCAGTCAGTGCAGCGCCTTCCAAGTCGCCCAGTCTTCTGTGTGCCCAGGGGGGAGTCTCTCATTTGATATCAGCCAAGGATTGAGGTTCTGGGTGTGAGCCTGCCACTTTTGGACTCTCGCTTGCTGAGGTGTTCCAGCAAGTGTCTCTGTAGATCTTAGAAAACTATTTCTTGATTTAAGTCATTGGCGTGCTGGCTGATACCCAAACAAGGGATGAGCTGGAGATGTCTCTGCCTTGGTCCTTTCACTATTGGCTGCAACTTCCCGGCGGATGTCAGGTGGTGCAATACCGGCTAAGCAGTGTAATGTCTCCAGTGGTGTAGGGCGCAGACACCCCGTGATAATGCGGTATGTCTCATTAAGAGCCACATCCACTGTTTTAGCGTGGTGAGATGTGTTCCACACTGGGCATGCGTACTCAGCAGCAGAGTAGCATAGCACAAGGGCAGCTGTCTTCACTGTGTCTGGTTGTGATCCCCAGGTTGTGCCAGTCAGCTTTCCTATGATATTGTTTCTAGCACACACTTTTTGCTTGATGTTCAGGCAGTGCTTCTTGTAGGTCAGAGCACAGTCCAGAGTGACTCCCAGGTATTTGGGTGCGCTGCAATGCTCCAGTGGGATTCATAGATATAGATAGATGGATATGATTCACACAAACACACAGATTATATAGTATCCTAGATCTGAAAAGGACCCCTAAGGAAGGACAATGATATGTTGCATGTTCCAGCGGTGGGCGAACCAGACAATCTCAGGCCAATGAGTGATCATCACTCATAAAAACACTGAAAAACACAGCAGAAGAGACTTAAAAAGCCAAAAAACAAAAAATACATTAAAACGCACGTACAAAACCACACATATATATACACAAACACACATATATACAAACATACACACACAAAACACATATACACAGACTGGGCCACAGCAATGCATGGCAGGGGATGGCTAGTTGCATATAAAATTCAAGATCGCTCTTGTTGATTTTTTTAATGTTGTTCATAAACGCTTTGGAAATTCTCCAAAAATCAGTGGATAAGCGAAACTTTCTGAAATTTGGTGGGCTAACAGTGGTAAATGTGTTCTATCATTGTAGTAAGTTTCACCCCAATATCTTTAAAAATGAGAGAGATAGGAGCCCCTGAACTTTCCCAATTATAGTAATAATGCACAATTATAACGTAATAATGATAAAATTTCACTACTCTCGTTATAGTAACAAAATTTTCTATACTTAGGAAACAGATCAAGTCCCATAAAGACTCTTTGTACAACAACAGAGGCAAGAGATGATGGTAATGACGCAGAAGCGGAACCGAAACTGGCTGACTGCAGCGTCCGGATGCAAGACGCTTCCTCCATGGACCTCGAATAAATAGAAATCTTATCTTGAGAGGGCTATTTAAATCGGACCGAACAGCACGTTCTTTGCTCTTGCCTTTCTCACCTTTGTTCTTTCTGGAAATAGCTTTTTTCACAATACCCTGATTGGAAATCTGAATTGTCTTGATAGTCCCTTGTCGGAAGACAGGAAGGTGCGTCTATATTGCAGAATTAATGCAGTTTGATGCCACTACATGACAGAAATGCTATGGACTCCTCAGAGCAATAGTTCTACAAAGTCTTTGGCTTCTTCTGCCAAAGAGTGTTGCAGCCTCACCAAACTACAGATCCCATGATTTCATTGCAATGAGCCATAGTAGTTAACATGGTTTCAAACTGCATTAATTCCACAATGTAGAGGCATTCCCCACTTTCAATGGAGTGGCAAATAGGTTCTTGCTTCTGCTCTCTAATCTGAAAGGAGGCAGAATTGATTTCAACATCTTGGATCACTCCTAGGAAGTTCAGACTAAAACCCAGCACAGATCTACCATGCAATGCCACTTGAAGACCTATCTCTTCCAAGGCGGGCCTTGCTCAGTCGGTTTGCAACTATGAATTTTAAACTTGTGTCCAGTGTTTACTGTATTATAATCTGTATATTTTTAATAATTTATTATTACTAGCCGTCCCCTGCCACGCATTGCTGTGGCTCACATGGGAGTTCTGTGTGGGAGGTTTGGCCCAATTCTATCATTGGTGGGGTTCATAATGCTCTGTGATTGTAGGTGAACTATCAATCCCAGCAACTACAACTCCCAAATGTCAATTATATTTTCCCCAAACTCTACCAGTGTTCACATTTGGGCATATTGAATATTCGTGCCAAGTTTGGTCCAGATCCATCATTGTTTGAGTCCATAGTGATCTCTGGATGTAGGTGAACTACAACTCCAAAACCAAAGGACACTGCCCACAAACCCTTCCAGTATTTTCAATTGGTCATGGGAGAACTGTTTGCCAAGTTTGGTTCAATTGGTGGAGTTCAGATGCTCTTTGATTGTAGGTGAACTATAAATCCCAGCAATGATAACTCCCAGATGTCAAGGTCTATTTCCCCCAAACTCCATCTGTGTTCATATTTGGGCATATGGAATATTCGTGCCAAGTTTGGTCCAGATCCATCATTGTTTGAGTCCACAGTGCTCTCTGGATGTAGGTGAACTACAACTCCCAAACTCAAGGTCAATTCCCACCAAACCCTTCTAAGTGTTTTATGTTGGTCACGGGACTCCTGTGCCCTATGTTTGGTTCAGTTCCATCATCGGTGAAGTACAGAATGCTCTTTGATTGTAGGTGAACTATAAATCCCAGCAACCACAACTCCCAAATGACAAAATCAAATTTTTTTGAGTGATGGTTACGCCTTGGGTTAGTAGGTGTCTTGCGTCCAAATTTGGCAGCAATTCATCCAGTGGTTTTTGAGTTTATGTTAATCCCACAACAAACATTAAATTTTGATTTATATAGATTACTAGCTGTCCCCTGCCACTCGTTGCTGTCGCCCAGTCTGTGTATATGTGTTTTGTGTGTGTATATATGTGTGTTATATTTGTGCATATGTGTATATATGTGGTTTTGTGCATGTGTTGTAATGCATTTTTATTTTTTGGCTGTTTAAGTCTCTTCCGTTATGTTTTTCCATGTTTTTATGAGTGATGGTCATTCGTTGGCCTGAGAGGTGCCTTGTGTCCATATTTGGTGTCAATTCCCCCAGTGGTTTTTAAGTTTATGTTAATCCTACAAACGGACATTACATTTTTATTTATATAGGGTATTAATATTATTATTATAATATAATTGTATTATTATGGTATTATTAATGCTAATGATAGGAATGATTTCTTATTTCAAATCATTATTATAGAATGTGTCCAGAGGGGAGTGACTAAAACGATCAAGGGTCTGGAGAACAAGCCCTATGAGGAGCGGCTTAAAGAGCTGGGCATGTTTGGCCTTCAGAAGAGACCATTGAAGGGAGATGTTGACAAGCTGGAATGTGTCCAGAGGAGGGCACCTAAAATGATGAAGGGTCTGGAGAACAAGCCCTATGAGGAGCGGCTTAAAGAGCTGGGCATGTTTAGTCTGAAGAAGAGACGGCTGAAAGGAGACATGATAGCCATGGATAAATATGTGAGGGGAAGTCCTACGGAGGAGGGAGCAAGCTTGTTTTTGGCTGCCCTGGAGACTAGGATGCAATGGAGCAATGGCTTCAAACTCCAGGAAAGGAGATTCCATCTGAACATGAGGAAGAACTTCCTGACTGTGAGAGCTGTTCAGCAGTGGAACTCTCTGCTTAGGAGTGTGGTGGAGGCTCCTTCTTTGGAAGCTTTTAAACAGAGGCTGGATGGCCATCTGTCAAGGGTGATTTAAATGCAATATTCCTGCTTCTTGGCAGAATGGGGTTGGACTGGATGGCCCAGGAGGTCCCTTCCAACTCTATGATTCTATGATTATATAATTGTATTATTACGGTATTATTAATGCTAATGATAGGAATGATTTGTTATTACAAATCATTATTATATAATGTGTCCAGAGGAGAGTGACTAAAGCGATCAGGGGTCTGGAGAACAAGCCCTATGAGGAGTGGCTTAAAGAGCTGGGCATGTTCAGCCTCCAGAAGAGAAGGCTGAGGGGAGACATGATAGCCATGTATAAATAAGTGAGGGGAAGTCATAGAGAGGAAGGAGCAAGCTTGTTTACTGCTTCCATGGAGATTAGGACAAGGAACAATGGCTTCAAACTACAAGAGAGGAGATTCCACCTGAACATGAGGAAGAACTTCCTGACTGTGAGAGCCGTTCAGCAGTGGAACTCTCTGCCCCGGAGTGTGGTGGAGGCTCCTTCTTTGGAGGCTTTTAAGCAGAGGCTGGATGGAATTGTTGAAGTTGAAATCCAAAACACCCGGAGGGCCGAAGTTTGCCCGTGCCTGTGATAAATCAATCAATCAATAAATAATAATAATAATAATTATTATTATTATTATTACCTTTTCGCCTGAAGTACAGATTGCATTGAATGGGACATTCTGAAAGGGAAGATGAGTCAAACCAAGCCCGGAATAATAATAATAATAATAATAATAATAATAATAATAATAATAATAATAGGCCACGGACTCTTTGCTCATTTCAGCTTCGGGGGAGTCTTGCTCCGATTGGGGAGAGAGATAAAATTAGGCAAAGTACGGCATGTTAAAGGAGGAGAAATAGGGAAGTCTCCTTCCCAGAAGTGAGAAGCATCCGGTTTCCGATGTGCAAAGGATCCCACCCCCAAGAGAACATTGCTCAAGCCCATCTCCATCTCCATGATTAGCCAAGATTCAACCCCGCAATCAAATGAGACGAGGTCTCCCGATAAGGCCAAGTTCCCTTTCTTTATCTTTTTCCCGTCAACACGATTCCAAACTCAGATTGTGCTCAAACAGAACTTGCACAAAACTGTTGGTCTGCTAAACTTTGATGCGCACAACACACAGCATAAGCATACTTACTTAACTTACTGACTTACTTACTTAGGCGATCCCTCGTAGTCCGGGGATGATGGTCCTCCAAGTGTAGTGTCTTGACGGTGGGTCCATAGGTGGCTGTGGAGCCCTACTCTTGATCCGCACGTTCTCCAGCAATGCGGGCATTGGTTTCCAGACAGGTCAAGGTTGGTTTGACGTGCCTTCCTCTTGACACGTTTTTCTCTTTCGCCCTCCATTTGTTCCTCTTCGAATTCTGCAGCACTGCTGGTCACAGCTGACCTCCAGTTAGAGCGCTCAAGGGCCAGGGCTTCCCAGTTCTCAGTGTCTATGCCACAGTTTTTAAGGTTGGCTTTGAGCCCATCTTTAAATCTTTTTTCCTGTCCTCCAACATTCCGTTTTCCGTTCTTGAGTTCGGAGTAGAGTAACCGCTTTGGGAGGCGGTGGTCGGGCATCCGGACAACATGGCTGGTCCAGCGGAGTTGATGGCAGAGGACCATCGCTTCAATGCTGGTGGTCTTTGCTTCTTCCAGCCTGCTGACATTTCCACCAGCATTGAAATATGGTCCTCCACCATCAACTCCGCTGGACCGGGCACGTTGTCCGGATAACTGGGAAGCCCTGGCCCTTGAGCGCTCCAGCTGGAGGTCGGCTGTGACCAGCAGTGCTGCAGAATTCAAAGACGCACAAATGGAGAGTGAAAGGGAGAAAGTGCCAAGAGGAAGTCACGTCAAACCAACCCTGACCTGTCTGGAAACCATTACCCTCATTGCTGGAGAACGTGCAAATCAAGAAGAGGGCTCCACAGCTACCTACCGACCCACTGCCAGGATACTACACTTGGAGGACCATCATCCTCAGACTACGAGGGATCACCTAAGTATTTCTCCGCCTGTCTTCCCAAGAGATTTGCAGGATTTTGGGGGGCAGCACTGATGGAATCGTTCCAAGAGTTACATGTGACAGTCCACGTTTCGCAGGCGTATAGCAGGGTTGGGAGGACAATGTCTTTATAAACAAGCACCTTGGTTTCCCTACGGATGTCCCAATCCTCAAACACTCTCTGCTTCATTTGGAAAAATGCTGCACTTGCAGAGCTCAGGCGGTGTTGTATTTCAGTGTCAATGTTGACTTTGGTATAGAGGTGGCCACCGAGGGAGCGGAAATGGTCCACATTTTCTAATGTTACACCATTAAGCTGTATCTCTGGCATTGGAGAGGGATTGGCTGGTGACTGTATGCTGGTGGTCCACCAGCATTGAAGCGATAGTCCTCCACCATCAACTCCGCTGGACCGGCCATGTTGTCCGGATGCCCGACCACCATCTCCCAAAGCAGTTGCTCTACTCCGAACTCAAGAATGGGAAACGGAATGTTGGTGGACAAGAAAAGAGATTTAAAGATGGGCTCAAAGCCAACCTTAAGAACTGTGGCATAGACACTGAGAACTGGGAAGCCCTGGCCCTTGAGCGCTCCAGCTGGAGGTTAGCTGTGACCAGCAGTGCTGCAGAATTTGAAGAGGCACGAATGGAGAGTGAAAGGGAGAAATGTGCCAAGAGGAAGTCACATCAAACTAACCCTGACCTGTCTGGAAACCAATGCCCTCATTGCTGGAGAACGTGTGAACGAAGAAGAGGGCTCCACAGCCACCTACAGACCCACCACCAAGACACTACACTTGGAGGACCACCATCCCCAGACTACGAGGTCTTGAGTGCTACAGTTGGAGGTCAGCTGTGACCAGCAGTGCTGCAGAATTTGAAGAGGCACAAATGGAGGGCGAAAGAGAGAAACATGCTAAGAGGAAGGCGCATTAAGCCAACCCCAACTGGGACCGCCTTCCACCTGGAAACTGATTCCCTCACGGTGGGAGAAGATGCAGATCCAGAATAGGGCTCCACGGTCACCTACGGACCCACCGCCAGGATACTACACTTGGAGGACCATCATCCTCGGACTACGAGGGATCGCCTAAGTATTTCCCCGCCAGTCTTCCCAAGAGATTTGCAGGATTTTGCGGAGCAGCACTGATGGAATCATTCCAAGAGTTGCATGTGATGTCTGTAGACAGTCCACGTTTCTCAGGCATATAGCAGGGTTGGGAGGACAATAGCTTTATAGACAAGCACCTTGGTCTCCCTACGGATGTCCCAAGCCTCAAACACTCTCTGCTTCATTCGGAAAAATGCTGCACTCGCAGAGCTCAGGCGGTGTTGTATTTCAGTCTTAATGTTGATGTCTGTAGACAGTCTACGTTTCGCAGGCATATAGCAGAGTTGGGAGGACAATAGCTTTATAAATAAGCACCTTGGCATCCCTACAGATGTCCTGATCCTCAAACACTCTCTGCTTCATTCAGAAAAATGCTGCACTTGCAGAGCTTAGGCGGTCCTGTATTTCAGTCTTAATGTTGATGTCTGTGGACAGTCTACGTTTCACAGGCATATAGCATAGTTGGGAGGACAATAGCTTTATAAACAAGTACCTTGGTATCCCTACGGATGTCCCGGTCCTCAAACACTCTCTGCTTCATTCGGAAAAATGCTGCACTTGCAGAGCTCAGGCGGTGTTGTATTTCGGTGTTGATGTTGACTTTGGTGGAGAGGTGGCTGCCAAGGGAGCAGAAATGGTCAACATTTTCTAATGTTGCACCATTAAGTAGTTTTTGTGGCATTGGAGAGGGATTGGCTGGTGAGCATTGGAAGAGCACTTTGGTTTTCTCGATGTTCAATGAGAGGCTGAGCTTCTCGTATGCTTCTGCAAAGGTGTTTAGAGCATAAGCGTAACACACTGCATAAGCTGCAATGGAGAACCTGGGAATTCCTAGAGAGCATCCAATCCATGTATGACACTCAACCCATTCAGCTATGAAAACAAAGCTTCTGGAGCAGAGCAATTCCTTTCAAAGTAAGAACTACACAATTAAATAGGAAATAATACTTTCAATCCAGGAACAGAACATATTGCAAATTTTGTTACATATTTTAATCAAATCGGTGAAAGTTAAATCGAGTAATATGGAGGGCTGGCTGTATTGTTTTTAACAGGTCGATGGCCACTTTTGAGTGTCATCAAATGGAGAGATAGATGGATTGCAAATAATCATAGTGATGATAGAAAGAGGAAAGAAAAGAGGAGAGGAGGAGAAGGAAGAGGAAGAAAAAAAGAAGTAACATGGAAGAGGAGGAGAAGAGGGCAAGGAAAGAGAAGGAGAAAAGAGAAGGAATGGAAGAAAAGCATGAAGTTAAGAAGAGTATGAAGAGGAGGGGAGAGGAGGACAATAATGATGATGAAGAAGAGGAACGAAGAGAGGAGGAAGAAGAGGAGAAAGAGGGTGAAGAGAAGGGAAGAGAAAGGATGAGGGTGGTGGTGAAGAGAAGGAGCAGAGGAAGAGAATGAAGAAGGAAGGAAGAAAAAGAGGAAAGGGATGAAGAGAAGAGAAGGAGGATGAAGAGGAGCGGAAGGGGATGGGGATAATGATAAAAAAAGGAGAAAGTGTTGAAGAGGGAAAAAATGAAGAGAGGAAGAAAAGGAGGGAGACAACCGCAGTTGAAGCGCAGGAAAATAAAAGGCGGGGAGACAGTCAACCCCAAAGAAGCCATGTGGACAAGCTAAGGACAGAGAAATGAAGAAGAAAAACGAAAAAGAAAGAAAAGAAAAGAAAAAAAAGAAGAAGAAAGAAGAAGAACACAGAAAGAAAATAGTTTTTAGGAAGCAGAAGGAGGAACAAGGGAGGAAAAAGAAGAAGAAATATTTGTGTATGACACAAACAGGGAAATGGTGAGGCAAGAAGAAGCAGGAGGAAAGAGGAAGGAAATTGAAGGATGTGAGGGTAATATATAATAGTAACAAGGGGAAGCGAAGGAGGAGGAGACCGCTCTCCTGACATAGGAGAGGAAAGAAGAATAAAGGCCCAGAGGGAAGGAAATGAAGGGAACAGTTGTGTTTAAGCCGAGTGCACTGAATGGGCAACGC
>NW_026847993.1:6751563-6803818 GCF_025583915.1 Anolis sagrei ordinatus | reverse complement strand
CAGAGGCACTCCAAGTGGCCAGATACTGGTCAAAGGACATTTAACCAAATACCGAATTTGCAAAATCTGTGTTTTTTTTTAATCTCTGTGTATGTTTTGCTCTGTTAGAATTGTAATACAATGGTTGCTGATGACACGATAAATAAATAAATAAATATCTGCTTCCTTGCAGAGTCTACACTTGGGATCTGTTGTTGACTTTTCAATTCTGGCTTTGATGGCCTTGGTTCTAATGGCTTGTTCTTGGGCTGCCAGAATCGGGCCCTCCTTTGTCTCCTTTTTCAGAGTCCCATTTGTGAGCCACAGCCATGTTTTTTCTTTGTCAATTTGGCTCTCAGTGTCCATGGAGAGCCTTCTTTGGCTAGTTTTCTCTTCTGCTCTGGATTGTGTTTTTATGGTATTCCCTCTTTGTCTTTTGCACTTTAAGCAGTTACTACTCTTGACTTCCCTCAATGTTGGTTCTTGGTTGCCTTTCCCATCATCTGCCAGGGCATGTTTCTCTTCTTCTACCATTTGTTTCCCTCTCTGTCTCCTGATTTTCTGGGCAGGTCAAGTCTGACATCACTAATGTTGTTGTTTTGTTGTTATTGTTGTCATTCTGCCTTTCTTTCCTATAGGTGATTAATTCCATATAATCGCAAAATATGCTTCTGGCTTTAGCTCCTTTTCAGTATAAACCCAAATATAGATTCATTCCTCCAATGGAAAGAAAGCCATCATTCCCATCAGCACCTTGGATAGCAACTTTGGAAACTTAAAAAAGTGAAAATTCTTGCATGAAATCAAAAGTTTTTGCACCATTCAGTTTTTTCTCTCCTCTTTCAAGTGCTTTGCACTTTTCCTCACCTTTCCTCACCTCCTATTATTATTATTATTATTATTATTATTATTATTATTATTATTATTATTGGGTTGTTGTAGGTTTTTTCGGGCTATATGGCCATGTTCTAGAGGCATTCTCTCCTGATGTTTCGCCTGCATCTATGGCAAGCATCCTCAGATGTAGTGAGGATGCTTGCCATAGATGCAGGCGAAATGTCAGGAGAGAATGCCTCTAGACCATGGCTATATAGCCCGAAAAAACCTACAACAACCCAGTGATTCCGGCCATGAAAGCCTTCGACAATACATTATTATTATTATTATTATTATTATTATTATTATTATTATTAGATACACAACAAGATTAGTCCACAATAGATACTCTGCTAGCTGTTGAATTGGATCACATGTCAGATACTTCCAAAGTGTCTAGGACTGTGTGATGTATCGGTGAATTATTATTATTATTATTATTATTATTATTATTATTATTATTAGATACACAACAAGATGAGTCCACAATAGACACTCTGCTGGCTGTTGAATTGGATCACATGTCGGATACTTCCAAAGTGTCTAGGACTGTGTGATGTATCAGTGAATTATTATTATTATTATTATTATTATTATTAGATACACAACAAGATTAGTCCACAATAGATACTCTGCTAGCTGTTGAATTGGATCACATGTCAGATACTTCCAAAGTGTCTAGGACTGTGTGATGTATCGGTGAATTATTATTATTATTATTATTATTATTATTATTATTATTATTAGATACACAACAAGATGAGTCCACAATAGACACTCTGCTGGCTGTTGAATTGGATCACATGTCGGATACTTCCAAAGTGTCTAGGACTGTGTGATGTATCGGTGAATTATTATTATTATTATTATTATTATTATTATTATTATTATTATTAGATACACAACAAGATTGTACACAACAAACAAAATCACTCTGCTGGCTTTTGTATTGGATCACATGTTGGACACTTCCCAAGTGTCTAGGACTGTGTGATATATCAGCAAATTATTATTATTATTATTATTATTAGATAAACAACAAAATTAGTACACAACAAACAACATCACTCTGCTGGCTTTTGTATTGGATCACGCATCAGACCCTTCGCAAGTGTCTAGGACTGTGTGATGTATTGGTAAATAATGTGTGCAGATCCCAGTAGGGTGGCCTTTTGCAGCTGACAGGTGGTAATTTTGTCAGTGCCGATTGTTTTTAAGTGCAGGCCAAGGTCTTGAGGCACTGCACCCAGTTTGCCAATCACCATTGGGACCTCCTTGTGCCAGAGTTGCTATTATTATTATTATTATTATTATTATTATTATTATTATTATTATTATTATGGGAAACTGATGGATCCTCAAGAATCGTGGCATTTCCTCTACTCCATCAACAAAACAAAAAAGTTGACAGTTTTCCAAATTGAAATTCCTGGCTGCAAAAACAACCACCAGTGTCTTTCAACACTCTTTCATATATCATTTTTCAAGCTCTAACCTTTTCCGAGAAATTGCCCGTTTTGCTTTCCAAAAGCAAGAGGTGCCACCTCTCAATGGGCATGCTTTCAAGCCTCACCTTCTTCACTCTGAGACTGCATCTACAATGCAGAGTTAATGCAGTTCAACATCACTTATTATTATTAATGATGTGGGATCCTGGGAGCTTTACTTTGATGGCAGAGAAGGCAAAAGAGTTTGGAAAACTAGGCCAGCTAACACCTCCCAACAAAGGATTTCCCCAGGTAGGAAGCAGACGGACTTTGAAGCTGCAAGGCCATTCAATGGTAATCAAGGCGGCCAATTACAACATTCACACTTGCCTCAAACAGACAAGAGCTCTTTCTCCCACCCTGAACATCATTCTACCTATACACACACACACACACACACACACACACACACACACACACACACAATTCAATTGTCTCATGGCCAGCATAATAGTAATAATAATAATAATATGACCTGGAACTACAGCTATAAGCAAACAATTGTGCCATTTCAAGGCTAACCTTTGTGGCCCCAAAATGCATGTTCAACAAATGTAATAATAATAATAATAATAATAATAATAATAATAATAATAATTATTATTATTATTATTATTATTATTATTATTATTATTAGCCAATACATCACACAGTCCTAGACACTTGGGAAGTGTTCGATGTGTAAAGGGTTCTTTCTCCCACCATAGACATTGCTTACTTAGGCAATCCCTCGTTGTCCAAGTAGGATTGTCTTCCAAGATCAGTGTCCTGGCAGTGGGTCCGTAGGTGACTGTGGATCCCTATTCTTGATCTGCATCTTCTCCCGCAGTGAAGGCATTGGTGTCCAGGTGGAAGGCGGTCCTGGTCTGGGTTGGCTTGACACGCCTTCCTCTTGGCACATTTCTCTCTTTCACCCTCCATTCGTGCCTCTTCAAATTCTACAGCACTGCTGGTCATAGCTGACCTCCAGCTGGAGCGCTCAAGGGTCAGGGCTTCCCAGTTCTCAGTGTCTATGTCAGGGTTTTTAAGGTTGGCTTTGAGCCCATCTTTAAACCTCTTTTCCTGTCCTCCAACATTCCGTTTTCCGTTCTTGAGTTCAGAGTAGAGCAACTGCTTTGGGAGACGGTGGTAGGGCATCCAGACAACGTGACTGGTCCAGCGGAGTTGGTGGTGGAGGGCCATTGCTTCAATGCTGGTGGTCTTTGCTTCTTCCAGCACATTGATGTTTGTCCGCTTGTCTTCCCAAGAGATTTGCAGGATTTTATTTTATTTATTTACTTATTTACAGTATTTATATTCCGCCCTTCTCACCCCGCAGGGGACTCAGGGCGGATTACAATGTACACATATATGGCAAACATTCAATGCCAAAGACACACAACAAATATAGACAGACAGACAGCGGCTATTTAACTTTTCTGGCCGCCAGGGGAGTTGTTGCTTTCATCGTCCACCTGCGACACTGATGAAGTACTTCCGCATTCCCCGCATGCTTTGCTGGAGTCTTTTTTATGGCCTCATAAATTAGTTAAATGAGCCTCCCCACACATAGGTGGTACCTAATTTTCCTACTTGACAGATGCAACTGTCTTTTGGGTTGCAAAGGTCAACAACAAGCTACACAATTGGGTGGAAGCTCACTACGACCCGGGCTGGCTTCGAACTCATGACCTTTTGGTCAGAAGTGATCTTAATGCAACTGACATTCAGCCAGCTGTGCCACAGTCCCAGTGCATTTTCCAGAGGCAGCGATGAAGGAATTGTTCCAGGAGTTGTATGTGACGTCTGTAGACAGTCCACATCTTGCAGGCATATAGCAGGGTTGGGAGGACAGTAGCTTTATAAACAAGCCCTTGGTCTCCCTACAAATGTCCCGGTCCTCAAACACTCTGAGCTTCATTCGGAAAAATGCCGCATTCGCAGAGCTCAGGCGGTGTTGAATTTCAGTGTCAATGTTGACGTCTGTAGACAGTCCACATCTCACAGGCATATACCAGGGTTGGGAGGGGAATAGCTTTATAAACAAGCACCCCAAACACTCTCTGCTTCATTCAGAAAAATGCTGCACTTGCAGAGCTCAGGCGGTGTTGAATTTCAGTGTGAACGTTGACTTTTGTGGAGAGGTGGCTGCCAAGGGAGTGGAAATGGTCAACGTTTTCTAATGTTACACCATTAAGCTGTATTTCTGGCATTAGAGATGGATTGGCTGGTGACTGCTGGAAGAGGCTACAGATGTGAGCAGTATAGGATTGAATTCCAACAAATAGTATTTGCATTTATTACTAGCTGTCCTCAGTGTCTATGCCAGAGTTTTTAAGGTTGGCTTTGCGCCCATCTTTAAATATCTTTTCCTCGTGACAGCTGGAAGAGCATTTTCCATTATTCCATAGGTATATATACACACCTTCCAAGAGAACATCTCAAAATGCCATTAGCCACAGATGCAGGTGAAACATCAGGAGAGAATGCTGCTAGAACATGACCATACAGCCCGAAAAACTCATAGCAACACACTTAGCAAACTTTGGCAAGAAGCAGAAGCAGGAAACAATACTTTTGGGTTTATTTATTTGTTGTGTCAGGCAACCGAACAGTTGTATTACATTTTTTTAAGAAAAAAAATACAAAAGACACAGAGTTTGCAAGCTTGGTAGTTGATTAAATGCCCTTTGACCAGTATCTGGCCACTTGGAGTGCTTCTGGTGTTGCTGCAAGGAGGTCCTCCATTGTGCATGTGGCTAGGCTCAGGGTGCATTGCAGCAGGTGGTCAGTGGTTTGCTCTTCTCCACTCGCATGTCGTGGACTCCACTTTGTGGCCCCATTTCTGAAGGTTGGCTCTGCATCTCGTGGTGCCAGAGTGCAGTCTGTTCAGCGCCTTCCAAGTCGCCCAGTTTTCTGTGTGCCCAGGGGGAGTCTCTCATTTGGTATCAGCCATTGGTTGAGGTTCTGGGTTTGAGCCTGCCACTTTTGGACTCTCGCTTGCTGAGGTGTTCCAGCGAGTGTCTCTATAGATCTTAGAAAACTATGTCTTGATTTAAGTCATTGACGTGCTGGCTGATACCCAAACAGGGGATGAGCTGGAGATGTCTCTGCCTTGGTCCTTTCACTATTGGCTGCTACTTCCCGGCGGATGTCAGGTGGTGCAATACCGACTAAGCAGTGTAATTTCTCCAGTGGTGTAGGGCGCAGACACCCCGTGATAATGCGGCATGTCTCATTAAGAGCCACATCCACTGTTTTAGTGTGGTGAGATGTGTTCCACACTGGGCATGCGTACTCAGCAGCAGAGTAGCATAGCGCAAGGGCAGATGTCTTCACTGTGCCTGGTTGTGATCCCCAGGTTGTGCCAGTCAGCTTTTGTATGATATTGTTTCTAGCACCCACTTTTTGTTTGATGTTCAGGCAGTGCTTCTTATAGGTCAGAGCACAGTCCAGAGTGACTCCCAGGTATTTGGGTGTGCTGCAATGCTCCAGTGGGATTCCTCAGAGCTCGGGATGCTTGTCTGTTCTTAAGGTGAAAGGCACATGTCTGTGTTTTAGATGGGTTGGGGATCAGCTTTTGGGTATGTTTGATTATTGCTCCAATGTGGCACCCAGAAAGGGACTTCTTGAACTTTCGGAAACGGTTCATCTCTTCTGATCGGTGCTCCTTGTGGGGTTTATTTGAGTTTACTGAACCAGTCGGACGGTTCACGCAAGGGAAAGCAATTACGACAACCCTACAAAAGGCAATAAATATATCAGGATGTCCTGACAGCCTAAACGTAGACTTGGCTGAGCTTGCCAGAGTGTGGGAGGAAGGCTTTTTGGCAGGCAATAAACGGAGAGGAATGTCCTGGGTCCCCACCCTAAGTGGAAGGAGGCACGAGGCACCCCAAGCAGACCCTGCCAATGCCTTGACTCACTGGGAAAGAAGGTGGAGATGGAGGAGAGCCTCGCCAAAAGCCACCAGGCCCGTCACCGTGAAGACAAGAGCGCACCTCTTCAGAAAGGAAGGGGATGATTTAGGACTCCAGGTTCAGCGGAATGTCCCAAATGCAAGTGCATTTGCAGGGAAGGCTCCAAATAGTATGATTGCACAAAAAAGGGGCCATAAACATTAAGAAGGACTTCTTTAAGAAATATTCACACATTTATGAACAAGCCAAGATGGACACCCTGAGCAAGGAAAATAATTTGGCCAACTTTTAGAAAGACTGAGGGCCCGTCCAAACAGTACCTTTATCTCAGGAGATTCCATGTAAACATGGAAGCAATCGCTACAAATGGCAAAAAATGCAAGATTTCCAGGTGCAGGAATATCCCGGTTCTGAGCCGAAAATCTGCATCTTCAAATGTCTGTATGTCCCTGCACTCGGAAATCACAGGATTTTTTTAAAATCTATGTTTGTTCCTGTGTCCTTGATAGGTTAAACCGCCGAGCTGCTGAACTTGTTGACCAAAATATCACAGGTTCGAATCTGGGGTGAGCTCCTGCTGTCAGCCCCAGCTTCTGCCAACCTAGCAGTTCGAAAACATGTGAATGTGAGTAGATCAATAGGTACCGCTCCGGCGGGAAGGTAACAGCACTCTATGCAGTCATGCCATCCACATGCCCTTGGCGGTGTCTACGGACAACGCTGGCTCATCGGCTTAGAAATGGAGATGAGCACCAACCCCCAGAGTCAGACGCAACCAGACTTAATGTCTAGGGGGAAACTTTACCTTTTTCCTGGATTTTAGATGTTTGTTCCTGATTGGTCGGTTCCTAATAGGAAGGTGCCAGTTGAGTAGAAGGTGAAAACTTTGTTTGTGTGCCACAAACTTCATGAAATGTGTGGAAGGGACACAAAGGACAAAGTTTTGGGCTCCTAGTCAACAACGTATAACTTTTCACAATAACAGCCATCAGGAACAGAGCGGGATTTTCAAAGGACTGCACTGTATAAAAAGGTCTGTTTTGCAATGTTATGGGATCTCAGCTTCCTTTGGCAGATTACCGCAGACTGGTGTCACTTCAGCTGCTTTGAATCAATACCTCGGTGGCTTCTTTTTCAACCTGGTGAGATTTATTTGGGAATATTTGGCTTCTTCATCTCGCCAGGTGGACGGACCTACACGGCGGCCTTTCACCAGTACTGGTAACCACATATTGGGTCTCGGTATCCGCGCTTCAGGTGTCAGGATGTCACTATCCGCCGCAATTTTAAATTGCGGCCTGTCACCAGTACTGGTAACTACATATTGGGTCTCGGTATCTGCGCTTCAGGTTTCACTATCCATGGCTTGGATCTCACTATCCGCAGCCATTTAAAATTGCGGCCTGTCACCAGTACTGGTAATCACATATTGAGTCTCAGTATCCACGCTTCAGGTTTCACTATCCATGGCTTGGATCTCACTAGCCGCAGCCATTTAAAATTGCGGCCTGTCACCAGTACCAGTAACCACATATTGGGTCTCGGTATCCGCGTTTCAGGTTTCACTATCCGTGGCTTGGATCTCACTATCCGCAGCCATTTTAAATTGCGGCCTGTCACCAGTACTGGTAATCACATATTGAGTCTCAGTATCCACGCTTCAGGTTTCACTATCCATGGCTTGGATCTCACTAGCCGCAGCCATTTAAAATTGCGGCCTGTCACCAGTACCAGTAACCACATATTGGGTCTCGGTATCCGCGTTTCAGGTTTCACTATCCGTGGCTTGGATCTCACTATCCGCAGCCATTTTAAATTGCGGCCTGTCACCAGTACTGGTAATCACATATTGAGTCTCAGTATCCACGCTTCAGGTTTCACTATCCATGGCTTGGATCTCACTAGCCGCAGCCATTTAAAATTGCGGCCTGTCACCAGTACCAGTAACCACATATTGGGTCTCGGTATCCGCGTTTCAGGTTTCACTATCCGTGGCTTGGATCTCACTATCCGCAGCCATTTTAAATTGCGGCCTGTCACCAGTACCAGTAACCACATATTGGGTCTCAGTATCCACGCTTCAGGTGTCACTATCCACGGCTTGGATCTCACTATCCACAGCCATTTTAAATTGCGACCTGTCACCAGTACTGGTAACCACATATTGGGTCTCGGTATCCGCGTTTCAGGTGTCACTATCCACGGCTTGGATCTCACTATCCACAGCCATTTTAAATTGCAGCCTGTCACCAGTACTGGTAACTACATATTGGGTCTCAGTATCCGTGCTTCAGGTGTCACTATCCTTGACTTGAATCTCACTATAATAATAATAAATAAACTACACTTCAGGTGCCACTATCCATGGAATGGATCTCAATATCCGCAGCCATTTAAAATTGTGGCCTGTCACCGTACCGGTAACCACATATCGGGTCTCAGTATGCGGTTTGGATCTCACTATCCGCAGCCATTTTAAATTGCTCTATTTCCATAGCACATAATAAGAAAATTGTGTACTTTGAAGTTTTGTTTATTTAAAAAGTTTGTGTGTTTTATTTTAGACTCATTTTTCCTCAAATAAAAATTGCAGCTGAGAGTCACCAATTTGACGAAACTTCAGGAAAGCACAACTTGTAAAATCTGGCACTGGGAAACATCAATTTGATGCCAGGCCATTCAACACAATTGCACTGGCAATTTCCTAATCCTGATATACTGTATAGGTGCGATTTAATGGTGCACGCCTTTCTGTCATTCTCTTCTTTGAATGATAAATATATAATCCAGCGCGTGATGCATTGAGCAGGAGTTTGCAACAATCCCAGCCATTTCTATGGAGAGATGGTTCAAAAGCTGGAAACGTGGCTCCCTCTCCTGGTGCAAGGCAAAGATGGAAGGACTTCTGCAGTGAAGAGTTTCCATGCAAACTTTGCACAGATGTGACTAGATTGCATTTCCATGGAATGTATGGTGTGCGCCTTGGACCATAGTTGTCAGAAGTTGGAAAAGAAAGCTCATAACAACAACAACTCACTAAAAATCTAGGTTCATCTTCTATTAAAGCCTATCAGAGATCCCAAATCTGAATGCTGGACTACGATTTTGAAGGCCAAGGTTGGAATCCCCACTTGGCCATTGAAACTGACACTCTCAGAAAGGGTTGCGTTACGATTTGTCACAATTCAGACACGACAATAAAGAAATAGCATTGTAGTTTCTCAATGAATGCCTCACTGAGTCTCAACCAAAATCCAATGGCATTATATATTAGGTAAAAGTAAAGGTTTTCCTCTGGCATTAAGTCCAGTTGTGTCCAACTCTGTGGGTTGGTGCTCATCTCCATTTCCAAGCTGAAGAGCCAGTGTTGTCCATAGACACCTCCAAGGTCACGTGGCCAGCATGACTGCATGAAGTGCCATTAACTTCCCGCCAAAGCAGTAACTATTGATCTACTCACATTTGCATGGTTTTGAACTGCTAAGTTGGCAGAAGCTGGAGTAACAGCAGGAGCTCATCCTGCTCCCCAGATTTGAACCGCCAACCTTTAAGTCAGCAAGTTCAGCAGCTCAGCAGTTTAACCTGATGTGCCACCAGGAGGGCCCATATTATATATTAATACATATATTATAGGTAAAGGGTGTCCAACTCTGGGGTGTGATACTCATCTCCATTTCTAACCCAAAGAGCCGGCGTTGTCCATAGACACCTCCAAGGTCATGTGGCCAGCATGACTGCATGGAGCGCCCTTACCTTCCCGCCAGAGCGGTAACTATTGATCTACTCACATTTGCATGTTTTTTAACTGCTAAGTTGGCAGAAGCTGGAGCTAACAGCAGGAGCTCACCCTGCTCCCCGAATTCGAACTGCCAACCTTTAAGTCAGCAACTTTAGCAGCTCAGCGGTTTAACCTGATGTGCCACTAGGGGAGCCCATATTATATATTAATATTAATATATATTATTATATTAATAATATTAATAATACATCTTAATACTGTTAATATTTCCTTTGGGGTGACACCTTCTGCTGTCAATAATTCAATGACTGCACGTTGCTTAAGTTGTATTGACTGACCATCTGTGCAGGGTTCCATACTTCACACTTTCCGCCAAAATGGAACTGTAGAGGAGAGTCGCATTGACTGACCATCTATGTAGGGTTCCATACTTTTTACTTTAACAACACAACCATTCATTGCTAAGGCTTCCCACCAAAATGGAACTGTAGAGGAGAATCTACTGAACAAGCCAGTACCTGCTACATACGTTGCTTAAGTCGCATTGACCGACCGTCTATGTAGGGTTCCATACTTTGCACTTTAACAACACAACCATTCAATGCTAAGTCTTCCCACCAAAATGGATCTGTAGAGGAGAGTCTACTGAACGAGCCAGTACCTGCCGCATACGTTGCTTAAGTCGCATTGACTGACTGTCTATGTAGGGTTCCATACTTTGCACTTTAACAACACAACCATTCAATGCTAAGTCTTCCCACCAAAATGGATCTGTAGAGAAGAGTCTACTGAACAAGCCAGTACCTGCCGCATACGTTGCTTAAGTCGCATTGACCGACCGTCTATGTAGGGTTCCATACTTTGCACTTTAACAACACAACCATTCATTGCTAAGGCTTCCCACCAAAATGGAACTGTAGAGGAGAGTCTACTGAACAAGCCAGTACCTGCCGCATACTTTGCTTAAGTCGCATTGACCGACCGTCTATGTAGGGTTCTATACTTTGCACTTTAACAACACAACCATTCATTGCTAAGGCTTCCCACCAAAATGGAACTGTAGAGCAGAGTCTACTGAACAAGCCAGTACTTGCTGCATACCAGTACTGTCATCTCTTGAGGAGTTATGAAGGTGGAGGCATTACTTTTCAGTCAACCCTCGTATTATAGTCTGAACTGCATTGAACTGCATTCAATGGGTCTGAACTGTACTGCATTGAACCGCATTCAATGGGTCTACATGGACCATATAATGCAGTTTCAAACTGTCCTATATGACCAGTGAATACCCATATACGAGGGTTGAATGAAAAGTAATGCCTCCACCTTCATAACTCCTGAATAGATGGCAGTACTGGTATGCGGCAGGCACTGGCTTGTTCAGTAGACTCTCCTCCTGCCAAAGTGAACTGTAGAGGAAAGTCCACTGAACAAGCCAGTGCCTGCCGCATGCCAGTACTGCCATCTGTTGAGGTGTTACGAAGGTGGAGGCATTTCTTTTCAGTCAACCCTCGTATAGTGTAAAATGGGGAAGATGAGACTTTTGCTATATATAATGTTTGCTCTCCCTAGAGTTTTTTGGGAGGCGTTTTATTTCCTTTTCTCGCTCTTTCCTTTGCAGAGATGAATCAGCACAAAAAGTGGACTCTCTCGGATGGGAAGTGGTTGGAAGGAGCTTCCCCTTTTCTCGTCTTGTCGCTTTTAGAAACTCACTGCCTTGTGATTTCTCTTTGGGTAAACAAAGCCTTCTCTAAATAGATGGCACTCTTCCCATTGTCAATGGCAGATTTCACGCTCTGGCATGAAAAGAATCACCATTGCAGACTATGCGCGAATACAACACCCTCCCCGCTGGACAGTAGTTTTGAAGGACACGGGTAACACAATCATCTCCTTTGGTGCGCTTTTAACAACCTAGAAGAGATGTTTTGGCCAACGATTTGTTTAGATTGCTATCCTTTCCTTCTTCTCTTTCTTCGAAGGGAAGCTGAGCCAGCTGGCAACATGGATAGAAAGAGCACTATTTTACAAATGACCAAAGAAAGGTTTGGATTTGCAAAATGCAGAGTACAGTGGACTCTTCTTCGTGGTGCTTACAGAAGGAAGAAGGAGAAAATGGACCGGGTTGTGGCACAGCTAGTTAGTAGCCACCTGCATTAAATCACTACTGACCGAAATGTCATGAGTTTGAAGCCAGCCCAGGTTGTTGTAAGCTCCTGACTACTAATAGTCTAGCTTGCAGTTGACCTATGCAGCCCGAAAGACAGTTGCATCTGTCAGGTAGGAAATAGTTGCGGCTGAGCTATTTTCTGACTATGAGGATGATGGGATTCAGCTTCCTGGCTCTGTGTCTGTGCCTCAAATCTCTGGGCCTGCTTCTGAGGCTCCCACAGACAGTGCAGTGTCAACACAGCCGTTCTCACCAGAAAGGAATTTTAACGAAGGAGATAGCGAGCAGGTGCCTTCCCACGCTGATACTGAAAGTGTAGATAGTGACTTGACCCAGCAAGCTCGCCTTGATCACCGGGTCAAGCGGAGTTCTCATCTAGCCAGCAGACGAGAAGCCAGCTCAGTGAAAGGTCATCGCAATGCTTTTATGATGATGAGAGCCTAATGTTTTCAAGTTAGAAAGGTATTTAGGCCTCCTGGAAACTCTGTGAAAGCGTCAGTTCAACGTAGCTTACTAGCCTGAAAGCTTCATGGAATAACCTTAGCCTGGAATTAGTGCGCTTGGGATTTCTTGCATTGTGATTCATGGGGCAATTGTTTCATTGCTTGTACCTGGGACTCTGGTTTGAATTTTGCCAATAGGATTAGGTCTCCTGTTATATACCTGCGTTGACAAAATCACCACCTGCCAGCTGCAAAAAGGCCACCTTACTGGGATCTGCACACATTATTTGCCAATACATCACACAGTCCTAGATACTTGGGAAGTATCCGACGTGTGATCCAATTCAACAACCAGCATAGTAATCTTGTTTGCTGTGTACTAATCTCATTGTTTCAAATAATAATAATAATAATAATAATAATAATAATAATAATAATGGTGATTGGCATACTGTGTGCAGTGTCTAAAGACCTTGGCCTGCACTTAAACACAATTGGCACTGACAAAAATTACCATCTAATCACCTCTCCACAAAAGATTTCTCCAGGCACTGCCAGGCAATCAAATGCTAATCAAGGTGGTCAGTTGAAACTTTCACACCTAGCTCCAACAGACAAGAGTCCTTTGTCCCACCCTGGTCATTCCACAGATATATAAACCCCTTTTTCCTAGTTCCAACAGACCTCACTACCGCTGAGGATGCTTGCCATAGATGCAGGCGAAACGTCAGGAGAGAATGCCTCTAGAACAGTGTTTCTCAACCTTCCTAATGCCACAACCCCTTAATGCATTTCCTCATGTTGTGGTGACCCCCAACCATAACATTTTCCTTGCTGTGTCACAACTATAATTTTGCTACTGTTAAGGGCGTATGGGGTATTTGTGCCAAACACATTCCATTGAATTTACATTACAGTTCTTAACAGTAGCAAAATTATAGTTGTGACACAGCAAGAAAATGTTATGGTTGGCGGTCACCACAACATGAGGAAATGCATTAAGGGGTCGTGGCATTAGGAAGGTTGAGAAACACTGTTCTAGAGGCATTCTCTCCTGACGTTTCGCCTGCATCACAACCTCTGAGGATGCTTGCCATAGATGCAGGCGAAACGTCAGGAGAGAATGCCTCTAGAACATGGAAATATAGCCCGAAAAACCTACAACAACCCAGTGATTCTGGCCATGAAAGCCTTCGACAATACAAAATTATTGCTGCAGAAGGCCACCCAACTGGGATCTGCACACATTATTTGCCAATACATCACACTTGGGAAGTGTCCGACGTGTGATCCAATACAACAGCCAGCAGAGTGATCTTGTTTGCTATGTACTAATTTTGTTGTGAATAATAATAATAATAATAATAATAATAATAATAATAATAATAATGTATTGTCGAAGGCTTTCATGGCTGGAATCACTAGGTTCTTGTGAGTTTTTTCAGGCTATATGGCCATGTTCTAGAGGCATTTCTCCTGACGTTTCGCCTGCATCTATGGCAAGCATCCTCAGAGGTAGTGAGGTCTGTTGGAATTAGGACAATGGGTTTATATATCTGTGGAATAACTGGGGTGGGCCAAGGAGCTCTTCCCTGCTGCTACCAGTATTAAAAAACTCTAAAATTACAACAGCAAAACAGCAGAGAGGAAACAACCAGGCACATCTTAACACCTCTCAACAGGGGATTTTCCCAGGCTCAGCCAGGCCTTCAAATGCTAATGAAGGTGGTCAGTTGAAACATTCACACCTAGCTCCAGCAGAGAAGAGCTCTTGCCCCACCCCAGCCATTCCACAGATATATAAACCCATTGTCATAATTCCAACAGACCTCACTACCTCTGAGGATGCTTGCCATAGATGCAGGCGAAACGTCAGGAGAAATGCCTCTAGAACATGGCCATATAGCCCGAAAAAAACCTACAACAACCCAGTGATTCTGGCCATGAAAGCCTTCAACAATACATATGTACAACAACAACAACATCAACTTGGGAAATGTCTGACATGTGATCCAATACAAAAACCAGCACGGTGATCTTGTTTGCGGTGTACTAATATTGTTGTGTATCAAATAATAATAATAATAATAATAATAATAATAATAATAATAATAATAATAATAAGCTTGCAGGACTTCTGGGGAACAAAGCAGCAGGTCTTGTTGAACTCACACTTGCTGGCTGTGCAAGTTCGTCCTACGGATTCAAATAGGATTAAAGCTCAAAGAGGATTTGCCGTCCTGTCTGCACAAATGCAAGGAGCAATATGGTGCCGATCCCAAGGTCTCACCCCATCCGGCATTGTTCCTTGTCCTGAGAAAAGGTGTCCATCCCAAATCCTTGTGGATAAGATCTCTTCCACGCCCGCCCTCCCGCCTTCTCCGTATTGTCCTTGCACTCGATATAATTATCAGCTGACACATTCCGAGAAGATGCCACCGATAGTTGGGAAGCGGCTGATGCAATCGATGAAGCGATGGATTCCCAGAATTGAATGGAGTACTTATTGGGGCGTGTGGGGTGAGGAACATCTCAGGATACATAACGCCTAAAGCAGTGGTTCTCAACCTTCCTAATGCTCCAACCCCTTAATACAGTTCCTTATGTTGAGGTGACCCCCAACCATAAAATTATTTTCATTACTACTTCACAACTGTAATTTTGCTACTGTTATGAATCATAATGTAAATATCAGATATACAGGATGTATTTTCACTCACTGGACAAAATTTGTCACAAATACCCAATACACACAAATTTGAATACTGGTGGGTTTGGGGGAGGGATTGATGGGATTGATTGATTTATTTATTATTTATTTATTTATTTATTTACTCTATTTGTATACCGCATATATCAGCCTGAGGCGGCGACTCAATGCGGTTTACAGTAAAAGCAACACTAAACAATATATGAGACGCACAATACAAACAACACACATAATCATCAACGCCATACTTAGAATCAGATTCCGATCTCTAAGTCCTTTTCCATTCCTTGTCTGATGCCGTCATTATTGAGTTAGTTGTTACTACACAGTTATCCAAATGCCTGCTCGTAGAGCCACGTCTTCACCTTCCTCCGAAACACCAGCAACGAAGGGGCCTGCCTGATGTCCACCGGTAACGCATTCCATAGCCGAGGGGCCACCACCAAGAAGGCCCTGTCTCTCGTGCCCGCCAGCCGCACTTGTGACGCCGGCGGAACCGAGAGCAGGGCCTCCCCGGAAGATCTTAACGCTCTTCCCGGTTCGTAGGAGGAGATGCGTTCGGAGAGGTAAGTGGGGCCGGAACCGTGTAGGGCTTTATAGGCTAAAGCCAGCACCTTAAATTGTGCCCGGTAGCGAATTGGCAGCCAGTGGAGCTGGTTCAACAGGGGGGTGGTGTGCTCCCTGAGAGCCGCTCCCGTTAGCAACCTGGCTGCCGAGCGCTGGACCATCTGAAGCTTCCGGGCAGTCTTCAAGGGCAACCCCACGTAGAGCGCGTTGCAGTAATCTATACGGGATGTGACAAGAGCGTGGACTACCGTAGCCAAGTCCGACCTCCCAAGATACGGGTGCAGCTGGCGCACGAGCCGAAGCTGTGCAAATGCTCCTCTGGAAACCGCCGAGACTTGGGGTTTGCCATTTGGGAGTTGTAGTTGCTGGGATTTATCGTTCACCTACAATCAAAGAGCATTCTGAACTCCACCAATGATAGAATTGAACCAAACTTGGCACAGCGAACTCCCATGATCAACAGAAAATACTGGAGAGGCTTGGGGAACATAGACCTTGAGTTTTGGAGTTGTAGTTCACCTAGATGCCGAGCGCACTATGGCCTCAAAACAATGATGGATCTGGACCAAACTTGGCAGGAAAATTAACATGTCCAAATGTGAACTCTGGTGAAGTGTAGGGAAAATAGACTTGGCATTTGGGAGTTGTAGTTGCTGGGATTTATCGTTCACCTACAATCAAAGAACATTCTGAACTCCACCAACAATGGAATTGAATCAAAGGTGGCACACAGAACTCCCATGACCAACAGAAAATACTGGAAGGGTTTGGTGGGCGCTGACCTTGAGTTTTGGGAGTTGTAGTTCACCTACATTCAAAGAGCACCGTGGACTCAAACAATGATGGATCTGGACCAAACTTGGCACGAATTCTCAATATGCCTAAACGTGAACACTGGTGGAGTTTGGGGAAAATAGATCTTGACATTTGGGAGTTGTAGTTGCTGGGGTTGATAGTTCACCCACAATCAAAGAGCATTCTGAACTCCACCAATGATGGAATTGAATCAAACGTGGCACACAGAACTCCCATGACCAACAGAAAATAGTGTTTTCTGGTGGTCTTTGGTGACCCCTCTGACACCCCCTCGCGACCCCTCCAGGGGTCCCGACCCCCAGGTCGAGAAACACTGGCCTAAAGGAAAGGGACGGCTCTATCTTTCCAAAGGCATCTTGATACAATATTGTCAGTCCCATAAATGCTCCACAGGACAAAGGGTGCCCTGAACCATGGAAGCAATAAAATCCCATAGTTTATCCATGAATGGCAACGGTGTCCAAAATGTGGGAGAAGTTTGGGATACTCTCCTTCTTCAAAAACTGTTAGGTTGGCGGAAGCTGGGGCTAGCAGCAGGAGCTCACCCCGCTCCCCGGATTTGAGCTGCCAACCTTTTGGTCAGCAAGTTCAGCAGCTCAGCGGTATAACCTGCTTTGCCACCGGGGGCTCCTGGATGGCACAAATGTGTCCAAATGGATGGTGACTTTGTTGAATTGTAGTTTTGTGCAGAGGGTGGTTCAGACTATGATCTGTAGCAACTTCTGCTGTTATATATTCATTTATAATATTTTTATAACTTTTTGACGCACTATTGTGTGTGTGTGTGTGGAGCCCCCAGTGGGAAAGCAGGTTAAACTGCTGAGTTGCTGAACTTGCTGACCGAAAGGTCGGCGGTTCAAATCTGGGGAGTGGGGTGAGCTCCCGCTGTTAGCCCCAGCTTCTACCAACCTAGCAGTTCGATATATAGTATGATAAGATCAATAGGTACTGCTTCGGCGGGAAAGTAAGGGTGCTCCGGGCAGTCATACCAGTGGCCACATGACCTTGGAGGTGTCTACGGACAATGCCGGGTCTTTGGCTTAGAAATGGAGATGAGCACAAACCCTCAGAGTCAGACACGACTGGACTTAATGTCAAGGGGAAACCTTTAGCATATATATATACACACACACAAACACACACATATTGATGTAGTAGAGTCTGCTGGCAACTCTGCAACTGGTAGTAGGAGTGTCAGAGGAGGGAAAAGAGGTATTCAGGAACTAGATGAGGAACAGCAGAGGAAGAGGATCCGGGAGATACTTATGTCACCCACTGATGAAGAGTCCTTCAAGGAGTTTTCCGAGAGTGAAATGAGTGAGGAGGAGGAAGGAGATAAAGTGGATGTGAATAGGGGAACTAAGAGGATTACTCGAGAGCAGGAGTCAGACGAAGAGCGTCAAAGAAAAGATCCGGGAGATACTTACTGTTCCCACGGAAGAAGAGGATTTCATGGGCTTTTCTGGGAATGATGGGTCTGGGAGTGATGGGGAGGAGGAAGCACTAGATTGGACCAAAGTACAAGAGGTTCAGAATGTGTGTACTCAACCAACGTCCAGTGACACATTTGTGGGGTTTTCTGTTGGTGGGGATTGGCAATCTGGTGATACTGTGGAATCGTGGGGAGACCTAAGTCTTGACAAGAGGTGGAAGAGTTGGAGGGATGGGCGTTGGCATTCAGCTGTGGAGGCTAAGCCAGCTGATAGTGATGAGGATGGGGTGGAGGGCAGCTCATCATCGGATGATGAGTTGTAAGATAAAAGTGGGCACTGAAATGGTAGAACTTTGCAGTAGGCAAAGTGTTGGTTTCATGCCTTGGGTCTTATTGCTGCCGCTTTCCTGTTGGGCTTGGGTCCTGGATCTGTAGGTTGCTGCCTTGCTTCATGTTACTGATCAGCTTGGATTCTTGTCAGTGCGGATTTCCCCTCTCCTTGATTTCGGACTGCTCTTGATGACGACGCTGCCTTGCGGACTTATAACCTTTCGACTTCAGACTTGGATTTCTTCGACTTTGGACTTCATTTGGATGACGGCTCTTCTTCACAGCTCTTTGTTTGTTTTCCTTTTACTGTGTGATTTTGGGGTGTTTTGGAAGAACTCCTGTTTAATCCGGGTTTTTTGCCAGGATAATCCGGATTATTGACTAAGTTTGTTTTTCAAGTTAGAAATTTTGAATGTATTGTCGAAGGCTTTCATGGCTGGAATCACTAGGTTCTGGTGGGTTTTTTTGGGCTATAGAGCCATGTTCTAGAGGCATTTCTCCTGACGTTTCGCCTGCATCTATGGCAAGCATCCTCAGAGGTAGTGAGGGCTGTTGGAATTAGGACAATGGGTTTATATATCTGTGGAATGGCTGGGGTGGGGCAAGGAGCTCTTCCCTGCTGCAGTTAGGTGTGAATGTTTAGCTGATCACCTTCATTAGCATTTGAAGGCCTGCCTGAGCCTGGGAAAATCTGTTGCTGGGAGGTGTTAATCTGTGCCTGGTTTTTTCCTCTCTGTTGTTTAGCTATCAACTCCCAGCAAGAGATTTTCCCAGGCTCAGGCAGGCCTTCAAATGCTAATGAAGGTGATCAGTTGAAACATTCACACCTAGCTCCAGCAGGGAAGAGCTCCTTGCCCCACCCAGCCATTCCACAGATATATAAACCCATTGTCCTAATTCCAACAGACCTCACTACCTCTGAGGATGCTTGCCATAGATGCAGGCGAAACGTCAGGAGAAATGCCTCTAGAACATGGCTCTATAGCCCGAAAAAACCCCACAAGAACCTAGAAATTTTGAGTTTTGACCAGAGGCACTGAAGCAAGTGTCTCTGACTCCTGTTTACTTTGCTTTAATAAACTATTCTTTTGGACATACTCCTGAGTCTGGTTCTTTAAGGCGTCTGGGTTCCCACACACACACACACACATAAATATATATATATATCCTTTTTTAGCCTCCTAAGCAGTTTATTCCTCATATAACCCAACCCAGGACTCTGCGTAATAAAAATACCAAATATCCCACAATATGCACCGCAGTTAAATATGACAAGTTGCTCCATCACCGCAAGAGTGATTAGCTCCGCATTCCTGCCACGTTTTCTGGCCTTAATTTTCCCTGTCTCCGAAGGAGAGGCCATTGCCTTTGCTGATAATGGGAAGGCTCCGTGGGACAGGCAGGCGGCTCGTTAATGACGGCCTCGTTTAGGCATTAATTGAGGGATGAAATAGTGGCAGACTTGGCCTCAGGGGTGCAAGGCGCTTGCAACTGCTACAGAAACTCATGCAACTTGTGGTTTTCCAAGAACTTCTACACTTTAGAGCAGTGTTTCTCAACCTTCCTAATGCCGTGACCCCTTAATACAGTCCCTCATGTTGTGTTGACCCCCAACCATAACATTGTTTTCGTTGCTACTTCATAACAGTCATTTTCCTACTGTTATAATTCATAATATAAATATTAGATATGCAATGTGTATTTTCATTCACTGGACCAAACTGGGCACAAATACCCAATACACCTAAATGCGAATGCTAGTGGGGTTGGGGGAGGATTGATTTTGTAATTTGGGAATTGTAGTTGCTGGGATTTATAGTTCACGTATAATCAAGGACCATTCTGAACTCCACCAAGGATGATTTTGAACCTAATTTGCCGCACAGAACTGCCATGACCAACGGAAAACACTGGAAGGGTTTGGTGGGCATTGACATTGAGTTTGGGAGTTGTAGTTCACCTATATTCAGCGAGCACTGTGGACTCATGTAGTGGTGGATCTGGACCAAACTTGGCACAAATACTCAATATGCGCAAATGTGAACACTGGTGGAGTCTGGGGAAAATAGAACTTGACTTTTGGGAATTGTAGTTGCTGGGATTTATAGCTCACTACACTCAAAGAACATTCTGAACTCCACCAACAATAGAATTGGCTCAAACTTCCCACACGGAACCCCCATGATCAACAGAAAATACTGTGTTTTCTGATGGTCTTTGGCGACCCCTCTGACACCCCTTCGCGACCCCCCCAGGGGTCCCAACCCCCAGGTTGAGAAACACTGCTGTAGAGTTAATACAATTTGACACCTGGGATTTGTAGTTCGGTGAGGCAAAATAGCTGTGTGGAAAAGATCTAAACAATTGATTGTCTGGCGGATTATTTGGGTAGATTGATGTTCTGTTTTGCAAGTAGAGCCTCCAAAGTGGATCCAAAGTGTTGTAAAATTCAGAGATGGTTGAAAGCAAACAAATTGCAGCTTTAAAAGAAAACACTCTCAAGATTTATGAGGGCTATAAAACTCTCTGCAAGAACATAAAACTCTATAGGCAAAGAGAGAGAGAGAGAGGAGTCAAGCATGCAAGCACATATGTATGTATGTATGTATGTATGTATGCGCCTGCGCCTTCTAGTTACCCATCAACTTATGGTGACCCCATTCATTCCTTAGGCAAGGAATGTAAAGTTTTTACTGTTTACTAAGGAAGTCTCCTTGTTGGGGTAGAAAAAGACATAATAACACAACAACAACAACAACAACAACAACAACAACAACAACAACAACATAATAATAATAATAATGGATCATTGATTTTGCAATAGAATCATAGAATCCTAGAGTTGGAAGAGACCTCATGGGCCATCCAGTCCAACCCCATTCTGCTAAGAAGCAGGAATATTGCATTCAAATCACCCCTGACAGATGGCCATCCAGCCTTCCAGAAACAACTGGAAAAGCTGACACAATATGAGGATTTCAAGATCGACCAGCAAAGACTCTGGCACAAGCCAGTCAAGAGGGTCCCAGTGGTGATTGGCACACTGGGTGCAGTGCCGCAAGACCTTGGCCTGCACTTAAAAACAATCAGCGCTGACAAAATCACCACCTGCCAGCTGCAAAAGACCACCAGACTCGGAACTGCATGCATTATTCGCTGATACATAACACAGTCCTAGACCCTTGGGAAGGGTCCAACGTGTGATCCAATACAAAAGCCAGCAGAGTGATCTTGTTTACTGTGTACTAACCTTGTTGTGTACCAAATAATAACAGTATTATTCGCCAATATATCACACTGTCCTAGACACTTGGGAAGGGTCCGACGTGTGAGCCAATACAAAAGCCAGAAGTGATCTTGTTATATAGCAAATAATAATAAAAATAATAATAATAGTCATAATAATATGTCAACGGTCCATGGTCTTGGCATTAACAAGCAACAGTGACCTCTGAATATGAAATAAATAGGGTCGCCATAGGTCTATCTGCAACCTGAAGGCACATAGAGAGTATACGGAGCCCTTGAACGCCAAAGGTTTGATATTGCTAATAGATATATCAACCGTTGCAATCGAAACATGCTCAAAGTGTATTTCATAATCTCAGGTCATAACTCAAAGAGCTGGAGGAGGATTTCTTCAGGTCCTTCCATGGCCTTTTCTGCAGCAAGTGGCCTGTTTGGGCTGGAACGTGACTTTCAATAACAGGTCCTGACCCGGAATGAACTCCCGCATTGGTCGGAGTCCAGGACTGATTTTGCAAAATTTGAAACAAAAGGATGGGAGAAAGAACTCTTGCCTGTTTGAGATAAGAGTGACTGTTTCTATTGGCCACCTTGATTAGCATTTAATGGCCTAGCAGTTTCAAGGTCTGGCTTCTTACTGCCTGGGGGAATCCTTTGTTGGGAGGTGATTAGCTGGCCCACTCTGGACATCCCACAGATATATAAACCCCATTTTCCTAGCTTCCAACAGACTTCACAACCTCTGAGGATGCCAGCCATAGATGTGGGCGAAACGTCAGGAGAGAATGCTTCTGGAACATGGCCAGGCAGCCAAGAAAACTCACAGCAATCCAGTGATTCTGAACATGAAAGCCTTCAACAATACAATGTGACACATCATCCAATATCATTTCCCCCCATAAGAGACACTGCCTCTGGTTTGGGTCTCTTCCGGAAGAGATAAAGCTGAGTATAATCAATTATTATTATTATTATTATTATTATTATTATTATTTTCCCCTATAAAAGACACTGCTTCTGGTTTGAGTGTCTTCCGGAAGAGATAAAGCTGAGTATAATAAATTATTATTATTATTATTATTATTATTATTATTATTATTATTATCCTCTATAAGAGACACTGCCTCTGGTTTGAGTCTCTTCTGGAAGAGATAAGGCTGAGTATAATAAATATTATTATTATTATTATTATTATTATTATTATTATTATTATTATTATTTTCCCCTATAAGGGACACTGCTTCTGGTTTGAGTCTCTTCTGGGAGACATAAAGCAGGATATAAATTATTATTATAATTATTATTATTATTATTATTATTATTATTTGTGGCTCACAAATGGAACTTTGGAAAAGGAGACGGAGGACCTAATTCTTGCAGCCCAAGAGCAGGCAGTTAGAACAATTCCCATCAAAACCAGAATTGAAAAGTCAATGACAGATCCCAAATGTAGACTCTGCAAGGAAGCAGACAAAAAGATAGATCACATCCTCAGCTGCTGCAAGAAGATTGCGCACAGACTCCAAGCAGAGGCACAACACCATTGCTCAGATGATTCATTGGAACTTGTGCCACAAAGACCATCTGCCTGCGACAAAAAACTGGTGGGATCACAAGCTGGAAAAAGTTACAGAGAATGAACACGTCAAGCTGTAGCAGCATGATAGGAGAGATGATATCAAGAGAGATCCTTTCTGGAGAAAGAAAAGTACGGCTTTATTTCCAGCTGGGACCCTGGAGTGGAGCGGTGTCCAGAAGCAACCAGAGTGCCCGATAAAGGCGTTGACTGTGTCTTTTATACACTTCAAATGCAGGCAAACAAAGAAACATGCTTCTACATACATTGACATCATTCTCTGCGTCACTTTAGCATCATAGAAATATCTGAACCTCACCAATGATAGAATTGGGCCAAACTTCCCACACAAAATCCCCATGACCAACAGAAAATACTGCATTTTATGATGGCCTTTAGTGACCCCTCTGACACCCCCTCACAACCCCCCTGGGATCCCGACCCCCAGGTTGAGAAACACTGCTCTAGAACATGGCCATATAGCCTGAAAAAACCTACAACAACCCAGTGATTCCAGCCATGAAAACCTTCGACAATATAATAATAGTAATAATAATAATAATTATTATTATTATTATTATTTTATTTTATTTATCGTGTCATCAGCAACCATACCATTGTATTACAGTTCTAGCAGAGCAAAGCAAACATACAGATTAAAAAGAAAAAGAAAAAGAAACACAGATTTTGCAAAATTGGTAGTTGGTTAAATGTCCTTTGACCAGTATCTGGCCACTTGGAGTGCCTCTGGTGTTGCCGCAAGAAGGTCCTCCATCGTGCATGTGGCAGGTCTCAGTGTGCATTGCAGCAGGTGGTCAGTGGTTTGCTCCTCTCCGCACTCGCATGCCGTGGATTCCACCCTGTAGCTCCATTTCTTAAGGTTGGCTCTGCATCTCGTGGTGCCAGAGCGCAGTCTGTTCAGCGCCTTCCAAGTCGCCCAGTCTTCTGTGTGCCCAGGGGGGAGTCTCTCACTTGGTATCAGCCATTGATTGAGGTTCTGGGTTTGAGCCTGCCACTTTTGGACTCTCGCTTGCTGGGGTGTTCCAGCGAGTGTCTCTGTAGATCTTAGAAAACTATGTCTTGATTTAAGTCGTTGACGTGCTGGCTGATACCCAAACAGGGGAGCTGGAGATGTCTCTGCCTTGGTCCTTTCACTATTGGCTGCTACTTCCCGGCGGATGTCAGGTGGTGCAATACCGGCTAAGCAGTGTAATTTCTCCAGTGGTGTAGGGCGCAGACACCCTGTGATAATGTGGCATGTTTCATTAAGAGCCACATCTATTGTTTTAGTGTGGTGATATGTGTTCCACACTGGGCATGCATACTCAGCAGCAGAGTAGCATAGCGCAAGGGCAGATGTCTTCACTGTGTCTGGTTGTGATCCCCAGGTTGTGCCAGTCAGCTTTTGTATGATATTGTTTTAGCACCCACTTTTTGCTTGATGTTCAGGCAGTGCTTCTTGTAGGTCAGAGCACGGTCCAGAGTGACTCACAGGTATTTGGGTGCGTTGCAATGCTCCAGTGGGATTCCTTCCCAGGTAATCCTCAGAGCTCGGGATGCTTGTCTGTTCTTAAGGTGAAAGGCACATGTCTGTGTTTTAGATGGATTAGGGATCAGTTGGTTTTCCCTGTAATAGGCCGTAAGAGCACCTAGAGCTTCGGAGAGCTTCTGTTCTACCATCTCAAAGCTCCCTGCTTGAGCAGTAATGGCACGATCATCAGCATAGATGAAACTCTCTGTCCCTTCTGGCAGTGGCTGGTCATTTGTGTAGATGTTGAACATGGATGGAGCAAGCACGCTCCCCTGAGGCAGGCCGTTCTTCTGTTTCCGCCATCTGCTTCTCTGGCCCTGGAACTCAACAAAAAAGCTCCTGTTTTGTAGCAGGTTTCCTATGAGGCGGGTGAGGTGGTCGTCCTTTGTGATATTATACATTTTTCTCAGGAGGAGGCGGTGGTTCACAGTATCATAGGCTGCTGACAGGTCTATGAAGACAGCTCCTGTGATCTGCTGCCTTTCAAAGCCATCTTCTATGTGCTGAGTCAGGTTCAGCACTTGCGATGTGCAGCTTTTGCCTTTCCTGAAGCCAGCTGAAGCCAATAATAATAATAATAATAATAATAATAATAATAATAATAATAATGGCAGAGATTGCTAGCCATCTTGGTTAGTAGCCACCAGTGGCCATGAACTTCCATCAATTTTCTTTTTCACACCCATATAGTAACTCTGAAAACAAACACCATCTGTGGCACCGAAGCCCACGGTTCAACCCCAATTGAACTATTTAACGACCTCCTCCTCAACCTGATAGGCACTTCTTTGGATTTCCGTTTGTGAGATATATAATGATATCTATATTGAAGGTAAAAATGTGCATGTGGGCTCCAGAAATGCCTTTCCGGATGGCTTTCTCTCCCAATCCGTCAGCTGCTCCGTGACGCCGCCTGCAATATGGCAACCGAAAGGCTCCCCATTACCCAGCATGGGGGGGAACGTAAAGAGGACATTTCCCTGCCAAGGAAAATTGGATCACCGGCGTTTTAGTGGGAACATCTGGCCCGCTTTGAGCAAAACGCTGGTTTATTTCTCAACTCAGGGTTCACGGCATGTTGCTTTGTGTACAGCCCCCCACCCACCCAAACTGAAGACATTTTCCAACTCTTCCAAAGGGTTGTGGTTGCAACTCTGGTTCAAGCAAACACTGAGAAAACATGGAAGCCAGGAGGAGGAGGATGGAATTCAGTCCACCCAGAGGCGGCCCTAGGTAATTTTCAACGGTAAGCAAACAGTATTTTGGCACGCCCCCCCCCCCCACCCCAAGCAATCATTGATATATATTTTCTGTTTGCCGTGGGAGTTCTGTGTTCCATATTTGGTTCAATTCCATCATTGGTGGAGTTCAGAATGCTCTTTGATTGTAGGTGAACTATACATCTCAGTAACTACAACTCGCATATGTCGAGGTCTATTTTCCCCCAAGAGCGCTTCAAGAGCACCCCTGGGCAAATCAACTATATTGCAAATGCTTACTTTGCATAATGGGTTGCCAAGGCTCCCCCCGGACTGCTAGAGCTGTTGTGAGCCGATTGGGCGCTCCTCAAGTGGCGGTCGAGGGACATTTACTAGGGCTAGGCAACCACGGAAAAATTTGTTTCTAAACTCGATTCGTTTTTAGGGGGTTTTTGCGTTTCGATTTTTTAAAGAATTCCGAAATTTCCTTTAAAAAAGTTCAAAATTTACGAAATTTCGGAAATTACGAAACAACAACGAAACAATTACGAATCGATTCGGTAATGGCGGACGTGACCGCGCAATACGCTAAAAAACCCTCCAAATGGGACAGGAGGAACTTCTGAAGCTTCCCTCTCCCTCTGTTGTTGACTGTTGGTGTGATAATTATATTTTTTTTCACTGATAAAACAAACAACAACTATAAAACTTGCACCAGACATGCGGAAATAATAACGAAATGATTTCGAAACGATTTCGAAACTATAACGAAACAATTACGAAACGAATTGAAAAATTCGTTTCGTTTTTTAGTTGCTCCTGAATGGTTCAATATCGCTTCGTTATCAAAAAATAACGAATTAATAACGAATTACGAAATTAACGAACGAAACCGCCCAGCCCTAACATTTACAGAGGCGCCCTTGCGCCCCTGGCAAGAAAAAGTGTACTGCAACCGCTTACTTTGAGTAATGGATGAGCCACCCCTGAGTCCACCTTCTCACCAGCTTCAGACCTTCGGAAGCTGAGCAGGAAAGCAGAAAGGAAAATATTATGTCAGATGCTTGGCTGGGATTCCAGTTGTATAGAGCAGTGGTTCTCAACCTTCCTAATGCCGCGACCCCTTTATACAGCGCCTCATGTTGTGGTGACCCCCAACCATAAAATTATTATCGTTGCTACTTCCTAATGTTCTACTACTCTACTACTCTACTTTGTTGCCAGTCTGATGTAGAGACATCAGACTGGCAACAAAGATCCATTGCCTAGTCAAAGCCATGGTATTCCCTGTAGTCACCTACGGATGTGAGAGCTGGACCTTCGGGAAGGCTGCGCAAGTGAAGATCGATGCTTTTGAGCTGTGGTGTTGGAGGAAAGTTCTGAGAGTGCCTTGGACTGCGAGAAGATCCAACCAGTCCATCCTCCAGGAAATAAAGCCCGACTGCTCATTGGAGGGAAGGAGACGAGAGACAAAGCTGAAGTACTTTGGCCACATCATGAGGAGACAGCAAAGCCTAGAGAAGACAATGATGCTGGCGAAAGTGGAAGGCAAAAGGAAGAGGGGCCGACCAAGGCCAAGATGGATGGATGGCATCCTTGAAGTGACTGGACTGACCTTGAAGGAGCTGGGGGTGGTGACGGCCGACAGGGAGCTCTGGCGTGGGCTGGTCCATGAGGTCACGAAGAGTTGGAGACGACTGAACGAATTAACAACAACAACACTTCCTAATGTTAATTGTGTTACTGTTATGAATCATAATGTAACTATCTGAAATGCAGGATGTATTTTCATTCACTGGACCAAGTTTGGCACAAATACCCAATAACGGCACTCCATGCAGTCATGCCGGCCACATGACCTTGGAGGTGTCTATGGACAACACCGGCTCTTTGGCCTAGAAACTGAGCCCCAGCCCCCAGAGTTGGACACTACTGGACTTAATGTCAGGGGAAAACTTTAACCTTACCTTACCCAATATGCCAAAATTTGAATACTGGTGGGGTTGGAGGGGGAATTGATTTTGTCATTTGTGAGTTGTACTTGCTGAGATTTATAGTTCACCTACAATCAAAGAGCATTCTGAACTCCACCAATGAGGGAACTGAACCAAACTTGGCACACAGAACTCCCACAACCAACAAAAAATACTGGAGGGGGTTGGTGGGCATTGACCTTGAGTTTTGGAGTTGTAGTTCACCTATCTCCAGCTAGAGCACTGTGGACTCAAACAATGATGGATCTGGACCTAACTTGGCACAAATACCCAATATGCCCAAATGTGAACACTGGTGGAGTTTGGGGAAAATAGACCTTGACATTTGTGAGTTGTAGTTGCTGGGATTTAGAGTTCACCTACAATCAAAGAGCATTCTGAACCCCACCAGCGATAGAATTGGGCCAAACCTCCCACACAGAACCCCCATGTGGATCTGCACCAAACTTGGCACACTGCCTACATGGCCAACATTGAATACTTGTAGGGTTGGGGGGGGGGGGACCTGTTTTTGAATTCAGGGAGTTGTAGTTCACCAACACCTAAAAGAAAGAGGACAGGTGGAGAGATCCTTAGCCTTCTCTGCCAAAAAGGTTCCTAAGACATCGGAAATACGTGTTTTCTGATGGTCTTTGGGGACGCCACTGAAACCCCCATTCCGACCCCTCCAGGGGTCCCAACCCCCAGGTTGAGAAACACTGGTATAGAGGATTTTAAGATAGAAGCCACAACCATTTTCAGATAAATTCGTAGAGTTGAAAGGGGACCGCAAAGGCCATCTAGTCCAACTCTATTTGACCGTGCAGGAAGACACGACTAAAGCACGAAAGAGACCTCCTGGAGCTCTTTAAATCTCTATTTAAAGATCTCCAAAGAAAAAGAGTTTCTTTAAACTTCAGATTATATAATAGGATATTAGAGCCAAAGGGTACCTCCTAAGGCCATCTAGTCCAACTCTACTCAACCATGCAGGAAGACAACTAAAGCACAAAAGAGACCTCCTGGAGGTCTTTCAACCTCTATTTAAATACCTCCAAAGATAAAGAGTTTCTTCAAACTTCGGAATAGAACCCGAGACAAAGGGGACCCCACAAAGGCCATCTAGTCCAACCCTATTCCGCCATTCAGGAAGACACGACTAAAGCACAAAAGAGACCTCCTGGAGGTCTTTAAACCTCTAGACTCCCGTTCTTTGGAGGCCTTGAAACCTCTGTTTAAAGACCTCCAAGAAGAAAGAGTTTTTTAAAACTTCAGGAAAAATTATAGATAGAAACCACAACCATTTTCAGATAAATTCGTAGAGTTAGAATCATAGAATCATAGAATCAAAGAGTTGGAAGAGACCTCGTGGGCCATCCAGTCCAACCCCATTCTGCCAAGAAGCAGGAATATTGCATTCAAATCACCCCTGACAGATGGCCATCCAGCCTCTGTTTCAAAGCTTCCAAAGAAGGAGCCTCCACCACACTCCGGGGCAGAGAGTTCCACTGCTGAACGGCTCTCACAGTCAGGAAGTTGTTCCTCATGTTCAGAGGAATCTCCTCTCTTATAGTTGGAAGCCATTGTGCCATTGCGTCCTAGTCTCCAAGGAAGCAGAGAACAAGCTTGCTCCCTCCTCCCTGTGGCTTCCTCTCACGTATTTATACATGGCTATCGCATCTCCTCTCAGCCTTCTCTTCTTCAGGCTAAACATGCCCAGCTCCTTAAGCCACTCCTCATAGGGCTTGTTCTCCAGACCTTTGATCATTTTAGTCGCCCTCCTCTGGACACATTCCAGCTTGTCAATATCTCTCTTGAATTGTGGTGCCCAGAATTGGACACAATATTCCAGGTGTGGTCTAACCAAAGCAGAATAGAGGAGTAGCATGACTTCCCTAGATCTAGACACTAGGCTCCTATTGATGCAGGCCAAAATCCCATTGGCTTTTTTGCCTCCACATGGCATTGTTGGCTCATGTTTAACTTGTTGTCCACGAGGACTCCAAGATCTTTTTCACACGTAGTGCTCTCGAGCCAGGCATCCCCCATTCTGTACCTTTGCATTTCATTTTTCCTGCCAAAGTGGAGTCTCTTGCATATGTCCCTGTTGAACTTCATTGTGTTAGTTTTGGCCCATCATCTCTTTAATCTGTCAAGATCGTTTTGAATCCTGCTCCTGTCCTCTGGAGTCTTGGCTCTCCCTCCCAATTTGGTGTTGTCTGCAAACTTGATGATCATGCCATCTAGTCCTTCATCTAAGTCATTAATAAAGATCCTGAGCAGGACCGGGCCCAGGATGGAACCTTGCTAATGGCACTCCACTCGTCACTTCTTTTCAGGACGAAGAGGAAGCTTTGGGGAGAATCACCCTCTGGGTTCGTCCATTTAACCAATTCAAGATCCACCTCGCCGTAGTTTTGCCTAGCCCACATTGGACTAGTTTCCTTGCCCGAAGGTCATGGGGGACCTTGTCCAAAGAAGGTCTTCCTGAAATCCAGGTACGTTGAAAGGGGACCCCAAAGGCCATCTAGTCCAACCCTATTCCGCCATGCAGGAAGACACAACTAAACCACCAAAGAGACCTCCTGGAGGGCTTTAAGCCTCTATTTAAAGACCTCCAAAGATAAAGAGTTTCTTTAAACTTCAGATGAAATCACAGAATCTTAGAGCCAAAGGGATACGCCAAAAGCCATCTAGTCCAACCCTATTCCGCCATTCAGGAAGACTGAACTGAATCTAGATGATTGCCAAACACATTTAACTGAATTTGCTTGGCTACAAGCACCAAAAGTAGTTTTTGATGTAGGCTACATCCATGCTTTGCCCACCTTGCGTTGGCCATTTCTGGCTTCTTTGGGAAGCAAAACAGGATACAGATGGTCCTAAAGCTTTGTATTTTCTTACGAGACGTCCGTGTGGGTCTCTGTGGCTCAAAGAAATAGCGCATTGCCAAGAAAAACAGGCTAATTCGAGCTCCGGGAGGTGCCAGGAGCAATGCTCAGCCCCCATTGCAGCCCAGCACACAAAGACTTCCGAGCCACACGAGGAGTCTCCTTTTCAGAAAGCGCATTTGCCACTGATCCTCATCAATTGCTCGTTTTTATATCTTTTAGGGGATTTATTGCAAAAACTTGAGCGTTGTCCATGAAGGCCTTCTTTATCAGGGTATTAAGCGCCATAAGGAGCCAATTTATTTTAAGCCAGGGCAAAGGAGTAATCTAGTGCCAGTTGAGACGCAGCCCGGATACTCTCTTAAGCACGGCTTGGCCTTGATTGTGGTTCAATGAATTGCACTATGCAACAATATTTGGAAAATGTTTCTGGCTTGAAGGAGTTATTCCTGATTAATTAAGGACTGGGCTGTGGCGCAGCTGGCTAGGAATCAGCTGCTTTAAATCACCACATGACCAAAAGGTCATGAGTTCAAAGCCACCCGGGTCGCAGTAAGCTCCTGACCGTTTGTCTAGCTTGCAGTTGACCTTTTTTAATTTATTTATTTCCTATCTTTATATGCTGCCCTTCTCCCTCCAAAGGCGACTCAGGGCGGCCTAACAAAAGCATCATATGATGCTCGCATCATAAAAACAACCACAGTACAATCCATTAAAATCAAAAATCCAAAAACTACTCCGGGTCAATTCATTGCCCTAAGTTGTGTGATCTTCTTCCACTTGCTGCTCACTGATCAAATGCTTGGTCCCATCACCAGGTCTTGATTTTCCTTCTAAGAGAAAAGAGAGAGGTGGCCAATCTGATAGGCAGGGGGCCACTGCTGAGAAGGCCCTGTCTCTCATCCATAGGCGGAGGGCCACTGCTGAGAAGGTCCCATCTCTTGTCCCCATCAACCGTGTTTGCGATAGTGGTGGGATCAAGAGCAGAGCCTTTCCTGAAGATCTTAAACTTCATGATGGCAGGCTCAGTAGGAATATTCTCATGAGAAACTGCCCTTTGCAGTGGGGCCTCTCTGTCATTGTCTGCATGAAAATCATTGACCAAACCATCTCCATCTTGTGCCTCAGCCTCAGCCTCGGCACCATCATTACTCACATCATAAGCATCATGATCCTGGAACACAAACACAGGCTGATTCCCAGCAATGCGTACTCAGCCGAAGAGTAGCAAAGCGCAAAGTAGTATCAGAGTCTAATGCAGTGGTTCTCAACCTGGGGTCCCCAGATGTTTTTGGCCTTCAACTCCCAGAAATCCTAACAGTTGATAAACTGGTTGGGATTTCTGGGAGTTGTAGGCCAAAAACATCTGGGGACCCCAGGTTGAGAACCACTGATTTACAGTAATAAGGTGCAATTCAACTGTGCCATCAATGTTGAAGGTTTTCATGACCGGAATCACTGGGTTGTTGTCAGTTTTTTGGGCTGTCTGGCCATGTTCCAGAAGCATTATCTCCTGATCTTTTGCCTGAGGTCATCTGAGGTCATTTGAGAATGCCTGCCATAGAAGCAAGTGAAATGTCAGTAGACAGCCCAAAAAACTTACAACAACCCTGTGCCATCAATGTTTTGCAGTCCTGCAGCAAGGTGGTATAATGGTATAATGCAATGCAGTAATGAGGTGCAGTTACCTAATTTTGTTCAGGAATTTTTAAAAAAATAAAAATACTGAAATAATACAACAAAGTTATGCTCTAATCTATATAAATAAAAATATAATGTTCGTTTGTGGGATTAACAGAACTCAAAAACCACGGGATGAATTGACACCAAATTTGGACAGCATACGCCTAACAACCCAAGGAGTGACCATAACTAAAAAAAAATTGATTTTGTAATTTGGGAGTTGTAGTTGCTGGGAGTTATAGTTCACCTACAATCAAAGGGCATTCTGAACTCCACTAACGATGGAATTGAACCAAACTTGGCACACAGGACTTCCAAGACCAATAGAAACCAGTAGAAGGGTTTGGTGGGCATTGACCTTGAGTTTGGAAGTTGTAGTTCACCTACATCCAGAAAGCCCTGCGGACTCAAACAATGATGGATCTGGACCAAACTTGACACGAATACTCCAAATGCCTGAATATGAACACAGGTGGAGTTTGGGGGGAAATAGACCATGACATTTGGGAGTTGTACTTACTGGGATTTATAGTTCACCTACAATCAAAGAGCATGCTGAACCCCACAAATGACAGAATTGGGACAAACTTCTCACACAGAGCCCCCATGACCATCAAAAAAATACTTAAGGCCATCCAATCCAACTCCCTTCATCAGGGCAAGAAAACGTAATCAAAGCCCTCCTGACAAAGAGCCATCCAGCCATAGATATAGATAGATAGATAGATAGATAGATAGATAGATAGATTGTTAGAGATAGAGATAGAGATAGATATGATTAACATACACACAGATATAGTATCATAGATTTGAAAGGGACCCTTGAAGAAGGACAGTGATATCTTGCATGTTCCAGGGTGGGCAAACCAGGCACTCTCCACATCAACACTGACAAAGAAACAGCAAGAAATACTGTTTACCCACAAGCACAAAGGAAATTACATATATTAGAAACCAACACTTTCTCATTACTTTATTTTCCAGATCAACAGGCTGGGCCACTGCAACACGTGGCAGGGAACAGCTAGTAATACATATAACTAAAACAAGGTGCATTTTGATTGGATCACTCGTCTTTCTTCATCTTTGCCCTGGCTTTACTGACGAAATATTAAACCCATATGGATCAGACCCAGTTTTGGATTCTTAGCAACGGAGCTGCAAAACAGCAACCTGGCCAAAGAGTCCAGGGTTCAGATTGCAGGCGTATCCCAAGGGGGCCAAAGCCATAGAGCACAATGGGAGGCTCTTTGGGGGGTGGAGGAGAGGCAAGCTTTTCCAAATTGTCATTGTCGACATCATAAACAGGGTACGAAACAATGCAACGCAAAGCCCTGTTTGGCTTTAGTGCCCTTTCTTCTGGACATATGGAAATTATTGGAAGTTTAAGCTGGTGCACAAAGCACTGATAACAAGACAGAGATGCTTTACTTTATCCCACTTTATGTGAAATACCAAACCACTTTCTCCTTCCTTTATTACTTTAAATGGAATTAAAAAATTATTTAAAACAAAAACAAGCCGGAGATGCCAGAAATTGAAGCGCAAAATAGACCTTAACTGCCATCTACTGGTGCTGAGCAAAAGCACATTTCGGATTCTGGATTTTGGGATTAAAAAGATATTATTCCACCTGTATTTGCTTCAAGTGTTGTACTTATTTTCGTTGGATTGAGTCGATACTATTTTCCAAGCTTTTGCATTGCATCTCGTTCCAAATATTTGAGCTAGACTAGTACCCGATGGAGGAATACCTTCAAATGGCACCTCAATAAACATTAGGAAAAAACCTCCTAACATTAAGAATGTATATAAATAAAAAAGTAATGTTCGTTTGTGGAATTAACATAACTCAAAAACAACTGGACGAATTGGCATCAAATTTGGACACAAGACACCGATCAGGCGAACGAGTGACCGTCACTCATAGAAACACTGAAAAACACAGCAGAAGAGACTTAAAATCCAAAAAAGCAAAAAGACACGACAGCGCATGCGCAAAAACGACTCCCCCAGCATACAAAACACACGATAGCATAGCCACACTCTCTTCCGGACTACAGCTCCCAGCATCCCCTAGACCAGGCCCTTTAGGGGAAGAGGATGCTCCAAATGCACTGCTTCCAAGATGCAAACTTCCTTCTTCTTGGATTTCTTTGAGAGCATCCCAATCCCGGCATATTTCCAATTTCCTCTTCCTGGACTGCAACTACCAGCAATCCTCCAGATAGATAAGATAAGATAAGATAGATAGATAGATAGATAGATAGATAGATAGATAGATAGATAGGTCATTCATTGAGATGGATGGGTGGGTGGGTGGGTGGGTGGGTGAGTGGATGGATGGATGGATGGATGGATAGATAGATGGAGACGGAACATGTGTGTTCCAGAGTAGGCAAACCAGACACTCTCCACATTAACACTGACAAAGAAACAGCAAGAAATACTGTTTACCCACAAACATAAAGAAATTACATACCGTATATTCCGGCATATAAGACGACTGGGCGTATAAGACGACCCCCAACTTTTCCAGTTAAAATATAGAGTTAAGACGACTCCCATGCATAAGACTACACCCGCGTATAAGACGACCCCTGACTTTTGAGAAGATTTTCTTGGGTTAAAAAGTAGTCTTATACGCCAGAATATACTGTATATTAGAAACTAACACTTTCTCATTACTTTATTTCCCAGATCACCAGACTGAGCCACTGCAACACGTGGCAGGGGACAGCTAGTGTGTGTAGATAGGTCATAGATAGATAGATAGATAGATAGATAGATAGATAGATAGATGGCTTTTCACGCCCTGAGTCCTGAAATCTAACCTAAACTCCCTTGAGAACTCTATGACCTCTGTCTCTTCCCAGGGCCTATTCACTGGGGGGGGGGGGGGGGATGTGTTCACTTTCTCCGGTATGCACAACATCTGCAGGTTCATGGTGAAGCTGATCTGTCTCAGACTGGCCTGCCTGCAAACCTCCCTGAATGCTCTCAGACCCTTCATTCTGAAACCCATCATCCTCACCAGAATCGTTTGGCACTTGCCAGGTCACAACAGGCCCAAATCAGAAGAATAAGTAGAGATAAGATACTCAACAGGTTCCTGGACCATCTGAACAGCATCCACCCAAACATCCAATTCACCATGGAAAAAGAAAATGAAGGAAGACTGCCTTTTCTAGATGTCCTAGTCATCCGCAAACCAGATCAACAACTGGGTCACACCGTTTACAGGAAACCCACACACACAGATAGATATCTACATCAAAACTCCAACCATCACCCAAGTCAAAAAGGAAGCCCCATTAAAGCCTTGGCAGACCGTGCAAAAAGAATCTGCGAAGCCCACCTCCTCCAAGATGAACTGAACCACCTCAACTGGGCTCTCCAGGCCAATGGAGACTCCACCTCAGACATCAGAAGAGCTGCAAGACAACCGAGAAGAAGCCACGAGAGTCAAGACCAAGATCCATCCAGAGGAAAAGTGTTCCTGCCATACATCAAGGGAACCACTGACAGCAGAGGGAAGCTGATGAGGAAACACGACATACAAACTATCTACAGACCCACCGAGAAAATCCAACAAATGCTACGTTCAACAAAGGACAAGAGGGATCCTCTCACTTCTGCAGGAGTCTACCGTATACCATGCAGCTGTGGACAAGTCTACATAGGGACCACCAAACGCAGCAGCATTGCCCAGACACGAATCAAGGAACATGGAAGGCACTGCAGACTACTCCAACCAGAGAAGTCAGCCAGAGCAGAACACCTGATGAACCAACCTGGACACAGCATTTTATTTGAGAATACAGAAATGCTGGACCACTCTCACAACCACCACGTCAGACTACACAGAGAAGCCATTGAAATCCACAAGCATGTGGACAATTTCAACAGAAAGGAGGAGACCATGAAAATGAACAAAATCTGGCTACCAGTATTAAAAAAAACCTCTAAAATTACAACAGCAAAACAGCAGAGAGGAAACAAACAAGGACATCTAATCACCTCCCAAAGAAAGATTCCCCCAGGCACTTCCAAGCCATTAAATGCTAATCAAGGTGGTCAGTTGAAACATTCACACCTCGCTCCAGCAGACAAGAGTCCTTTGTCCCACCCTGGTCATTCCACAGATATATAAACCCTTTTTCCTAGTTCCAACAGACCTCACTACCTCTGAGGATGCTTGCCATAGGTGCAGGCGAAACGTCAGGAGAAAATGCCTCTAGACCATGGCCATATAGCCCGAAGAAACCTACAACAACCCGGAGATAAAATATATAAACATGTATGTATGTAATTGTTTGAGATCTAGAAACGCATTGCATAGTCTTGAGCAAGACACACACTCTCAGCCTCAAAGGATGATATATGCATTCTGCCACATGAGGGGTTCACTTGAGGGTCAGCACATGTCAGAAATCAGTTTCAGTGCAGCAACAAATCATAGTATTCAATGCTTGTATGTTGCACAATCAAGCAGAAATGAGCCAGTTCTAAAACAGGGAGATGTTTGATGTAGAAGATTGCAAACCTTGGGTGTCTTCAACCGCCTTCCATGGAGCATGGATGTGCCGTCTCATGTGCTGGTGGCAGGCAGGTCTTGACAAAATGTTTCTCCTTCGTTGGCAGCAAGTGGGAGTCAATCTGCCATTCCTAGACGACAAAATAAAATAGATGCATCAATTGTTGTGTTTACCTCTCACCTTTTCCTTCAAAGAAAAAGTTTAAATAGATTAAAGATAAGGGAGGATAAAAGGGCTGTGCATCGCCAGACAAGGGGAAACCAGTGTCTGTGGGGCATCGAATCCATTCCACGTCTTAGTCTGAGCTTTGGAAGAGGCTTCCTGTCAGTGTGTAATTCATGTATGATGTGTGTTTAAATGTAATTTTATGTGATAGGATTGTGATTGTAATAGAATTGTATTGCCAGGATGTATTTTGACGCAGAAGGGTTAAACAGCAAAGTAACAAGCTGTGAGAATGTGACCCTGAGTTCTTGCTCTGTGCAAGATTAGGGAGTGCCAGAGATAAACTCCCTTCCAGCTGCAGTTTGTATTAGTTCCTATCTCTTTCGGTTTGTGTTCTTCACGTCTGTCCGCTGATGGTGTATGTTGTCTATTTTGAGCTGCTTAAGTAAAGCTGAAAACCTGCTTTTACCGGAGACTCCAGAGTCCATTATTCTGAGCTTCTGCGATACTCTGCTAACGGCAACACTTCCGTGTTCCCCAAAGGATTCAGGAAAATTTCTTTGCATTTGGAGTAAGCCTTGGAGTAAATGCACCACAATGTCACTGATGTGAGTAGTAGTAGCCTCCACTAAATTATTATTGAAGGATTGGACTGCAACACTATTGATGCTTCAGCCCTATTTAAGTTCCCCCACAAAAGAGGTGGCCGTTTTAGTTCAGTATGGAATATAGGCCATAGAAGCAGAGAGGAAGGAAGAGAAGGAGGAGGAAGGAGAAGGAGAGGAGGAGGAGGAAAAGGAAAAGAAGAAGAAAAAGGAGGAGGAGAAAAAGTAAAAGGAGGAGGAGGAAGAAGGGTTGAAGGGGGGAGGAAGAAGAAGAAGAGGAAGAAGATGAAAGTGAAGGAGAGGAGGAAGAGGAAAAGGGAAAGAAGAAGAAAGAGAAGAAGGTGGAGGAGAAGGAAAAGAAAAAAAATGTTTTTTTTACTGTTTGATAATTGTATTCCTTACTATGTTTAGCCACTGAATGTATTCCCTTTAGGTCAGGGGTAGGGAACCTTTGGCCCTCCAGCTGTGGTGGACTTCAACTCCCACAATTCCTTGAGGCTCGGCATTCGCCCCAAAGGCTTACCTTGGCCCAATGCCGAGCCTCAAGGAATTGTGGGAGTTGAAGTCCACCACAGCTGGAGGGCCAAAGGTTCCCTACCCCTGCTTTAGGTCCTCATCATTGTTTATCTTACTTGGAGAATTGTCCACTTTAGAAAAAACTTATTATTTTGGATTTCTACTACCACCTGAAGAAGACTGCATATAGTCGAAACCGGTTGTGGTTGACGAATATTGATTTTGAAAAAGGACGATAAACTGTGCTTGACAAACTGTGATTTTGGGGGGGGAAAGGACTGATAAACTGTGTTGCCGTGCACAAACTTTACCTAAATCAAGAAGCTCTGGATTAAGAGACTCGTAAAAAGGTTCACAAACTGTGTATTGTTATTGACAAATTTATTTTCAAAAGAACTTTAAAACAGCTGTATATCTTGCTGTAAGAATTTATTGTTTATACCACATAAGATAAATATTTTTTTGGTTTAGAGAACTGTATGCTGTATAACTTGTACTAGATTCCTATACGTTGAATGTTGTAGCAATTAAGCAAAGACATAATATACATAATTGTTTCACTCTTGGTTTTAGGGACCTTTTGCCTTTTGCATTTCAGGGAACCCTTGCTCTCTATATGTGTTAACATTGACCATGATAATCCAGTTCAAACTACAAGACACGAGTCTACACTAACAATATAATCCAGTTTGGTCTGCATGACATGTGTTTACATTGACCATGATAACCCAGTTCATACATGAGTGTATGCTGACAATATAATCCAGTTTGGTCTGCATGACCATGATAATCCAGTTCAAACTACAAGACATGAGTCTACACTGACAATATAATCCAGTTTGGTCTGCATGACATGTGTTTACATTGACCATGATAATCCAGTTCAAACTGCGCAATACAGCCTATTTCCGGTTTATTTCCCAAATATTGGAGAATCTTTTTCCAAGTTTGAGAAGAAGGAAGATTCAAGTGATGCCACTTTGGTCTTGATGGGAAAACAGCTTCGTTTTAATCTGCTTCCAACCGGGAAGCAATCATGAACTCCGGGGAGGCCCCGCTGAGAACAAGACGGGCGCAACCCGGGAACGAGAGGCATTTAAGATCATCACAATTGGCTCTATCATCAAAACATGGGAAAGGTTGATTAAACTGCACAAACTTTGCTCTAGTTTGCCAAGGAATACCTCATCATCAAGTCTCAACCAATTCAACATAATATTTCAGTAATATTTATAAATTATTATTATTATTATTATTGACACAAATGCACAGTAGGTCACAGCGAACGAGATCTATATTCTGGATTTCGTATCACAAACTCACAAGTCGAACACTTCCCAAGCATCTAGGACTGTGTGATGTATTTTCAAATGATGCGTGCATATCCAAGTCAGAAGGCCTTTTACAGTTGACAGATCATGATTTTGTCGATGTTTATTGTTTCCAAATGCCGGCTGAGATCTTTTGGTGCGGCATCCAGTGCGCCAATGGGACCACCTGGACTGGTTTATGCAATCAGAGCCTTCGCAGTTCGATTGTGAGGTCTTGATAGCGGCCGAGTTTCTCCTGTTGTTTTTCCTCAATGCAACTCTCACCTGGAATGGCGCATCAATCATCCAGACTTTTTTCTTTTCCACAATCGTGATGTCTGGTGTGTTGTGTTCCAAAACTTTGTCAGTCTGGATTCGAAAGTATTTTTGCATGTTCATTTTGAAATGACATGGAGAAGGTTTGAGGAAAAGAGACAAAGAGAGTTCCGGAGGTCTCAAAAGCACGGATTTTATTTCCAGCTGGGGCTCTGGAGTGGAGCTATGTCCAAAAGCATCCAGAGCCCCGATATAGGTGTTGAACTAAGATTTAATTTAGAAATTTAATTTAGAATCTTCCTTTTTTTTTTGTATTTTTCTGTATAAGGTTAAACTAAGTTCCTAAGGATAAATGGATAAATGAAAATATAAAATGGGAGTATATAATGATATACGTTATAAGTAAAACTAAAAACATAATATTAAAGGCTAAAAAGTGTTGTATTGTTGAACAGCCTTTTTATACCTTCCAATTGCAGGCAAACATGCTTCTACATACATTGACGTCATTCTCTGCGCCACTTTAGCATCACGGAAATATCAAATTCTATCTTCCAACATACAAAAGGCATGTCTCTATGTTTTTTCTATCAGCAGCATACAGCTTACATTCATCAATCAAGGGGCCTACTTTGACCTGTCATGAGGCTCCTTACGTAGAAGTTAGACGCTGGGCTTAGTACAAGTCTCTGTCTCTGGAATGTATAGATAACAGAGATATTGACAAGCTGGAATGTGTCCAGAGGAGGGCGACTAAAATTATCAAGGGTCTGGAGAACAAGCCCTATGAGGAGTGGCTTAAGGAGCTGGGCATGTTTTGCCTGAAGAAGAGATGGCTGAGAGGAGATATGATAGCCATGTTTAAATATGGGAGAGGAAGCCACAGGGAGGAGGAGGGAGCAAGCTTGTTTTCTGCTTCCTTGGAGACTAGGACGCAATGGAACAATGGCTTCAGACTACAAGAGAGGAGATTCCACCAGAACATGAGGAAGAACTTCCAAACTGTGAGAGCTGTTCAGCAGTGGAACTCTCTGCCCCGGAGTGTGGTGGAGGCTCCTTCTTTGGAAGCTTTTAAGCAGAGGCTGGATGGCCATCTGTCAGGGGTGATTTGAATGCAATGTTCCTGCTTCTTGGCAGAATGGGGTTGGACTGGATGGCCCAGGAGGTCTCTTCTGGAATGTTCAGCCCCCCTCTTGCTGTGCCTGGACAGCAGCTTGCATTTCTGATACAGAGAGAGCCTGATTTTTCTATACATTTCAGTTCTTATAAAGAACATACAATTTATACATAAATAAATATCTATTTTTCCAATATTTCCCCATCAATTTTCCATGATCTTTGCAGGTTTATGATCCCTTTACCAGTTCTTTGCTGCTGGCAAGTGGTCCTTCTGACATGAGTTGCAATGAATCATCTGGGCCACAGAGTTGTGCCTCTGTTTGTAGTCCACCTGTGCGATTTTCTTGCAACAGCTGAGGAGATGGTCCATGGTTTCATCCACTTCCTTGCACAGTCTGCATTTTGGGGCATCTGCTGATTTTTCGATCCTGGCCTGAATTGCATTGGTTCTGATGGCTTGCTCCCGGGCTGCAAGAATCAGGCCTTTTTCGTCTCCTTCTTCAGGGTTCCATTCATGAGCCATCACCAGGTCTTCTCCTTATCAACTTTTCCTTCAGTTTTGTCAATGAACTGTCCATGCAAGGCTTGGTTGTGCCAGTTGTCAGCTCTGGTTTGGAGTGCAGTTTTCTTGTACTGACTCTTTGTCTGCTGTACTTTGAGAAGTTTCTGATTATTGACTTCAATCAAAGCAGGTTCTTGGCTTTCCTTGACATCTTCTGCCAGGGCATTGTGTTTTACTTCTTTAACTGCTTGCTTGACTTCTAAGAGTCCACTGCCACCAGACTTTCTGGGCAGATAGTCGGTCAACATCACTGCGAGGATGTAATGAATTATGAATGGTCATGTGTTTCCTAGTTTTTCTGTCCAAATTGCCCCATTCTACCTGTGTCCAGTTTATGATGCCAGCAGTATATCTTAAGACAGTTATGGCCCAGGTGTTTATGGCCTTGATGGTGTTGACTCCATTGAGCTTGCTTTTGAGAATTTTTCTGACCCTTTGAGTATATTTTTGCTGACCACAGTTTCTATATGTTCATGTTTGATGTTGTCCAGCTGTAGTCTGCCCAGATATTTATAGGCCTCTGGCTGGTGACACTTGATCACTTGGCCATTGGGCATATATATGCCCTCGCATTATTGTTGTTGTTGTTGTTATTTATTTATCGTGTCATCAGCAACCATACCATTGTATTACAATTCTAACAGAGCAAAACAAACACACAGATTTAAAAGAAAAAGAAAAAGAAACACACAGATTTTGCAAATTAGGTAGTTGACTAAATGTCCTTTGACCAGTATCTGGCCACTTGGAGTGCTTCTGGTGTTGCCGCAAGGAGGTCCTCCCTTGTGCATGTGGCAGGGCTCAGGGTGCATTGCAGCAGGTGGTCAGTGGTTTGCTCTTCTCCACACTCGCATGTCGTGGATTCCACTTTGTGGCCCCATTTCTTGAGGTTTGCTTTGCATCTTGTGGTGCCAGAGCGCAGTCTGTTCAGCGCCTTCCAAGTCGCCCAGTCCTCTGTGTGCCCAGGGGGAGTCTCTCATCTGGTATCACCCATGGATTGAGGTGCTGGGTTTGGGCCTGCCACTTTTGGACTCTCGCTTGCTGGGGTGTTCCAGCGAGTGTCTCTGTAGATCTAAGAAAACTATTTCTAGATTTAAGTCGTTGACATGCTGGCTGATACCCAAACAGGGGATGAGCTGGAGATGTCTCTGCCTTGGTCCTTTCACTATTGGCTGCTACTTCCCGGCGGATGTCAGGTGGTGCATTACCAGCTAAGCGGTGTAATTTCTCCAGTGGTGTGGGGCGCAGACACCCTGTGATAATGCGGCATGTCTCATTCAGAGCCACATCCACTGTTTTAGCGTGGTGAGATGTGTTCCACACTGGGCATGCGTACTCAGCAGCAGAGTAGCATAGCGCAAGGGCAGATGTCTTCACTGTGTCTGGTTGTGATCCCCAGGTTGTGCCAGTCAGCTTTCGTATGATGTTGTTTCTAGCGCCCACTTTTTGCTTGATGTTCAGGCAGTGCTTCTTGTAGGTAAGAGCACGGTCCAGAGTGACTCTTCCCAGGTATTTGGGTGTGTTGCAATGCTCCAGTGGGATTCCTTCCCAGGTCATCCTCAGAGCTCGGGATGCTTGTCAGTTCTTGAGGTGAAAGGCACATGTCTGTGTTTTAGATGGATTAGGGATCAGTTGGTTTTCCCTGTAATAGGCAGTAAGAGCACCTAGAGCTTCGGAGAGCTTCTGTTCAACCATCTCAAAGCTCCCAGGAGCAACCAGAGTTGTTGTTGTTGTTGTTGTTGTTGTTATACCTTTTCTCTGCAAAGAGAGAAGTGCCAAAATGCAGCACCACAGCTCCACCTGCTGTCCTAATGGGAGAATGGCACTTCAGTTTCACTATTGGTGCAAAAAATGCCCCTTTAATTCTATTTGGAAGAGAAATGCAAACGTGGACAAATTGCATTATTTTTTACCCAAAAAAATCCAATTATTTTTAATCAGACAGAACACCTTTCTATAAATTCCTAGGTCCTCTGCATTCACAAGGCTCTTTTTTATAATATAGTTAAAAGATATTTTAAAATATGCATTATTATATTGTTATTGCATTATTATATAACAATAATATAATAATGAGGACATGATGGCAACAGTTTTGGACAGCAATGGCTCCCAAAGTGACCCATTTAAGGTGGAATCAGGCGTCAAACAGGGATGTGTTATTGCCCCAACTTTATTCTCCATCTTCATCGCTATGATACTCCACCTTGTTGATGGGAAGCTTCCCACCGGAGTGGAAGTCATCTGTCGGACAGATGGCAAGCTATTTAACCTCAGCCAAAACCAAGGACACAACATCTGTTATAGAACTCCAGTATGCTGATGACAACATTATCTGTGCACATTCAGAACAAGACCTACAAGACACTCTAAACAAAGCAGTTGCTCTATTCCGAACTCAAGAACGGAAAACGGAACGTTGGTGGGCAGGAAAAGAGATTGAAAGACGGGCTCAAAGCCAACCTTAAAAACTCTGGCATAGACACTGAGAACTGGGAAGCCCTGACCCTTGAGCACTCCAGCTGGAGGTCAGCTGTGACCAGCAGTGCTGCAGAATTTGAATGGAGAGAGAAAGTGAGAAACGTGCCAAGAGGAAGGCGCATCAAGCCAACGCTGACCGGGACTGCCTTCCACCTGGAAACCGATGCCCTCACTGCGGAAGAAGACGCAGGTCAAGAAGAGGTCTCCATAGGTATTTTGTGTCCAAATTTGGTGTCAATTCGTCCAATGGTTTTTGAGTTATGTTAATCCCACAAAGAAACATTGTATTTTTATCTATATAGATAATATATTACATTATTACATGATAGGAATTGTGGGAGTTGGAGTCCAAAACACCTGGAGGGCCCAAGTTTGCTCTCATGCCTGGATTACATAATGTAAGACCTATATTTAATCGTGATTCTCAAGCAGCCAGAAACGGAGAGTCTGCGAGATATGTAAATACAAGTATTTAATAAGAATAGCAATTTGAAAACACCAAGCACTTCTTGCCCTGAGCATTTAGGATGCTGGTCATGCCTAGGACGAGAACAAAAAGAGTTGCTTTTCTGCCTCTTTCTTCTCCTTTCCAGCCCTTTTTCTTTTGGAGAAGGACAAGAGTTTCTGGGCAACGGAGAGGAATGCGGCTTCATCCAAGGGCAAAATGGGAGGAAAACAATGAAATGCTCAGAGACAAGAATGCGAAGAGATGCATGGCTTGACAGCAGAGCTACATGGGAAAGATCCCTTGGCGTCTTCATGGACAACAAACTGTGCATCAGCCAATAATGTGATGCAGCAGCGCAAAAAGCCAATGCCATTCTAGGCTGCATCCAAAAGAGAATAGTAGGCCTGGGTAACAACGCAAAAATTTGTTTCTAAAATCGATTTGTATTTGGGGTTTTTTTTTTCGATATTTAAAATAATTACAAAATTTTCCCTTAAAAAAGTTCGGTATTTACGAAATTTCGTTAATATTTACAAAACATTTTGTAAAGATGGCGCCCTTTTTTTCCAATATTTTTTTAATTTAATTATTAATTTAGTAGAATAGGGAGGAGAAATTATTATTAAGGAGGGAAGGCAGGCACTCACTCTGGCGGGCCCTCAAGCGCTGCCGCCGAGTCAGGCCCGGCTCCTCCGAAGCTAAGGTTTCAGTGCGGAATTGGGAGAAGGGGGTCCCCAAAGGCCATCTAGTCCAGCCCTCCGCTAAGGTTTCAGTGCGGAATTGGGAGAACGAAGCACACCCACCGCAAAGGTGAGGAAGGAGGGACGGGCCGCCTTCCCGCTGAGGGTCGCTCGCCCTCTCGCTCGCTTGCTCAGCCGGCGCCTTCCCCGCCCTCTCCTCCTCCTCCTCCTCCTCTTTCAGGCTCTGACTGGCTAAGGAGAGGAGAGAGAGGAGAGCTCCCAGCAAGCATCTAGCCAAGCCATCTTACGTATTTCCGAAATGGACGGAAATACAAAACTATTTGGCGCATGCCGTTTCGATATTTAAAAACACTTCCGGGTTTAAAAATAAGTTTTGTAATCGTTTTGTAATTGCTAAAATTAACGAATATTTAACGAATTACATCACTTCCAAAGAAACCCCTGTAATTGCTAAAATTAACGAATATTTAACGAATTACAAAATTAACGAACGAAACCGCCCAGGCCTAGAGAATAGTGTCTTGATCATGAAAAGTCATAGTGCCCGTCACTTGGATAATACTCTGCAACATTATTTTTGTTCTTGGGTTGCGAAGGTCGTTTTCTAATGGGTGCTATCATAAAAAATCCTAAAAATAGGATCTTAATGGGGTTGCACTGAGTCCCTCCTCAGGGGTGAGAAGGGTGGGATATAAATATAGGAAATAATAATAATAATAATAATAATAATAATAATAATAATAATAATAACCTATATATATAAAAATGCTCTGTGCATGAGTTCCTTAAAAACAAAAGAACCAATGAACGAAATCACACCAAATTTGGCAACAAAACGCCTCACAACACAAGGAGTGGCCATCACTCAAAAATTATGATTTTGTTATTTGGGAGTTGTAGTTGCTGGGATTTATAGTTCACCTACAATCAACAATCACCTACAATTTTGCTCCTGTTATGAATCGTCATGTAAATATCTGATATGCAGGATGTATTTTCATTCGTTGGACCAAATTTGGCACAAATACCCAAATTTTGAATACAGTTGGTGTTGGGGAGGGATTGATTTTGTCATTTAGGAGTTGTAGTTGCTGGGATGTATAGTTCACCTACAATCAAAGAGCGTTCTGAACTCCATCACCGATGGAATTGAACCAAACTTGGCACACAGTTCCCCCATGACCAACAGAAAATACTGGAAGGGTTTGGTGGGCACTGACCTTGAGTTTTGGAGTTGTAGTTCACCTACATCCAGAGAGCGCTGTGGACTCAAACAATGATGGATCTGGAGCAAACTTGGAACAAGCACTCAATATGCCCAAATATGAATACAGATGGCATTTAGGGAAATAGACCTTGACATTTGGGAGTTGTAGGCACTGGGATTCACAGTTCACCTACAATCAAAGAGCATTCTGACCCCCACAAATGACAGAATCGGGGCAAACGTCCCACACAGAACCCCATGACCAACAGAAAATACTTAAGGCCATCCAATCCAACTCCCTTCATCAGGGCAAGAAAACGTAATCAAAATCCTCCTGACAAAGAGCCATCCAGCCATAGATATAGATAGATAGATATGATTCTCACACACAGAGAGAGATATAGTATCATAGATTTGAAAGGGACCCTTAAAGAAGGACTAGGATATGTCGCATATTCCAGAGTAGGCAAACCAGACACTCTCCATATCAACACTGACAAAGAAACAGCAAGAAATACTGATTACCCACAAGTAGAAAGAAATTACATATATTAGAAACCAACACTTTCTCATTCCTTTATTTTCCAGATCAACAGACTGGGCCACAGCAACGTGTGACAGGGGACAGCTAGTAATAATAATAACAGGATTGCAGAGAAGCAACTGGAAAAGCTGACACAATATGAAGATTTAAAGATCAAACTGCAAAGACTCTGGCACAAGCCAGTCAAGGTGGTCCCAGAGGTGATCGGCACACTGGGTGCAGTGCCTCAAGACCTTGGCCTGCACTTAAACACAATCAGCGCTGACAAAATTACCATCTGCCAGCTTCAGAAGGCCACCTTACTGGGATCTGCACGCATTATTCGCCAATACATCACTGTCCTAGACACTTGGGAAGTGTCCGGCGTGTGATCCAATACAACAGCCAACAGAGTGTCTGTTGTGGACTCATCTTGTTGTGTTTCAAATAATAATAATAATAATAATAATAATAATAATAATAATAATAACAACTGCAAAGACCCTGGCACAAGCCAATAAAGGTGGTCCCAGTGGTGATTGACACACTGGGTGCAGTGCCTAAAGACCTTGGCCTGCACTTAACAACAAGTGGAATTGACAACATCCCCACCTGCCAGCTGCAAAAGGCCACCTTACTGGGATCTGCACACATTATTCGTCGATACATCATACAGTCCTAGACACTTGGGAAGTGTCCGACGTGTGATCCAATTCAACAGACAGCAGAGTGTCTGCCATGGACTCATCTTGTTGTGTTTCATATAATCATAATCATAATCCACATACAATGGGTTGTATCCATCCCCCAGTGGCAGATTGGGTTAAACCACTGAGGTGCTAAGCTTGTTGACTGACAGGCTGCAGGTTCGAATCTGGGGAGCAGCGTGAGCTTCCGCTGTCAGCCCCAGCTTTTGCCAACTTAGCACTTCAAAAACATGCAAATGTGAGTAGATCACTAGGTTCCACTCTGGCGGGAAGTAACGGTGCTCCATATAGTCATGCCAGCCACACAACCTTGGAGGAGTCTAGGGACAATGCCGGCTCTTTGGCTTAGAAATGGATATGTATATGCCTGTTGATATATGTGGGTGTGCGTGTATATGTATGTGTATATGTTTTTGTGCATATGTATGTATATGTGTGTGTATATATGTATATTTGTGTATATTTATTTATTTATTTCGAGTACTTCTACCCCACCCTTCCCAACCCCCTAGGGAGGACTCAGGGCGGTTTACAACCAGCACATATGAATATATACTCCTATGTGTACACATGTGTGTATGTATATGTGTGTTTATGCATGTATGTACATACATGTGAATATATGTGTGTACTTATGTGTGTGTATAGGTGTGTTAATGTGTGTGTATATGTATATGTGTTTGTGCATATGTATGTATATCTCTGTATATATATATATATATATGTATATATATATGTATATTTGTGTATATGAATAAATACTCCTATGTGTACACATGTGTGTATATGTGTGTTTATGCATGCATGTATGTACATATATGTGTATATGTGTGTGTACTTATGTGTATGTATATATGTGTGTATATCTCTGTATATATATGTATATTTGTGTATATGAATATATACTCCTATGTGTACACATTTGTGTATATATATGTGTATTTATGCATGCATGCATGTACATACATGTGTATATATGTATGTACATACTCCTATGTGTACACATTGTGTATGTATATGTGTGTTTATGTATGTACATATATGTGTATATATGTATGTGTACTTATGTGCACATATATGTGTGTGTGCATACATTTGTGTATATTTGTATAGATGTATATGTGTGTATATGCATGTGTATATATGTATATATGTATATATGTGTGTGTGTATGTGTGTTTATATGAGTGTGCATGTATATGCGTATATGTTTGTATATCTGTGTGTATGTGTATATCTGTACGTATATATATATATATATGTGTGTGCATATATATATGTATGAGTGTACATGTATATGTGTATGCATGTGTGTGTATATGTATATATGTACATACGTATATGTATGTGTGTTTATGTGGTTGTGTATGTATATGAGTATACGTGTGTGTATATATGTATGTGTATGCACACACACACACACACATATATATATAGGGAAGCAATATTTGCTCTTACGGAGAAGCTCAAGGCAAGAGTTTGTGCCAAGAGAGTGTTGGGTGCTTTTGCTCCTTTGCAAACACTGCCTCCGCTGTTTTGCAAAAGCAGGGCCCCTTTCAAGGCAGTTTAGAGCATTTCCTTTTCCATCCCAAAGACTGAAACTGAGTGTCTTGTTGTGTCTGCCCCCCCCCCTAATTTGGGGAATGTTTTTCCATGGGAGAATGTGAGGATTTGCGTCTTTACGTAACATTCCTGGAGGCGGAAATGGGTTGCAAAAAGTAGGAGGCAAAGAGAGCTTTCCTTGCATTGGTTTTGATGAGCGATGCTTGACAGCTTGTCAGTTTTGAATTGCATTGCGCTTAGCACTGTTTGCCACTTTGAGCCTATTATTATTGTATTATTATTTATTCCCAGAAGGAATTTCAAGGCTTGTGTTATTTTCCAATCTGTCCTAAGCGTTACCCTTTATCCAAAAAGGTAACTCGAAGTAATAAAAAGTCTACAAGCTATGCAACAAGTAACACCACATCATGGCTATAAGGAACTCTGTAACCAGCAATACGAATTATTTCTGGGTTGTTGTAGGTTTTTCCGGGCTATACGGCCATGTTCTAGAGGCATTTTCTCCTGACGTTTCGCCTGCATCTATGGCAAGCATCCTCAGAGGTAGTGAGGTCTGTTGGAAGTAGGAAAAAGGGTTTATATATCTGTGGAATGACCAGGATGGGACAAAGAACTCTTGTCTGCTGGAGCTAGGTGTGAATGTTTCAACTGACCACCTTGATTAGCGTTTAATGGCTTGGAAGTGCCTGGGGGAATCTTTTGTTGAGAGGTGATTCAATGTGCCTGATTGTTTCTTTTTTAAACACTGTAACAAGTCATAAGAATTAGTTGAAACAAGCATTTCGCAACCTGAGGATATGGACCCCTGGGGGGGGGGGTCACAAGGGGGTGTCAGAGGGGTCGCCAAAGACCATCAGAAAACACAATATTTTCTGTCGTTCATGTGGGTTCTGTGTGGGAAGCTTGGCCAAATTCCATCGTTGGTGGAGTTCAGAATGCTCTTTGATTGTAGCTGAACTATAAATCCCAGCAACTACAACTCCCAAATCTCAAGGTCTATTTCCCCCAAACTCCACCAGTATTCACATTTATTTATTACTAGCCATCCCCTGCCACGCGTTGCTGTGGCCCACATGGGGGTTCTTTGTGGGAGGTTTGGCCCAATTCTATCATTGGTGGGGTTCAGAATGCTCTGTGATTGTAGGTGAACTATAAATCCCAGCAACTAAAACTCCCAAATGTCAAGATTATATTTTCCCCAAACTCCACCAGTGTTCACATTTGGGCATATTGAGTATTTGCGTAGTTTGGTCTAGGTCCATCATTGTTTGAGTGCACAGTCATCTCTGGATGTAGGTGAACTACAACTCCAAAACCAAAGGACACTGCCCACCAAACCCTTCCAGTATTTTCTGTTGGTCATGGGAGAACTGTGTGCCAAGTTTGGTTCAGTTCCATCATTGGTGGGGTTCAGAATGCTCTTTGATTTTAGTGAACTATAGATCCCAGCAACTACAACTCCCAAATGACAAAATCAATTTTTTTTAGTGAAGGACATACATTGGGTTGTTAGGTGTCTTGTGTTCAAATTTGGTGTCAATTGGCCCACTGGTTTTTGAGTTCTGTTAATCCCACAAACTAACATTACATTTTTATTTATATCGATTTACAGTATTTCTATTCGGCCCTTCTCGCCTCGCAGGGGACTCAGGGCAGATCACAATGCACAAACATTCAGTGCCATAGACACACAACATATATAAACAGACACACAGAGGCTATTTAACATTCCAGTTTCATTAGGATATACTTGAATTCCAGCCACTAGGGGAGCTGTTGCTTCACCCTCCACTTGTGACACCAATGGAGTACTTCCTCATTCTTTGCACACTGCTGGAGATTGTTTTTCTTTTTTTATGGCATCGTAAATTAGTTAAACTAGCCTCCCTATATAAAGCAGTATCTAAATTGGGTTGTTGTACGTTTTTTCGGGCTATATGGCCATGGTCTAGAGGCATTCTCTCCTGACGTTTTGCCTGCATCTATGGCAAGCATCCTCAGAGGTAGCATCCACCTCACTACCTCTGAGGATGCCTGCCATAGATGCAGGCGAAACGTCAGGGGATAATGCCTCTAGACCATGGCCATATAGCCCGAAAAAACCTACAACAACCCAGTGATTCTGGCCATGAAAGCCTTCGACAATACAGTATCTAAATTTCCTACTTGAGAGATGCAACCATCTTTCGGGCTGCAAAGGTCGACAGCAAACTAGACAGATGGTCAGGAGCTTACTCCGACCCAGGCTGGCTTCAAACTCATGACCTTTTGGTCAGTAGTGATTTTAATGCAGCTGACTCCCAACCAGCTGCGCCACATTTGGGCACATTGAACATTCGTGCCAAGTTTGATCCAGATCCATCATTGTTTGAAATACGGTGAGCGTGACCTTGCCTGCGGAGAGTTGGGCATGTGCCATCTTTGGAGGCGGTGAGTCAGGACGCTTCCATTGTATCGATTGGACTTGAGTCTCAGGATCAGAGGGATGGACCCAGTTTTCCTTGTGTGTGATTCGTATGCTGTACCTATTGATCTACTCACACTTGCATGTTTTCGAACTGCCACGTTGGCAGAAGCTGGGGCTAACAGCGGGAGCTCACCCTGCTCCCTGTATTCAAACCTGTGACTTTTCAGTCAGCAAGTTCAGCAGCTTGGCGGTTTAACCCACTTGACCATATACATATATAGGTAAAGGTAAAGGTTAAGTCCAGTCATGTCTGACTCTGGGGTGTGGTGCTCATCTCCATTTCTAAGCCGAAGAGCCAGCGTTGTCCATAGACACCTCCAAGGTCATGTGGCTGGCATGACTGCATGGAGCGCCCTTACCTTCCTGTCGGAGCGGTACCTATCGATCTACTCACACTTGCATGTTTTTGAACTGCTAGGTTGGCAGAAGCTGGGGCTAACAGCGGGAGCTCACCCTGCTCCCCGTATTCGAACATGCAGCTTTTCGGTCAGCAAGTTCAGCAGCTTGGCGGTTTAACCCA
>NW_026847993.1:6741563-6746563 GCF_025583915.1 Anolis sagrei ordinatus | reverse complement strand
ATTATTATTATTACTATTATTATTATTACTATTATTTACACTACGTAACATGATTTCCCCTGAGTCGTTATTAGTACCCATCATATATGTATTCCAATAATACACATACACATATATACATATATACATATAGCTTTCTCTATAATTTATATATTATATTATACTATATTATATTATAATATTTACATTGTATTGGGATACATGGTATGTGTATACCAATAATATACCTGTGCACATACATATATACATATAGATTTCTCTATGAGCTACATATTAGATTAATTGTATTGTTATACATCATATATGGATACCAATAATACACACATACATATATCTATACAGCTTTCTCTATAAACTATATATTATATTATTATAGTACATTAATATTTACTTTGTATTGGTATGCATGATATAGGTCTACCAGAAATATATATATACATATATACATATAGTTTTCTCTAAAAACAATATATTATATTAATATTTACATTGTATTGTTATGCATGATATATGTATACCAATAACACACACACTTATATATATATATAGCTTTCTCTATAAACTATATATTATAATATAATATAACATAATATTTACATTGCATTGATATACATGATATAGGTATACCAATAATACACTCATACATACATATAGCAATAATACACTCATATATACATATAGCTTTCTCTGTAAACTATATATTATATTATTATAGTACATTAATATTTACTTTGTATTGGTATACATGATATAGGTATACCAAAAATATACACATACATATATACATATAGCTTCCTGTAGAAACAATATATTATATTCATATTGACATCGTATTGGTATGCATGATATATGTATACCAATAACACACACACACTTATATATATATATAGCTTTCTCTATAAACTATATATTATATTATAATATAACATAATATAATATTTACATTGTATTGATGTACATGGTATAGGTATACCTATAATACACACATACATATATCCATATAGCTTACATACAAATGTGTTTGTTGTGCATGCAATTGTGTTTGTTGTGCATGCAAATGTCGTGCATACAAATGTGTTTGTTGTGCATGCAAATGTGTTTGTTGTGCATGCAAATGTGTTTGTTGTGCATGCAAATGTGTTTGTTGCGCATGCAAATGTGTTTGTTGTGCATGCAAATGTTGTGCATACAAATGTGTTTGTTGTGCATGCAATTGTGTTTGTTTTGCATGCAAATGTGTTTGTTGTGCATACAAATGTGTTTGTTGTGCATGCAAATGTGTTTGTTGCGCATGCAAATGTGTTTGTTGCGCATGCAAATGTTTGTTGTGCATGCAAATGTTGTGCATACAAATGTGTTTGTTGTGCATGCAATTGTGTTTGTTGTGCATGCAAATGTCGTGCATACAAATGTGTTTGTTGTGCATGCAAATGTGTTTGTTGTGCATGCAAATGTGTTTGTTGTGCATGCAAATGTATTTTTGTGCATGCAAATGCCATTGTGCATGCAAATGTGTTTGTTGCACATGCAAATGTATTTGTTGTGCATGCAAATGTGTTTGTTGTGCATGCAAGTGTGTTTGTTGTGCATGCAAATGTATTTGTTTTGCATGTAAATGTGTTTGTCGTGCATGCAAATGTGTTTGTTGTGCATGCAAATGTATTTGTTGTGCATGCAAATGCCGTGCATGCAAATGTGTTTGTTGTGCATGCAAATATGTTTGTTTATTTTGTTGCACAGCATTGCAGTTGAGCCAAAGGGCTGCGCATCACAATCAATGCTTAGTTCTATGCTAGAGGAGAGCATAGGATAGGAACATATGAGCAGGGTTATATATTCACATCGGCTGCCCACAGATTTCTAAAAATGAGCGTGCCTTGAAGCTGAGGTCTGCAAAATTGCAGGTTCGTGCATAGCTAAAGCTATTGAATGCCGAAAGGTTGAATGTTTATCTTGGCTCTTTGGTGGCTCAAGAGGAATGGAGCCCGAAGGAGAAAAGGATATAAGGAAGCTGCCTTACAGTCTGAATATTTATTTATAAAGCTTGAGCATCCCTTGCAATATCCCTTTGTTTACTGAGAGTGCAATGTACACACACTTGGCTTCATGCACAAGACTTTTGCAAATATTGTGCACAAGGTAGCCTACGAGGGATGTGCATTATAATGTATGTGCAAAACAGAATGGAGATCTAATTATTATTATTGGGTTGTTGTAGGTTTTTCCAGACTATATGACCATGTTCTAGAGGCATTTTCTCCTGACGTTTCGCCTGCATCTATGGCAAGCATCTCAGAGGTAGTGAGGTCTGTTGGAACTAGGAAAATGGGTTTATATATCTGTGGAATGACCAGGGTGGGACAAAGGACTTTTGTCGACTGGAGCTAGGTGTGAATGTTTCAACTGACCACCTTGATTAGCATTTAATGGCTTGGAAGTGCCTGGGGGGAATCTTTTGTTGAGAGTGATTTGATGTGCCTGGTCATTCCAAAGATATATAAACCCATTTTCCAACTTCCAACAGACCTCACTACCTCTGAGGATGCTTGCCATAGATGCAGGCGAAATGTCAGGAGAAAATGCCTCTAGAACATGGCCATATAGCCCGGAAAAACCTACAACAACCCAGTGATTCCGGCCATGAAAGCCTTCGACAATACATTATTATTATTATTATTATTATTATTATTATTATTATTAAATTTAATTATTGAATTATTATTATACGTATTTTAAATTAGTATTATTAAATTTAATTATTAAATTGTTATTATTTTAAATTATTATTATAATAAAATTATTTTTTTTAATTATTATTTTAAATTATTATTATTATTTTAAATTATTATTATTATTTTAAATTATTATTATTATTATTATTATTCCGCTTTATCTCTCCCAAAGAGGACTCAAAGGTCGGATGGGCATCTTTTAGGTGTGCTCTAGTTGTGCCTTCCCTGCATTACAGAATAGGGACTGGATGGCCTTTGGGGGTCCCTTCCAGCTCTAATATTGTATGCTTCCATAAAATGCCTACCACTCAAGAGAATGGGAAGTTACAAGAACAGAGCAATGGGACCTTTGTGTTATCAAAGGCTTTCATTGCTGGAATCACTAGGTTGCTGTGGGTTTTCTGGGCTGTAAGGCCATGTTCCAGCAGCATTCTCTCCTGGCATTTCACCTGCATCTGTGGCTAATGGCATCTCCAGAGACCTGTTGGCAGTAAAGCCAGTGGGAGTGTGTGTGTGTGTATGTGTCAATAATAATAATAATAATAATAATAATAATAATAATAATAATAATTTAAAATAATAATAATACATAATTATAATTTAAATATATATATATGCCGTCCCCTGCCACACACTGCTGTGGCCCAGTCTGTGTATATGTGTTTTGTGTTTGTGTGTATATATTTGTGTATATGTGTATATATGTGCGTTTGTGTATATATGTGTGGTTTTGTGTATGCGTTGCAATGTATTTTGTAATTTTTGGCTTTTCAAGTCTCTTCCATTGTGTTTTTCAGTATTTTTATGAGTGATGGTCACTTGTTGGCCTGATAGGTGTCTTGTGTCCAAATTTGGTGTCAATTCGTCCAGTGGTTTTTGAGTTATGTTAATCCCAGAAACTAACACTACATTTTTATTTATATAGATATAGATATGGAATAATGTCCAGGGTGGGAGAAAGAACCCTTGCCTGTTTCAAGCAAGTGTGGATGTTGCAATTAGTAAGCTTGACTAGCACTGAGTAGCCATGAAGTTTGCAAAGTCAATCAGTGAAGGTACCTGCATAGATAGCAAGTGATATATATATGGATGGAATAATRTCCAGGGTGGGAGAAAGAACCCTTGCCTATTTCAAGCAAGTGTGGATGTTGCAATTAGCAAGCTTGACTAGCATTGAGTAACCAAGAAGCTTGCAAAGTCAATCAGTGAGGGTACCTGCATAGAGGCTTTGAAGCAAGTGATATATATATATATATATATGGAATAATGTCCAGGGTGGGAGAAAGAACCCTTGCCTGTTTGAAGCAAGTGTGGATGTTGGAATTAGCAAGCTTGACTAGCACTGAGTAGCCATGAAGTTTGCAAAGTCAATCAGTAGGGGTACCTGCATAGAAGCATTGAAACAAGTGAGAGATATATATGCAAACTTCATCACATATAGAATCATATAGGGATGGAATAATGTCCAGGCTGGGAGAAAGAACCATTGTCTGTTGGAAGCAAGTGTGGATGTTGCAATTAGCAAGCTTGTCTAGCACTGAGTATCTATGAAGTTTGCAAAGTCAATCAGTGAGGGGATCTGCATAGCGGCAGTGAAGCAAGTGGAGTGTATATTTACCTCTAGAATAATATCCAGGGTGGGAGAAAGAACCTTTGTCTGTTTAAAACAAGTGTGGATGTTGCAATTAGCAAGCTTGATTAGCATGAGTAGCTGCAAAGTCAATAGATGAGGGTATCTGTACAGAGGTAGCCTGGCCTCTGTTGCCTGGAGGCACCCCCTGTTTGAGATGTGTTAACTGGCACTTCAACATACAAGGCTTCTTTCTCCCACCCTGAACATTATTCCAAAGGTATATATACACTCCACTTGCTTCATTGCCAACACAATCTCTGAAGATACCATTAGCTACAGATGTAGGTGAAATGTCAGGAGAGAATGCTGCTGGAACATGGCCAGACAGCCTGAAAAACTCAGCAACCCGATGGGGCCGTTATTTGGAAAGACCCAAGCCATTCTGTAGTGGGTTTTCCCCCAATTTGGATTGTGGGTTTTTCCTGATTGCCCAATTTTTCTCACCCAGGAATGCTTCAGCAAACAGCAAGTGGCCAACACCATCCGACAGGTGCAGAAACTGCTGTCTGCGCATGAAGCCGCCCAGCTCCAGAGCCTGCGCAACTTCAAGAAGCAGCTGACCGTCCTGCAAAGCAGCGTCCTCAAGCAAGGGACCAAACAGAACGGTAAAAGCCTGGGCAGTCTATTATTATTAT
>NW_026847993.1:6654063-6736563 GCF_025583915.1 Anolis sagrei ordinatus | reverse complement strand
ACTCGTGGCTTGTTCTTGGTCTTGCAGCTCTTCTGATGTCTGAGGTGGAGTCTCCATTGGCCTGGAGAGCCCAGTTGAGGTGGTTCAGTTCATCTTGGAGGAGGTGGGGTTCACAGATTCTTTTTGCACGGTCTGCCAAGGCTTTAATGGGGCTTCTTTTTTGACTTGGGTGATGGTTGGAGTTTTTTTGTAGATATCTATCTGTGTGTGTGGGTTTTCTGTAGACGGTGTGACCCAATTGTTGATCTGGTTTGCGGATGACTAGGACATCTAGAAAAGGCAGTATTCCTTCATTTTCTTTTTCCATGGTGAACTGGATGTTTGGGTGGATGCTGTTAAGATGGTCCAGGAACCTGTTGAGTTCTTCTTCTCCATGGCTCCAAATGGTGAAGGTGTCATCCACATATCTGAACCATATCGTGGGCTTTTTGGTTGCTGTCTCCAGGGCTTGTTTTTCAAAGTGTTCCATGTAGAAGTTAGCTATGACCGGGCTGAGAGGGCTCCCCATAGCTACTCCATCTTTCTGTTCGTAGAATTCATTGTCCCACTGAAAGTAACTGGTGGTGAGGCAATGGTGAAACAGAGCCGTGATGTCTTCTGGGAACCTCTGGTTGATGAGTGCCATGGTGTCTGCTACCGGGACCATGGTAAATAGAGACACCACATCAAAGCTGATCAGTTTGTCGTTGGTATTTACAGTTCTTGTGTCCATGGTCTTGGGATTTAGTCATGTTCTCATGGGACTTTGTTTCGTTGGTGCCTCTTGGAATCCTGCTTTATAGTGCTATGGTTTATTGATCTTTGGAACACTACTTGCTTTTTAAACTTTTCATCTTTTACTTTTTAATAAACTACAAAGACTTCAGCCTATGTGCAGTTCTGGCGATTTCAGCAAGGTGAATCTATTCTGAGGTGCAACAGGTAGGAACAAGAAGAAAGCAGGGACTGCTCCTCTCTCACGGCTGGCTCTTTCTTCCCTTCCAGATGTGGACGAGTGCCAGCTTTTCCAGTCCAGCCGGCACACCCGCATCTGCCTCCACGAATGCGTGAACCTGCCGGGGTCCTACCAATGCACCTGCCCCAAAGGCTACCGCTTCCAGGCCGAACAGAACACCTGCAATGGTGAGTTCCATAGACAAAAAAAGGGGGAGAACTTGGGAGCTTTATCCATTAGGGGCGTGCAAAGGTTTGTTTCTGATTCGTTTTGCGAATCACATTCGTTAGATTTGTGTGTACGAATCAATATTAGAAACATGCAGGAAAGGTGGGGGGAATTTAAGATTCTGTAACATTCGAATGCCTCTCAAGGTCAGTTAAATTTTCAGTATAAGCAACAACAACAACAACACTTAATTTATATTCCGCCCTATATCCCCAAGGGGATAACACTACACATACACGGCAAACATTCAGTGCTATTTTGGGTAGACAGGACAAAGGCTGACAGAACAGAAAGGAGGTATGTTGTGTCGACGTCCAGCTTTTTGGCGCCTTGGAGGTTGTGCTCGAATCCAGCCACGGGGGCTGCTGTCGTTCCATCTCCTATGACCAAGAGCCATCAGAACTTTCTTTTTGTTGCTGGGCATTTTCTGATCTTTTTTCTTTGTGGTGTTGTAAAATACCTCCTTTGCTTGTTTTAGCAGTACCTAATTTCTCTACTTACAGCTCAAGCTGTTTTCAAACTGTTTAGGTAAACAGTGAGCTGGGCTGACAGTCGGGAGCTCACGCCGACCTGGGGCTTCGAACTGGCAACCTTTCGATTGGTAGACTTGATCATTGCCCAGCCTTTTGGTAAAGTCAAGAGAACATCAAGTGTTTTAAAAACCCATCCTTTTTCTTCAGCCAGACCATAGAATCATAGAATCAAACAGTTGGAAGAGACCTCATGGGCCATCCAGTCCAACCCCCTGCCAAGAAGCAGGAATACTGCATTCAAATCACCCCTGACAGATGGCCATCCAGCCTCTGTTTCAAAGCTTCCAAAGAAGGAGGCTCCACCACACTCCGGGGCAGAGAGTTCCACTGCTGAACGGCTCTCACAGTCAGGAAGTTCTTCCTCATGTTCAGATGGAATCTCCTTATGGAATCACCATAAGGAAGGAACTAGGGGGTGGGACTAGCAAACTTGGGCGGGAGACAGAGAACACAGCATTCTGGGAAATGTAGTTTGGGAAGGTGAGGCCTCCTGTGGCAGAGAATGCAAAAGGCCCTGACCTAAACTGCATTTCCCTGAATGCAATGCTCAGCATCTGAAAGCTCCAAATAGGGCTGCAAAGCACACACCTGCATTTTAGATGGATTAGGAATCAGCTGGTTTTCCCTGTAATCGGCAGTAAGAGCACCTAAAGCTTCGGAGAGCTTCTGTTCAACCATTTCAAAGCTCCCTGCTTCAGCGGTGATAGCACGATCGTCAGCATAGATGAAACTCTCTGTCCCTTCTGGCAGTGGCTGGTCATTTGTTTAAATGTTAAACATGGATGGAGCAAGCACACTCCCCTGAAGCAGGCCGTTCTTCTGTCTTTGCTATCTGCTTCTCTGGCCCTTTAACTCAACAAAAAAGCTCCTGTTTTGTAGTAGATTTCCCATAAAGCGGGTGAGGTGGTAATCCTTTGTAATATTATATATATCACCAGAAGCAACTTGCAGTATTCACTATTAATTTCCTTCCAGTTGGTTAAACTTCCATAACTATAACAGTGAGACAAATATTCCTGGGTAGGAAAGAGTTCTATATGATGTTTGGAAGGCGAAAGGTTTTGAGGACTTTATGATAGAGACTTTGGGTCCATATAATGAAGATTTATTTTCCTTTGTTATGTTTGCAAGATGTGGACGAATGCGCCGAAAACCAGCACAACTGCAGCCGTGGACAGACCTGCGTCAATGTCTTTGGGGGTTTCCGATGCGTCCGGCCCGAGTGTCCCAAGACCTTTCTCAACACGACCTACGTCAAGACCTCACCCTTGTAAGTAGAAGCCAGAGATGTAACCGGCATTGAAAAATCCATCAAACCAAATTAGCAACAATACTGATAGATTTGAGCCTGTGTCCCAACAACAACAACAACAAAAAACCCCACACTTAAGGTCTCTTTCAGATAGCAGGCACAGATAGCACTTGGAAAGCAGTTGTATTCTTTGGGATCCTGAGATGTATAGTTTGGAGCTTGAAGAGAATTCTAGATGTCTTAGAAAACTATGACTCCCCAGTAGTGTCTAAGTGCAATGTGAAATGGATGTGAGAAGTAAGGCATTGTGTAAACTATTGCAAAAGAGCCACAAAGCACACAAATAAACAAACAATATTGATAAAACACAAGAACAGGAGGGGAAATAAATGGTACACAATTGTGGGTCAATGAAGAGTCTGGACACTTAAATAAATCCATATTTTACTGGACACAGAAGTAGTGAGTAGCTCCATAAAGGACTTTATAATTGATGTAATCTTATCATGGTTTTGAGCATTAACGACAACTCTTGCTTTGAAAAATGGGTCTAAGGCAGAAAGACAAAGGTTGCCAAAGAAGCATCCTCACATGTGGTGCACCTTCACTGTTGATTTAATGCAGTTTGGCACCACTTTAACTCAATGGGAGTTGTTTCATGAGGCATCAGCCCTCTTTAGCAGATTCTAAAAAGATTACAAATTGTGTCACCATGGTGTTTTGCTTCCTTCCCGCAGGCAGTGTGAGCGCAGCCCTTGCCCCATGGAGAGCCGTGCCTGCCGGAAAGCGGCCCACTCGGTCTCCTTCCACTACCTGTCGCTGCCCTCCAACCGCAGCGTGCCCAGGGTCCTCTTCAAGATGTCCGCCAGCCGCTTTGTGGGGGACAGCCTCCGCTTCGGCATCCTGGGGGGCAATGGCCACGGGAGGCTGGTGGTCCAGCGCTCGGACCAGCACACCGGGGAGCTGGTGCTGACCCGGCCGGTGGTGGGGCCGGCCACACTAGAGGCCGAGCTGGAAATGAGCGAGTTCGCCCGGAAGGACCTCTTGGGCAAGCACGTCTTCAAGGTCACTGTCTTCGTGTCCCAGTATGAATTCTGAGGCTCTTCCTTCCTGGAGGCATCTCGGCCTGGAGAGACATTGCGGGCCACATCTGAAGACAGCCTTGGAAAATTATGACCTTCTCTCTATTCCAGTGGTTCTCAACCTGTGGGTCCCCAGATACTTTGACCTTCAACTCCCAGAAATACTAACAGCTGGTAAACTGGCTTGGGTTTCTGGGAGTTGTAGGCCAAAACACCTGGGGACCCACAGGTTGAGAACCACTGCTCTATTCGGATACGTTGATGCTCAATGCCTACATTTCCAATTAAGTCATTCTCTCCAGAACCATTTGCTGTTTCTCCTTCTGCACAGTATGGATTTCCTCCATGTGTGATGATGGCAGAACTTTGATAGCAGTCAACGCCACTCGCAAGAGGATCTTGGAAATATCTTTCATGCTATAGCAAAGATATGTTGATGCTCAATGCTCGTATTTCCAATTAAGTCATTCTCTCTATTCGGAATCATTCCTTGCTTCTCCTTCTGTTGTTGTTTATTTGTTCAGTCGCTTCTGACTCTTTGTGACCTCATGGACCATCCCATGCCAGAGCTCCCTGTCGGCCGTCACCACCCCCAGCTCCTTCAGGGTCAAGGCAGTCACTTCGAGGATACCATCCATCCACCTTCACCACCCCCAGCTCCTTCAGGGTCAAGACAGTCACTTCGAGGATACCATCCATCCATCTTGCCCTCGGTCAACCCCTCTTCCTTTTTCCTTCCATTTTCCCCAGCATCATTCTCTTCTCCAAGCTTTCCTGTCTTCTCATGATGTGGCCAAAGGACTTCCATCTTTTCCTCTAATCTCCTTCCTGAAGTATGGACTGGTTGGATCTTCTCGCAGTCCAAGGCACTCTCAGAACTTTCCTCCAACACCACAGTTCAAAAGCATCGATCTTCCTTCGCTCAACCTTCCCTATGGTCCAGCTTTCCTTCTACACAGTATGGATTTCCTCCACGTGTGATGATGGCAGAACCTTGGTAGCAGTCAACGTGACTCGCAAGAGGATCTTGGAAATATCTTTCATGCTATAACAAAGATATGTTGATGCTCAATGCCCATATTTCCAATTAAGTCATTCTCTCTATTCAGAACCATTCGTGGCCTCTCCTTCTACACAGTATGGATTTCCTCCACGTGTGATGATGGTAGAATCTTGGTAGCAGTCAACGCCACTTGGAAGAGGATCTTGGAAATACATTTCATGCTATAGCAATGATATGTTGATGCTCAATGCTCGTATTTCCAATTAAGTCATCCTCTCTATTCGGAATCATTCCTTGCTTCTCCTTCTATTTGTTCAGTTGCTTCTGACTCTTCATGACCTCATGCACATTCCCATGTCAGAGCTCCCTGTCGGTCGTCACCACCCTCAGCTCCTTCAGGGTCAAGACAGTCACTTCGAGGATACCATCCATCCATCTTGCCCTCGGTCAACACCTCTTCCTTTTTCCTTCCATTTTCTTGGAAATACATTTCATGGAGGATCTTGGAAATACATTTCATGCTATAACAAAGATATGTTGATGCTCAATGCTCATATTTCCAGTCTAGTCATTCTCTATTTGGAATCATTCCTTGCTTCTCCTGCTACACAGCATGGATTTCCTCCACGTGTGATGATGGCAGAACCTTGAAAGCAGTCAACACCACTCACAAGTAATGCTGTAGCAAAGTTATGTTGATGCTCAATGCCTGTGATTCCAACCGAATCATCCTCCGTATTTGGAACCATTTGTGGCTTTTCCTTCTACACAGTATGGATTTCCTCCATGTGTGATAATGGCAGAACCTTGGTAGCAGTCAACGCCACTCGCAAGAGGATCTTGGAAATATCTTTCATGCTATAACAAAGATATGTTGATGCCCAATGCTCGTATTTCCAGTTTAGTCATTCTCTATTTAGAATCATTCCTTGCTTCTCCTTCTATACAGTATGGATTTCTTCCACGTGATGATGGTAGAACCTTGAAAGAAGTCAAGACCACTCACAAGTAATGATATAGCAAAGTTATGTTGATATACAATGCCTTAATTCCTAGTCTGTGTTTCCAATGACGTCATTCTTTCTATTTGGAACCATTCGTGACCTCTCCTTCTACACAGTATGGATTTCCTCCACGTGTGATGATGGCAGAACCTTGATAGCAGTCAACTCAACTCACAAGAGGATCTTGGAAATATCTTTCATGCTACAGCAAAGATATGTTGATGCTCAATGCCTGTATTTCCAATTGAATCATCCTCCGTATTTGGAACCATTTGTGGCTTTTCCTTCTACACAGTATGGATTTCCTCCATGTGTGATAATGGCAGAATCTTGGTAGCAGTCAACGCCACTCGCAAGAGGATCTTGGAAATATCTTTCATGCTATAACAAAGATATGTTGATGCTCAATACTCATATTTCCAGTTTAGTCATTCTCAATTTGGAACCATCTGTTTCTTCTCCTTCTACACAGCATGGATCGCCTCCACGTGTGATGATGGTAGAACCTTGAAAGAAGTCAACACCACTCACAAGTAATGCTGTAGCAAAGTTATGTTGATGTTCAATGCCTTAATTCCTAGTTTGTGTTTCCAATTAAGTCATCCTCTCTATTTGGAACCATTCGTGGCCTCTCCTACACAGTATGGATTTCCTTCACATGTGATGATGGCAGAACCTTGATAGCAGTCAACGCCACTCGCAAGAGGATCTTGGAAATATGTTTCATGCTAAAGCAAAGATATGTTGATGCTCAATGCTCGTATTTCCAATTAAGTCATTCTCTCTCTTTATTTATGGCCTGATTTTAGAGGTTTTTTTAAAAATACTAGTAGTCAGATTTTGTTCATGTTCAGAGATTCCTCCTTTCTGTTGAAAATTTCCACATGTTTGTGGATTTCAATGGCTTCTCTGTGCAGTCTGTGTCCAGGTTGGTTCATTGAGTTCATCAACCAGAGAAGTCTGCCGTAGCAGAGCACTTGATGAACCAACTTGGACACAGAATATTATTTGGGAACACAGAAATCCTTGACCACCCTGACAACCACCATGTCAGGCTACACAGAGAAACGTGTGGACAATTTCAATAGAAATAGAATTTCAGACAGGAAACAATCAGGGCTGGGGAACACCTCCCAACAAAGGATTCCCCCAGACACAAAGCGGCCAGGCTTTGAAACAGCAAGGCCATTCAATGCTAATCAAGGTGGCCAATTGCAACAAGCAGACAAGAGTTCTTTCTCCCACCCTGGACATTCCACAGATATATAAATCCCACTTGCCTAACTTCCAACAGACCTCACAACCGCTGAGGATGCCTGCCATAGATGTGGGCGAAGCGTCAGGAGAGAATGCTTCTGGAACATGACCAGGCAGCCTGGAAAACTCATAGCAACCCAGTGATTCCGGCCATGAAAGCCTTCGACAACACATTCAAGAGAAGGACGTTGCCATCTAAGTCATTTTGCTCCTGTAAGGCTGCCTTGAAAGTATATAAAATACCAAAGTTGTAAAAATTCTCAATATCAGCCCATATTTATCTTTCTGGTCTTCGAAGGGAAAAAAAAAGTTGCATAGTAACCGTGCAAACACGGCTTACAAAAAAATAGGTTGCATCCTGAATTGTATGATGATGCATAGAAGAGTTGTGTTGTTGTGTGCCTTCGAGTTATTCCATATACACATAGACATATACTTTTAGTATGCAGATAAAAAGGGAAGGAGGCAAATGCAACAGATCCAGAAATGGGGGAATCTGTTACGGAAAAAGGCAGTCGTTGCAAATGCCAATCACAAATGTGATTCCCAAAGGAGTCAAGCAGCTTATATAATGCAAACATACCTTGTTCCTTGCAGACTTTCTCCTAGTCTCAGATTAAATAGGTGAAGCATCTGTTCTGTTCTTTCTTTGCAATGCCATGCTCAGGTCCCAAATTTCTGTTGGCTTTAAAATGGCATCGCTGCCTGCTCTAGCTTGGTATCAGAGGTAGAAAATATAAAAACTATAGATACGAATACTTATCACCTTTACTTGTGCAGGTACCGGTCATTAAAACATTGTGTCACATGGAAAAATTTCTTTGTAGGACAATAAACTTTTACCTGCAAAAATGCCATCCTGTTCCTGTTTTATTAATAATCTATACACCTAAAAAAAGTGAAAAAAGCATTGCAGCGCACCCAAATCCCTGGGAGTCATTCTGGACCGTGCTCTGACCTACAGGAAGCACTGCCTGAACATCAAGCAAAATGTGGGCACTAGAAACAATATCATACGAAAGCTGACTGGCACAACCTGGGGATCACAACCAGATACAGTGAAGACATCTGCCCTTGCGCTATGCTACTCTGCTGCTGAGTATGCATGCCCAGTGTGGAACACATCTCACCACACTAAAACAGTGGATGTGGCTCTTAATGAGACATGCCACATTATCACGGGGTGTCTGCACCCTACATTACTGGAGAAATTACACTGTTTAGCCGGTATTGCACCACCTGACATCCACCGGGAAGTAGCAGCCAATAGTGAAAGGACCAAGGCAGAGACATCTCCAGCTCATCCTCTGTTTAGGTATCAGCCAGCACATCAACGACTCAAATCAAGAAATAGTTTTCTTAGATCTAAAGAGACACTCGCTGGAACACCTCAGCAAGCGAGAGTCCAAAAGTGGCAGGCCCAAACCCAGCACCTCAATCCGTGGGTGATACCAGATGAGAGACTCCCCCCTGGGCACACAGAAGACTGGGCGACTTGGAAGGCGCTGAACAGACTGCGCTCTGGCAACACGAGATGCAGAGCCAATCTTAAGAAATGGGGCTACAAAGTGGAATCCACGACATGCGAGTGCGGAGAGGAGCAAACCACTGACCACCTGCTGCAATGCAACCTGAGCCCTGCCACATGCACAATGGAGGACCTCCTTGCGGCAACCCCAGAGGCACTCCAAGGGGCCAGAGACTGCTCAAAGGACATTTAATCAGCTACCAAGTTTGCAAAATTTGTGTGTTTTTTTCATCTGTTTGTTTGTTTTGTTCTGTTAGAAATGTAATACAATGTTCTGGTTGCAGATGACACGATAAATAAATAAATAAATAAATATAATGAAGTTTCAAACACGTGCCAATTATACTTATTATTACACTTATTATTATTATTATTATTATTATTATTATTATTATTATTATTATTATTATCCCACTTTCCTCCCATGACTGGGACCTAAATATATCTATACACAAAGAAAAAATGAAAATATAATATTATATAATATAATACAGTTTCAAACACATGAGCCAATTATTATTATTATTATTATTATTACCCCACTTTCCTCCCATGACTGGGACCTAAATATATCTATACACATAATAAAAGTGAAAATATGTATGTGTGTATGTGGCTGGAGTGCCTACTCACAAAGGCAAGCTCCTGCCTCCACAAACAGCCATAAGTTCCCACTATTCAGGAGACATCGATGACCCTCCCTCCAATGACATTGCAGGTTATAGTGAGCACCGTAAACATGTCCAAGAGCCCTGCCAATGTCCTCCACCCACACCACACTGCCTACCACCCAAGTGAAGGCTTTCATATGGGGACCATTTTATCCTAGATTGTATGTGTTTCCTCCACCACAGACATCCCAGTGTTTTTGACTCTCTCCATTGGTGTTGAATTTGCATAACTGCCTACTGCCTCTCCCTTAACCCTTCCCACTCTTTTCTATTGCACAGAACAAACAGAGGAATTGAACCTACTAGAGAGGTTTAGGGAGAATTCACCAAGATTTATAGGAGTTGTAGGTCCTGGGATGTATAGTTCACCTGCCCTCTAAGAATTGCACTCTGAACTCCATCTATGATGGACCTGGAACGAACTTGGCACACAGAACCCCCAGCTTTCTGAAGCTAAGCACTGCGTTCTGGGAAATGTAGTTCAGGGCAGGGCCTTTTACATTCTGTCACAGGGAGCCTCGCCTTCCCAAACTACATTGTCCAGAATGCTGTTCTCTCAGTCTTTCACCCAAGTTTGCTAGTCCGACTCTCAGTGCCTTCCTTATGGTGATCGGGCCAAACCAAAACAGGAAAACTGTTTTGTTTTCCTGTTTTGGTTTGGCCCGATCACCATAAGGAAGGCACCATGATTTAGAGGAGTTGTAGGTCCTGGGATGTATAGTTCACATGCCATCTAAGTGCACTCTAAACGCCACCAAAGATGGACCTGGAATTAACTTGGCACACAGAAGCCCCATGACCAACAAAACATACTTTGGAGGTCTTTGGAGGGATTTATAGGAGAGTTGTAGTTCACCTACACCCAGAGCTCACTTTGAACCCAAACAATGATGGATCTGGACGAAACTTGGCATGCATATCCAATCTATTTACAATAATAGAGTAAAATAATAGTAAGCCAGTGGTTCTCAACCTTCCTAATGCCGTGACCCCTGAATACAGTCCCTCATGTTGTGGTGACCCCCAACCATAACATTGTTTTCGTTGCTACTTCATAACAGTCATTTTACTACTGTTATAAATCATAATGTAAATATCTGATATGCAGGATGCATTTTCATTCACTGGACCAAACTGGGCACAAATACCCAATACACCTAAATGTGAATGTTAGTGGGGTTGGGGGAGGATTGGTTTTGTAATTTGGGAGTTGTAGTTGCTGGGATTTATAGTTCACTTATAATCAAAGAGCATTCTGAACTCCACCAGCGATGGATTTGAACCAAGCTTGGCTCCCATGACCAATGGAAAACACTGGAAGGGTTTGATGGGCATTGACATTGAGTTTGGGAGTTCTAGTTCACCTCTATCCAGAGAGCACTGTGGGCTCATGCAATGGTGGATCTGGACCAAACTTGGCACAAATACTCAATATGCCCAAATGTGAATACTGGTGGCGTCTGGGGAAAATAGATCTTGACATTTGGTAGTTGTCGTTGCTGGGATTTATAGTTCATTACAATCAAAGAACATTCTGAACTCCACCAACGATAGGATTGGCTCAAACTCCCCATGACCATCAGAAAATACTGTGTTTTCTTATGGTCTTTGGCGACCCCTCTGTCACCCCCTCGCGACCCCCTCAGGGGTCCCGACCCCCAGGTTGAGAAACACTGTAGTAAGCAAACTTTATTACGGTCGATGACCAGATCATAATGAAATAAAATAATAGAGTAAAATAATAAATGTAATAATAATAGAGTAATAATAGAGTAAAATAATAAATGTAATAAAATAATAATAATAGAATAAAATAATGTCAATGTAATAATAGACTAAGATAATAAATGTAATAAAAATAATAATAAGAGTAAAATAATAAATAACCTAGACTCGGGTATAAGCCGAGGGGAGCTTTTTCAGCCTAAAAAAGGGGGTGAAAAACTAGGCTTATACTCAAGTAAATACAGTACTTGGATTTATAGTTCACCTGCATTCACCAAAAATGGAATTGGACCAAACTTGCACCTTTTCCCTCCTGTTTCCTGCCAATCCTTCTGATAGGTAGCCCTTGAGAAAGAGTGCAGAGAGAAGCAGTAGTAGTTAAAATGACTCTTTTATTGATATACAAACCAGGTAGTCGCTTTCGAAAACCGCTTCGGAACGGGGAAGGACGTGCCGAAGCGCCTCATGACAAAGATGCAGCTTCCCAGTTGAACGGATGGGAAGGCGATCTCTCCAAGCTTCAGAGAAAGGAGTCCTCCAAAGAGGGGTGTCCAAGGTCTCCAAGGATTCCCTCTTTAAGCAATTCAAGCAGACTGTCCTCTGAAAACCCAGGAGATGGTGAGGGACCCCCCAAAGCACCCCCGGCCCTGATATAGCAGAGCCCGTCCCAGGCAAAGCAGCAGAAGAGTCAAGTCTTGGAGGCCGGAGGGAGCCGAGGCCGGGCTCCGTTCCCCTCCGGAAACATTCACGAGTGAGTAAGGCACTCTGAAAGAAGAGGAGAGAGGTCGGCTTGGCCTACGACCTCGAGAAGAGAGCTTTTAACTGGAGAGTAATGCTAAAAAACAAATCCCTGGAGCGAGCGGATGATAGGGGAAGAAGGGTGGGATTCGGCGTCAATGCAAATACGGACCTGTTTAAAGTGCATCAGAAATCCAAAGCGGAGTGACTCTTGGAAGGATGGGTTTGGGGGAGTGTAAGAAGAGGAGAATTGGTAGCAAACGAATTTTCCTGGTAAACTATGCTTAGAAGAGGAAGGTTGCAAAACACGGCTAGGTGAGTGATAGACGGAGCGTGGGAAAACAATAAGCAAACCCTTCTGCTCCATCTCGCTCCTAGAAAAGCACCTTCTGCTTTTGGCATCAAAGCAGCGAAATGACGGATTCGGGAAGCCAAACAGGAGTGGACAACGGCAAGAGGGCAACAGGGGTCAGGTGGTGCCTCCCAACCCAGAATGGGCGCGAAACGGAAGGCAACCTCTACGTTTCCAAACATTTAGCTTGATCTAAATTCACGGAGAGATACTCAAGGGGATATTCCAAAGGTATCTCCACCCAACAAGTGAGAATGAAGCAATACGGGAGGTCCAAGGAGGTTGTGGGGATGGGAGAAAAAAGCAAAACAAGCCTTGGTGAGAAGGAAGCGTTTGCCCCACTTATTCCCGTTTCGGACAAAAGTCCAAAACTCATCTCTTTTGGGTCCAACGCCTCTCTACCTGAGGTGAGGAACCTGCTGGTGAGGAACCTCAACCCAGAGGACATTCTTACACTTAATTTCTCCAGTCCCTTTTTGGCATAGTGTCATCATTACAGTTTGCAACTCAACCCACAAATGGCTACCGGAGAGAACCTGACCGATCCCAAAGTGCTCTCTGTTGCACTCAGGTGGGAAAAACTACTTTGCCTCCTCATTCGAATGTCCGTCAGAAGCCTCAAGAAAGACTCCTCAATCCATGCGAGGAGCCACAAATGGCTACTGGAGAGAACCTGACCGATCCCAAAGTGCTCTCTGTTGCACTCACGTGGGAAAAACTACTTTGCCTCCTCATTCAAATGTCCGTCAGAAGCTTCAAGAAAGACTCCCGTTCACAAAGAAGCATTTGGAGAATCCCAGTTCCAGTCTCAGCTTGAGATTTGAACTGGGAGAGAGTGGGACTAGGGACAGTCCAGTGCTGGGCCTGACCAAAACAGAAACTATCAGACAGTGGACCGGAGTGAAAAAGACAGGCCAACAGAAGACAAGGCATCATCTACGACATGGCTAGGACTCATTGGAAGAATCTCAGAAGCCTTGTTGATATCTCCCCAATCAACTCAAACAAAAATTGAGCCCCAAACCCCACCATTTATGCAGCAGAGCAACACAATATTGATATCGCATGGCATCCTATCAGTGGCAAGCGGAAATCCACCTTACGCCTCCGTACGCATTTTTTTCAGACATCGCAGAGCAAGGGATTCCCTTTCTCCTTACGCAACGGCTCATTCTCTGCATACAAACACACACAAAATCACTGCAGCAAAGGCTCCCATGACTGCTCCGTTGCTAATAAAAAGCAGAAGAGATCAGAGTAGCATCATGTTAAGGTGGATGCTGAACTATCAGAAGAATCCAGTCAATCGCAGATGTTCCAATAGGAACACATCCAGACATGTATCCAATCCCCTCCAGCCTCCATTACCAATGAGGGATCAAGCAGAAGAGATCCCAGAGGCATCATGTTGTGTCTCCAGAGGTGAATACTGAGCTATCCAGAGGAATCTGGTCAATCTCTAGAGATGTTCCAATAGGAACACAGCCAGACATGTCTCCAATCCCCTCCAGCCTCCATTACCAATGAGGGATCCCAGCGGCATCATGTTATGTCTCCAGAGATGGATGCTGAACCATCAGAGGAAACCGGTCAATTGCAGGAGATGTTCCAATAGGAACACAGACAAGCATGTCTCTGATCCCCTTCATCCTCCATTACTAATGAGGGATCAAGCAGAAGAGATCCCAGTGGCATCATGCTATGTCTCCAGAGATGGATGTTGAACCATCCAGAGGACTCCAGTTGATCTCAGGAGATGTTCCAATAGGAACACAACCAGACATGTCTCTGATCCCCTTCAGCCTCCATTACCAATGAGGGATCAAGCAGAAGAGATCCCAGAGGCATCATGTTATATCTCCAGAGATGGATGCTGAACTGTCAGAAGAATCTGGTCCATCACAGGAGATGTTCCAATAGGAACACATCCAGACATGTCTCCAATCCCCTCCAGCCTCCATTACCAATGAGGGATCAAGCAGAAGAGATCTTAGTGGCATCATGTTATGTCTCCAGAGGTGGATGCTGAACTATCAGAGGAATTCGGTCGATTGCAGTTGGTCCAATAGGAACACAATCAGACATGTCTCCAATCCCCTCCAGCCTCCATTACCAATGAGGCATCAAGCAGAAGACATCCCAGCGGCATCATGTTGTGTCTCCAGAGGTGGATGCTGAACTATCCAGAAGGTTCCAGTTGATTCCAGGAGATGTTCCAATAGGAACACATCCAGACATGTCTCCAATCCCCTCCAGCCTCCATTACCAATGAGAGATCTATTCCATAGGAAGTTCTGAGAGCTGGGTTCCACATGCAGAGAGACTTGACCATAAATGATTTCTGCTATTGTTCTTTTGGAGACCTCTGCAGAAAAACGGGAAGACTACACTGTGGCCCGGAAGGTGGACAACTTCCAGTCGTTGGCATGGGAGCCACAAAAGAGCCCGGCTTGCAGCCCTTTGGGGTATGCTCGTTGGCAACCCTACAAGAACGGTCTATAATAATTGATTGCCACTGAAAATCCAACTCTATACTCCCCTTCCTTCCCACCAGTTACAAAAACATACCGCGCAACCAACCGAAGACACAGAAGAAGTGAGGAAAGAGGGGCCACTCCATAGAGCTTATCTCAACGTCATCCCAATCTGATGCCAAGGAGCCTGCGAAGGATGAACAACAATGCTTTTTGGGGTTAGGAGGCTCTTTCCACACTAAATGATTGCACCGCTTCCAAATAAGCGGACGAGTTTTCCTTCTAATTCCTGCCAACCCTTCCAACAAGATGGCCTACAAGAAATGAAGCTGCAAATCGCGACAAAGGAGGAGAAGAGGTCTCTCGTGTGTGCAAAACCTTTGCTTGGGTCCATGGGTGATATGATTAAAGGTCACAAGAGGAGTCCCAAAGCCCGAGCTGAGCACCAGGAGTTGTGCCAGGCCTTGCAATGCCACACAAAGAAGGTTTAGGTCTACACTTCCTCACTTCCTCCCTTCCCAGGAGTTTTTGTGGCCTACTAAGGTGAGAACACAATCAAGGAAGGCAGGAAACCCCTCAAGGTGGGACAGGATAAAATACGGGCATTTACAAAAATGTAACAGACCAGGAAGGCTACTTGGAAGCCTTCTGAGCATCAAGGGAAGAGCCTGGGTGGCCACTGCCCTTTGAGGGAGCTGCGTTGGCCTCACTTTCCCTGGAAGCCGCTCAGCTCCATGTCCTCCTTGCGCCGTCGGGGCGTGAAGAGGGAGCTGAAGGGGTACAGCTTGGCCTTGGCTTGGAAGCGCTGCCCGGCCAGGTCGATCTCGTACTCGCCCCGGTTGACGAAGTCGGGCGTCACCAGCTGGGGCTCCCCGGTCTCGGGGTCCGGGTTCTGGACGAAGCCCAGGCAGACGTGGCGCTCCAGCGTGTAGCTGTAGGCGCTGCTGGTGGTCTTGCCCACGCACTGGCCGTTGCGGTAGATGGGCTCCCCCCACCAGGGCCAGAGGTCCAGGTCCGTGTCGTGGTCCTCCAGGATGAACATGGTGAAGCGCTTGTAGACCCCTTCCTGCTTCTGGCGCATCAGCGCATCCCGCCCTATGAAGTCGGTGCCCTGCAAGGGAGACAGGGAGGGAAAAGGAGGGCATTTCCTCAATTCCTCAGGCACACTTTCCCCCGTAAATAAACATCTTTAAAAATTGGGTCCCCTCTCAGAATCACAGGTGGAGCGTATGTGTTTTTGTTGTCCTGGAATTAGGGTGCGTCTTACAATTGATGGCATCATTCAATGGAAGAAATACAGTAGGTGGGTAGGCAGGCAGGCAAAGAAGTAAGGAGAAATAGTGGATGGATGGATAGATGATAGACACAGACAGACAGACAGACAGACAGACAGACGGATAGATAGAGGGAGGGAGGGAGGGAGGGAGGGAGGGAGGGAGGGAGGGAGGGAGGAGGATGGATAGATGAGATAGATAGGTAGATAGATAGATAGAGGGAAGGAGGGAGGGAGAGAGAGAGGATGGATAGATCAATGGATGGATAGATGATAGAGAAATAAAGATAGATGGATAGATGGATAGATGGATAGATGGATAGATGGATGGATGGATGGATAGATAGATAGATAGATAGATAGATAGATAGATAGATAGATAGATAGATAGATAGATAGATAGGTGGGGTGGGTGGGTGGGTGGAAGGAGGAAGGGAGAGAGGGAATGGATAGATCAGTGGATGGATAGATGATAGAGAGAGAGAGAGAAGGAGGAAGGGAGAGAGGGAGAGAGAAAGAGGATGGATAGATCAGTGGATGGATGGATAGATGAGAGAGAGAGAGATAAAAGGAGGGAGAGAAGGAGGGAGAGAGGATGGATAATCGATGGATAGATGATACAGATAGATAGATAGATAGATAGATAGATAGATAGATAGATAGATAGATAGATAGATAGATAGATAGAGGGAAGGAGGAAGGGGGAGAGAGAGAAAAAGAGAGATAGAGGATGGATAGATCAGTGGATGGATAGATGAGATAGAGAGAGATAAAAGGAGGGAGGGAAGGAGTGAGAGAGAGGATGGATAGATCAGTGGATGGATAGATGATAGAGAGAGAGAGAGAGAGAGAGATAGATGGAAGGAGGAAGGGAGAGAGAGAGAATGGATAGATCAGTGGATGGATAGATGATAGAGAGAGAGAGAGAGAAGGAGGAAGGGAGAGAGGGAGAGAGAAAGAGGATGGATAGATCAGTGGATGGATAGATGAGATAGAGAGAGATAAAAGGAGGGAGGGAAGGAGTGAGAGAGAGGATGGATAGATCAGTGGATGGATAGATGATAGAGAGAGAGAGAGAGGGGGGGAAGGAGGGAGAGAGAGGATGGATAGATCAGTGGATGGATAGATGAGATAGATAGATGGATACTGTATTTCGCCAATTCTTTGACACCCTTTTCTCCCTAAACAGACATCTCTAAAAATGGGGTGCCTCTCAGAATCACAGGTGGATCTTACGTGTTTTTGTTGTTGTCCTGGAATTAGGGTGCATCTTACAATTGATGGCACCATACAATGGAAGAAATATGGTAGGTGGGTAGGCAAGCAGACAAAGAAGGAGAAATAGTGGATGGAGAGATGAAAGAAACACATAGATAGATAGATAGATAGATAGATAGATAGATAGATAGATAGATAGATAGATAGATAGATAGACAGACAGACAGACAGACAGACAGACAGATAGTGTATTTCTCCAATTCTTTGACACACTTTTCTCCCTAAATAAACATCTCTAAAAATGAGGTGCCTCTAAGAATCACAGGTGGATCTATGTGTTTTGTTGTTGCTGTTAGTCCTGGGATTAGGGTGCGCCTTATAATCGATGGCATCACACAATGGAAGAAATAAGGTAGGTAAGTAAGCAGACAGACAGAGGTAAATAGAGATAGTGGATGGATAGATAGTAGAAATAGATAGATAGATAGATAGATAGATAGATAGATAGATAGATAGATAGATAGATAGAGGAAGGGAGGAAGGGAAACAGAGAAAGAGAGAGGATGGATAGATGAGATAGATAGGGAGGAAGATACTGATGAAGAGGTAAGGAGAGATAGTAATGGATAGATGATAGAAACAGATGGGGAGGGAGAGAGAATGAATGGATAGATGAGTGGATGGATATATGATATAGATAGGTAGGTAGGTAGGGAGATAGCGATAGATAGATAGATAGATAGATAGATAGAGGTCAACCCTATACGTGGAGTTGGGAGATGGATGGATGGATGGATAGATACTGTATTTCTTTAATTCTTAGACACATCCCCCCCCCCCCAAATAAACATCTCTAAAAAGTGGGTGCCTTAGAATCACAGGTGTATCATATTCATGTTTCTTGTTGGTCCTGGAAGTAGGGTGTGTCTTATCATCAAAGGCATCATACAATGGAAGAAATAAGGTAGGTAGACAGGCAAGCAAAGAGGTAAGGAGAGATGGCTAGATAATAACTCCCACCTTGGTTGGGAGTCAGCTGCATTAAAATCACTACTGACCGAAAGGTCATGAGTTCGAAGCCAGCTCGGGTCGACATAAGCTCCTGACCATTTGTCTAGCTTGCTGTCGACCTTTGCAGCCTGAAAGACAGTTGCATCTGTCAAGTAGGAAATTTAGGTACCGCTTATGCGGGGAGGCTAATTTAACTAATTTACGATGCCATAAAACTCTCCAGCAGCATGCAAAAGAATGAGGAAGTACTCCATCTGTGTCACAAGTGGACGGTGAAGCGACAGCTTCCCCGGTGGCCGGAATTCTAAGCATACCTCATGAAGCTGAAAAGTTAAATAGCCTCTGTGTGTCTGTCCATATATGCTGTATGTCTAATGGCACTGACTGTTTGCCATGTATATGTGCATTGTGATCCGCCCTGAGTCCCCTGCGGGGTGAGAAGGGCAGAATATAAATACTGTAAATAAATAAAATAAATAGAGATAGATGGAGGGAGGGAGATGGATAGATGATGGATAGATGGTATGAATGGTGTATTGCCAGTTGCGAACAAATGCCCACATCCATTCATGACCACTACTGTGTTGGGAGTGAAGGGATAACTCCAAAGACACCCCCACCCGCCCGCCCCCCGCCTGGTCCCTTCACTTGCCTTCTCCAGCTTAACCCGGAACTCGCGCCCGCACTCCAAGGGGGTGGTGAAGGCGTCCAGGTCTTGGCCCCAGAAGGCAAAGAACTTCTCGATGCGGAGGCTGCGCAGCGCATAGTAGCCCGAGTTCCGGATACCGTACTTCTGCCCGACGCTCATCACTTCATTGTAGACGTGCAAAGCGTACTGGGAGGAGGGAAGACGGAACAGAGTCACTCCAATGAAGTTTTTAAAGGTTTTCAATTCTCTGTGTTATTGTTTATATGTGTGTTATATTCATTGCACTGTTTTATTTGCTTGCGGTTTTGTTTTTACTGATGTGTTGTTGGGCTTGGCCTCTTGTAAGCCGCCCCGAGTCCCCTTGGGGAGATGGTGGCGGGGTATAAATAAAGATTATTATTATTAAGATTCAACCCCACAATCAAACGAGACGAGGCCTCCCGATAAGGCCAAGTTCCCTTTCTTTATATTTTCCCCGTCAACACGATTCCAAACTCAGATTGTGCTCAAACAGAACTTGCACAACACTCCTGTTTGTCTGCAAATCTTTGATGCGCACAACACACAACACATAGCATAAGCGTAACACACTGCATAAGCTGCAATGGAGGACCTGCAATGGAGAGCCAGTCTTAAATGTCAGAGTTTGGCGGTGCACGGCGGAAGGATTGCTAGATCAGCAGACACTGCGTTGCAAAATAAGGACTCTGCAGGCTTTGAGTTACAAAAGAAACTAAGTTTTACTAAGCACATTCAAAAGACACGTCTTACTACAGCAAGCTACAATTCAGGAACAAGTCAAAACGAAAGTCTCTTCACATCTGCTAATCTCTTCTTCCTGAGACCGGTTACTCCCTTCTGTTCCCAGCAAGAGCAAACATTATCTTACTTCTCTCAAGGTCACATAATCACAGCCTCATGGAATAAACATTCTGCACAGCATTTCTAATTGTTGCAACCCAGAGCAGGAAACTGGACCCTAAGACAACAATCCACCACACTTGACTTCAGGAAAAAAAACAATCCTTTTTATTGATGAAAGATGAGTACAAAAATAGAGGAAAAATGCAAGGTAAAAAGCCACAGTAAAAATCAGCAACAAGAAATGTCCATGAACAAAATCAAAGACCCACAGTAACACTGCTAAATCCTGGAACTTGTTAGCAATCCACTAACCGTACTAGAAGCACTAGAAAAATTCCTTGGAACAAAGCCACTGGAAGCAGGAGAATTGCAAAAGTCTGCACATAAATCTGAAACGATGCCTGGACTAAATGGGCATCCAGGCCAAGCGTTTTTAAAGCATAGAAATCTATTTTGTGACGTGCCTGAAGGCCGTGTTTGCATTTCCCTTAATCTAGCTGACCTCCGTAAACTCTGCGCTTCGCCTCTGCTTTGCCAAATCTGCCCCCGTCTATCCTCATTAGAGGGACCAGGTGTCAGATTATCTGGAGAACTAAAAGGGAGTGAAAGTTCAACGCTTGGCTCTGAATCATTCTCATGGGAATTTGGACTTTTGTTTTCCAAAGCAGCAGGATTTTCACTACACAAACCGTCATCTTCTACATTGACCTCAGAATCATTGACATCAGGAAATACAATCAGAGAGTCAGGTACAGGTTCACACACAGGCTGAACCCCAACACTAATACACAGTAGAATCCATCTTGGAAATACATAGAAGCACATTTAAAACACATACATAACTAAATTAATCCTGACATTAAAAAACGAGGCTACAAAGTGGAGTCCAGGACATGTGGGTGCGAAGGAGAGCAAACCACAGACCACTGACTGCAATGCAGCCTGAGCACAATGCAGCCACAGGCAAATAATAATAATAATAATAATAATCAACATCATCATCATCTTTATTTATATCCCGCTACCATCTCCCAAGGGACTCGGTGCGGCTTACATGAGGCCGAGCCCACAATACATCAACGATAAAGCAATAAGAAAACAATCAATACAACAGTTAAAATAAATCTCATAAACAAAAGTAAACAATAAACAGTAACAATAACAACAAGCATTTTAAACCTATGGCTGGGCCAAATGCAATAATTTAAAAATTAAAAAATAATGCTGGACATGGACAAGGTAGGATATAACTGGGATAGAGTTTTCAGGTAGAGATGGGGCGCACGGACAATCCTAAATCAGTGATAAAGTGCATTTAGGGACATATTGCTGAGGGCATTTCCTTATTCTGGGAAGGCACACTGGAACAACCACGTTTTCAGGCTCCTCCTAAAGACTGCCAGAGTTGGGGCTTGCCTGATGTCCCTGGGAAGCGGGTTTCAGAGTTGAGGGGCCACCACCAAGAAGGCCCTCTCCCTCGTCCCCACCAATCGTGCTTGTGATACAGGTGAGAGCGCGAGCAGGGCCTCTCCAGATGATCGAAGAGATCGTGTGGGTTCGTACGCAGAAATGCGGTCACGCAGGTAGATGGGTCCCAAACAGTTTAGGGCTTTGTAGGTAAGAACCTGCACCTTGAATTGGGACTGGAAAATGAACGGTAAGCAGTGGAGCTCCTTAAACAGGAGGGTTTAGAAGCACCGGTTAGTAACCTAGCTGCCACCCGTTGTACCAATTAAAATTTCCAGGCTGTTTTCAAGGGCAGCTCCACGTAGAGTGCATTATAGATTTATTACGGTCTTTGACCAGCACAGTACAGAATGGGGCATCGGTGCCCAAGGAAGGGAATCGCAGTTCCCAAGTAGGTAGTAGGTTTAAAAGTAGGTATAGTTCCCAAGTAGATAAGTAAGTATAAAAGCAGATTAAAAGCAGATTAAAAACATGTTATAAAAGAGACAAATTAAAAAGATAAAACAGACTAAACTTACAGTTTAAAGTGCATGTATGAATCTAAAATAGGGGGCAGCTAATAACAAATATCAGACGACTGGGAAGCTATAAAAGGGATGAGAGGGGAGCATTTACAGCATTTCAATTATTACAGATCATTCTAACTATATTCCCGGCAGGAAGTTGCCTGGTAGAGTCGGTCATCAGCCGTCTAATGTTAATTGCTGCTGCACAGAACTTGGCAACACTGTAGGTTGTCGCAGAGCAAGAGTCCGAGAGCAACAGGGAGGTGTAATATCTTTCAGTGCGCCCTGGATGTTTTAAAAGCCATGGAGTGATGAAATTAGCTCTAATGTCTCTATAGAACACACATTGGAGGAGCACATGTTCAGTTGTTTCGATGTAGCCAGACTCACACGGGCATAGTCTCTCCTGGGCAGGGGTCTTCCGGTACCTCCCCTCCAGTACTGCCGATGGGAGGGCATGGCATCTTGCCAAAGTGAAAGCTCTTCGGTGTTTAGGCACTAGGCCTGTGCGGTTTCGTTCGTTAATTCGTTAATTCGTTATTAATTCGTTAATTTTTGCATATACGAAACGACAACAAAACATATCTTCAAACCCGGAAGGGTTTTTAAATATCGAAACGGCAACCCCCACAGTATTAACGAGCTTTCGCCCGTTTCGTAAATGGGGCGGGGCGAAGGGGCGGCGCGAGCGCGCACCCAGTGAGCCAAGCCCCGCCCCTGCCTGTTGGGCGCGAGCGCGGCTCCCGATTGGCCGGCCCGCGCGCGCTCGCCCTTAGGGAGCCAAGCCTTGTTCCTGCCTGTTGGGCGCAATGACATTCTGAAGATGATGCCAAAAAAACCAGCCTGTTGTTCTGCTCCAGTTTAGGGTTTTCCTTTCCCTCACTGGATGTTGGAAATAGCAACCTCCACTAACTGTAAATATAATAAATATATGCATAATTGTTAACCTATATCAGCGGTCGGGAACCTATGGCTCTCCTCCAGGTGTGGTGGACTTCAACTCCCACAATGCCTTGAGGCTCGGCACTAGCGTGCGGGGCCGAAGCGGCGAGGAGGCGCGTTGCCCGCAGGGGTTTCCGCCCGCTCTCCCCCTCCAAGGCCAGCCTTTGCTGCCCGTCCTCCATGAAAAAGAGCCAAGGCTTCCACTTTGTAGCCACTCCAGTGGCTGCCATACATGCAGGCAAAACGTCAGGAGAGAATGCTTCTAGGACAGCGGTCGGGAACCTATGGCTCTCCTCCAGGTGTGGTGGACTTCAACTCCCACAATGCCTTGAGGCTCGGCACTAGCGTGCGGGGCCGAAGCGGCGAGGAGGCGCGTTGCCCGCAGGGGTTTCCGCCCGCTCTCCCCCTCCGAGGCCAGCCTTTGCTGCCCGTCCTCCATGAAAAAGAGCCAAGGCTTCCACTTTGTAGCCAGTGGCTGCCATACATGCAGGCAAAACGTCAGGAGAGAATGCTTCTAGGACAGCCTCGGAGGGGGAGAGCGGGCGGAAACCCCTGCGGGCAACGCGCCTCCTCGCCGCTTCGGCCCCGCACGCTAGTGCCGAGCCTCAAGGCATTGTGGGAGTTGAAGTCCACCACACCTGGAGGAGAGCCATAGGTTCCCGACCGCTGTCCTAGAAGCATTCTCTCCTGACGTTTTGCCTGCATGTATGGCAGCCACTGGAGTGGCTACAAAGTGGAAGCCTTGGCTCTTTTTCATGGAGGACGGGCAGCAAAGGCTGGCCTCGGAGGGGGAGAGCGGGCGGAAACCCCTGCGGGCAACGCGCCTCCTCGCCGCTTCGGCCCCGCACGCTAGTGCCGAGCCTCAAGGCATTGTGGGAGTTGAAGTCCACCACACCTGGAGGAGAGCCATAGGTTCCCGACCGCTGTCCTAGAAGCATTCTCTCCTGACGTTTTGCCTGCATGTATGGCAGAAATAACGAAGCTTCGGAAGTGTTTTTTTACGCATGCGCGGGGGTCCGCCATCTTTACAAAATGTTTTGTAAATATTTACGAAATTTCGTAAATACCAAAACTTTTTTGGGAAAATTTTGTAATTATTTTAAATATCGAAACAAAAAAACACCCCAATTACAAATCGATTTTAGAAACAAATTTTTTCTTGATCAAACAGGCCTATTAGGCACCTCCAGGTTAGCTACGTAAGGCATGGGAGCGATGAGCTATCTGCTATCTTCGCTAATGGTGAATGCTGGAGAGCAGGCTAAGTCTGATTGTCGCTCTCTATCCAGGATCCGTTGTCTAATAAGAGCCTTGGCTTGGTCCCATCCCATACCTAGCAGTTGTCCTTGAGAGAAGCCTAGAGTTGCGATTTTGATTGCCACTGCCTTATTCCATGTAGACTGAAATTCATCTCTCAGGGTTAATGGAGCAAGGCCACATGTTGAGAAAGACAGATGCAGCCAATAATTGAGTGTGGCTGCATTACAGTAGTCCAATCTGGAGGTGACTAAGGCATGGACTACCCTGGTCAGATCTGAAAATGGAGGACCTTCTCACAGTGACACCAGAGGCACTCCAAGTTGTCAGCTTCTGCTCCAAGGACATTTAGTACAATGCCAAGTTTTTAACTTTGTGGTTTTTCTATACATTACAACCACATTCTCAATTTGCTTCTGACACATAATTATTTCACATTAACCACATCATTGTAATACTGGAAGAAAACAGCATTTGCAAACAAACGGGGCTCTTTCCCCACGTTCCCAATTCATCCAATTAGCAGAACGACTACGTCAAGAAACATCACCAACAACCCTATTCCTGGAAGACATGAAGGACCTTCTTTGAGCAAAGCGTGTTCCTTGAACAGGAAGCGGCGTCTGGCTGGGCAGAAAGGGAGCCTTGTGCGGACGCTACCTTTTGAGTCTCAAGCAAGCCCAATATTATATATATATACATATACACACACACACACACACACACACAAAAGGGAGCGGCATTCTCGAAATGCCCGACTTTGGGTCAGACTCTGGCCAGCCAAGTTGGGAGACAACTCCAGCCTTTCACATCAGATTTCCAAAAAATGAATCTACGGCATGGAAATGGAAATCCAGACTCTGCAACGAATCAGATTATTCACTATGTATTTGAGCCCATGATTTTGGGATATAAATGAGCCTCTTCAGTGTTTGATATTCTTGGCAAAGATACCGAGAAACAACACTGCTGCTTTCCCCTTGCGACTAACTCCTGGGTGGATTGCATCTGAGGGTTGAATGAAAAGTAATGCCTCCACCTTCGTTACTTGGGTTTGGATGGGAATCTATATATATAAAAATAAAAAGGGCGTCCAACGGGACAGCAAAACTAAAAAAAAACCCCGACGAAAATTTACCAAAATTCCCATGCACATACCTCAACCCACAAGGTATGCACAAATCTATATATATATATAAATGCTCTGTGCATAAGGAGTACCTTAAAAACGAAAGAACCAATGAACAAAATCACACCAAACTTGGCAACAAAATGTCTCACAACACAAGGAGTGGCCATCACTCAAAAAATTATGATTTTGTCATTTGGGAGTTGTAGTTGCTGGGATTTGTAGTTCACCTATAATCAAAGAGCATTCTGAACTCCACCAACAATGGAATTGAACCAAACTTGGCACGCAGGCCTCCCATGACCAACAGAGAATATTAGCAGCGTTTGGTGAGCATTGACCTTGAGTTTGTGAGTTGTAGTTCACCTACATCCAGAGAGCACTGTGGACTCAAACAGTGATGGATCTGGACCATACTTGGCATGAATATTCCATATGCCCAAAAATGAACACAGATGGAGTTTGGGAAATAGACATTTGGGAGTTGTAGTTACTGGGATTTATAGTTCACCTACAATCAAAGACCATTCTGAATGAAGCCCACGAATCACAGAACTGGGGCAAACTTCCCACACAGAACTGCCATGACCAACAGAAATACTTAAGGCCATCCTGTCAACTCCCTTCAGCAGGGCAAGAAAACATAATCAAAGCCCTCCTGACAGAGAGCCATCCAGCCATAGACATATATAGATATAATGATTCACACACAAGAGACACACAAGAGACACACACACAGATACAGTATCATAGATATGAAAGGGACCTCTAAAGAAGGACAATTATATGTTGCATGTTCCAGAGTAGTCAAACCAGACACTCTCCACATCAACACTGACAAGAAATAACAAGAAATGCTGTTTATCCACAAGCAGAAAGAAATTACATATATTAGAAACCAACACTTTCTCATTACTTTATTTTCCAGATCAACAAACTGGGCCACAGCAATGCGTGGCAGGGGATGGCTAGTATTTTAATAAATAAATAAATACATACACACATACATAATAAATCAATCAATCAATCAAATGCAGAAATAATCCTTAGAATGTGCTCTTTAACGACCACCATTCACTTTTCCACATCATCACCAGACAATTGGATGCATTTCTGCCAACGATGAACAAGTTTTATTTATTTATAGTATTTATATTCCGCCCTTCTCACTCCGCAGGGGACTCAGGGCGGATTACAATGTACATATACATGGCAAACATTCAATGCCATAGACACACAACATATGACCATCCCGCTCTGGTCACATCCCGGCTTGACTACTGCAACGCTCTCTACGTGGGGCTGCCCTTGAAGACGGCCCGGAAGCTTCAGCTGGTTCAGCGCGCGGCAGCCATGTTACTAACTGGAGCGGGATACAGGGAGCACACAACACCCTTGTTGTCCCAGCTCCACTGGCTGCCGATTTGCTACCGGGCCCAATTTAAGGTGCTGGTGTTGGCCTACAAAGCCCTAAACGGTTCCGGCCCAAAATTTCTTTCTGACCGCAACCAGACCCAATTCAAGGTGCTGGTTTTGGCCTACAAAGCCCTAAACGGTTCCGGCCCAAAATACCTTTCCGACCGCATCTTGGCCTACGAGCCCACGAGGACCTTGAGATCGTCTGGGGAGGCCCTCCTCTCGATCCCGCCTGCGTCACAGGCACGACTGGCGGGGACGAGGGAGAGGGCCTTCTCAGTGGTGGCCCCCCGGCTGTGGAACACTCTCCCTACAGACATCAGGCAGGCGCCCTCCCTTATGTCCTTCCGAAAAAGCCTTAAGACATGGCTGTTCGAGAGGGCATTTAATTAAGTGCTATAATAATGTGGTAAAGATGACTGGAATGGAACAAGGAATACGAGATTGGTTACGATTCTACTACGAGACGAAGCGGATTAGTTAGTGTAATTTTATGATTGTTGTATTGTTGTATTGCTGATGAGTTGTTGTAATTGCCTTTTTGTAAACTGCCTTTTATACTGTACACCGCCATGAGTCGCCCTGGAGGGCTGAGAATGGCGGTTAATAAATGCATCAAATAAATAAATAAATAAATATATAGACAGACTGTCGCAGCTCAGAGTAGAGTCACCTTGCTCCAAACACCAAACCACACAAAGGCTGAAGGCCAAAAAAAGGCCTGAAAAACTAGGCTTATACTCAAATATATACAGTATTTAATATTTAAGACCATCTCAATAACAGAAAACAGAACCGCTCTGAGTTGCCTCTGGGCTGAGAGGGGTGGTATATAAATATAGTAAATAAATAAATATTTTTTTCTCCTTGCAAACTGAGCCTTAATGCAAAACCCACCGGTTTGGGGATAAGCGCTTTTGCAGCTCCTTTGGTCTTGGTTTGTTGCCTCCCTTCATTGCAACAGGATTTCAAATCCACACACAACCTTCTGTGTTTATTCTAACCAACCAGCTACATTTTTTGCACTGATTCTGAATTATATACTAATGCTTTTCTGTCAAGTTGCTTTGGGTCCCAACAACAACAAGCGTGCAAGCGCCTCTCACCTCAATGGGAATGTAGAGCATGAAGCCAGGCTCCCCGGTGTGGGTCATGCTCATGACGCGGATGCCGTTGGCGTAGCCCACGCTCATCTCCTGCGGAAACAAGGCCCAAGATAGAATAGGATGACAGTATTGTCTCTGTAATCTATATATACGAAAATGTAATGTTAGTTTGTGAGATTAGCATAACTCAAAAACCACTGAGTGAATTGACACCAAATTTGGACACAAGACACCTCTCAGGCCAACGAGTGACCATCACTCGTAAAAACACCGAAAAACACAGCAGAAGGGACTTCAAAAGCAAAAAAAACACCCAAAAACATTACAACGCATGCGCAAAACATATACACAAACACACATACACAGAAAGAGAGAAGGGGGAGTGAAAGAAGGAAAGAAAGAAGGATAGAGAAAGAAGGAGGGAGAGAAGAAAGGAAAGGAGAGAAAGAAGGGGAAGGAGAGGAAGAAGGAAAGAAAGGTAGAGAAGGAAGGAGGGAGAGAAAGAGGGCAAGAAGAAGGGAAAGAAGGAAAGAAGGAAAGAAAAAGGGTAGAGAAGGAAGGAAGAGAGAAAAGGAAGGAAGGAAAGAAGGAGAGAAGGAAGGAGGAAGGAGAGAAGGGAGAGAAAGGAGTGAAGGAGAGAAAGAAGAAAGGTAGAGAAGGAAAGAAGGAGAGAAAGAAGGAAGAAAGGAGGGAAAGATGAAAAGAAGGAGGGAAGGAGAGAAGAAGAAGAGAGAAGGAAGGGGAAGGAGGGAAGGAGGAGAGAATGAATAAAAAAAGTGAAAGAGGGAAGGAAGAAGGAACAAAAGAGAGAAAGGGGGAGGAAGGAAGGAAGAGAGAGGAAGGATGGAACCAAAGAGCAAAGGAAGCAAGAAAAGGAACGGAGAAGGAAGGAAGAAGAAGGGAAAGAAAAAGAGGGAAGGAAGGTAAGAGGGAGGGAAGGAACGAAGGAGAGAAAGAAAGAAGGAGAGAAAGAGGGAGGGAAGGTTGGCTACAGCAAAGCATGGCGGGTACAGCTAGTCTATATAAATAAAAATGTAATGTTCGTTTATGGGATTAACAGAACTCAAAAACCACTGGGCGAACTGACACCAAATTTGGACACAAGACACCTAACAACCCAATGTATGTCCTTCACTCAAACAAGATGATTTTGTCACTTGGGAGTTGGAGTTGCTGGGATTGATAGTTCACCTACAATCAAAGAGCATTCTGAACCCCACCAACGACAGAATTGGGGCAAACTTCCCACACAGAATCCCCATGACCAACGGAAAATATTGGAAAGGTTTGGCAGACATTGGTTTGAGAGTTGTAGCTCACCTACACCCAGAGAGCACTGCAGATTCAAACAATGATGGATCTGGACCAAACTTTGATTGTAGGTGAACTATAAATCCCAGCAACTACAACTCCCAAATGTCAAGGTCTATTTCCCCCAAACTCCACCAGTATTCACATTTGGGCATATGGAGTATTTGTGCCATGTTTGGTCCAGATCTGTCATTGTTTCAGTCCACAGTGATCTCTGGATGCAGGTGAACTACAATTCCAAAACTCAAGGTCAATGCCCACCAAACCCAGTATTTTCTGTTGGTCATGGAAGTACTGTGTGTCAAGTTTGGTTTAATTCCATTGTTGGTGGAGTTCAGAATGCTCTTTGATTGTAGGTGAATATAAATCCCAGCAACTACAACTCCCAAATGTCTAGGTCTATTTTCCTCAAACTTCACCAGTATTCACATGTGGGCATATGGAGTATTTTTGTGTCAAGTTTGGTCCAGATCCATCATTGTTTGAGTCTGCAGTGTGTCTCTGGATGTAGGTGAACTACAACTCCCAAACTCAAGGTCAATGCCCACCAAACCCTTCCAGTATTTTCTGTTGGTCATGGGAGAACTGTGTGCCAAGTTTCGTTCAATTCCATCGTTGGTGGAGTTCAGAATGCTCTTTGATTGTAGGTGAACTATAAATCCCAGCAACTACAACTCCCAAATTACAAAATCAATCCCTCCCCCAATCCCACCAGTATTCAAATTTGGGTGTATTGGGTATTTGTGCCAAATTTGGTCCAGTGAATGAAAATACATCCTGCATATCAGATATTTACATTACGATTCATAATAGTAGCAAAATTACAGTTATGAAGTAGCAATGAAAATAATTTTATGGTTGGGGGGTCCCCACAACATGAGGGACTGGATTAAGGGGATCGCGGCATTAGGAAGGTTGAGAAACACTGCTTTAAAACCTATGCGCCATCAATAGGACAAGAGATTCCCATAATCAAATCTTCCCCTTCTGTACAGTTCTGAGTTCTTTTCCATCCCTGAAGTGGCTGCTGCTCCTGTATGAGAATCAAAACAATGGAAGAGTCCCATACCTTGCAAAAGAGGGAAGGGAAATGGTCCGGCGTCATGGGCGCATAGGAGAGCTCGGAGAGGACGTCCACCGCGCGGGGACCGATCAGGTTCAAGGCTGCGGAGAGAAGAGAAGAAGGGTTGCCGTCTGTGAGATACCTGCGGAAAAAGATCCCATGCAAGGAGGCCTCCCTCTCCGGACTTCTTCCCTTTTCTCCGCTCAACAAGAGTCAGCTCAACGGAGGTTTAGCACAGCTGGTAAATCATCAGCAATTATAAAGTCTATTAACCAAAAGGTTGCAAATTCGAAACCCTGGGTTGGCGTGAGCTGCTGTCGTCCTAGCTCACTGTTTACCTAAGCAATTCGAAAACAGCTTTAGCTGTAATTAGAGAAATTAGGTACCACTAAAAAGTGGGAGAGGTGCTTTACGACACTATAAAGAAAGAAGATCAGAAAATGCTGAGTGACCAAAAAGAAGGAGGAAGTCCTGACGGCTCTTCGTCATAGGGTATAGAGCAGTGATGGGCAACCTTTTGAGAGTGGTGTGTCAAAATTTGCCAAAAAACTGAGCATAATTCAGGTGGTGTGTCACTTCAAGAAAAAAACCATAATTTCACAATATTTAGTTTAAATAACAAAAAATGTATAATTGTAATTCCCACTTTCTCTCTTATCATGTTGTTCTACCTCTCTTTATGTAAATAATATCCTTTTTGGAGTGTTTAATAAAAATATAATTTTAAAAACCCAACAAAATATTATTTATTTTTAATTTAATTTAAATGTATTTCTAGCTTTTAATATGCTGTTTAATGTATTTCTAATAATAATAATAATAATGCAATAATAATAAAGTAACATTGCAAAATAATATTTTGATATTTAATTTACCATTTCATTTAAGGCATATATATATATATATATATATATATATATAAAGGCATATATTAAAAATATTTAAAATGCATTAAATTAAAATGCATTAAATTAAATGTCAAATTAAAATTCAATTTACCTTTTCATTTAAGGCATTCTGAAATATTTGAGTAATATAGCAAAGTATTATTTATCATTTAATTTAATTTAAATATGTAACTCCGTAATATTTAGGAAACAATGCAAAATAATATTCATTTACTTAATAATTAAATAAACCAATATTATTTTGCATGTTACCTAAATATTAATAATTAAATATTTTTAAATTTGACATTTAATTTAATGCATTTTAATATTTGAATAATATAGCAAAGTAATAGTATTTATCATTCAGTTTAAATATGAAACTCCTTAATATTTAGGTAACATTGCAAAATAATAATTTCTTTCCTATTTATTTTTTAAAATGGCATAAAATAAATAAACAAATAATATCCGGAGGGTGCGTGTCAGTAGAAATGGCTACGCGTGTCAGTACTGACACGCGTGTCATAGGTTCGCCATCACTGGTATAGAGCAACAGCACCCCCTGGATTTGAGCCCAACCTTCCATGGCACCAAAAACAGCTGAAACAAACCACCTCCTGTTCTGTCTGTCTGTGTATTGTCTATACAAAGCAACTTTGAATGTTTGCCGAGCATATGTACTGTGATCCACCCCAAGTCCCCTTCAGGATGAGAAGGCGGAATATAAACAAAGTGTTGTTGTTATTGTTGTTGTTATATTATTATTACAAGAAATGGATTCCTGCTTAGAAAATATCTCAAGTCAAGCTAAAGAAGTCATTTACATTAGCATAACAAATGCCCAGTATAAGCTTCAATAACAACACCCTGCATGTTAAGTTCCTATCTTTTTCTTATGCTGTGAAATTCCCCCACCTTCCACTTCAGGTAAAGATAGCCAGCCATGCAAAGGGAAAGCACAGGATTGGCATCAGAAACAAGCATGCCCACAAGTTGTTGCACTCCAGGCCAGGAAAGCCCTCTGACTTTAAACATCACACAGCTGAGTAGAAATACAAGCAGTTTATTGAAGATATTTTTAAAGCAGTAGCAGTAAAAAGCACTCCATAAAATAGGTAAATCCAATTAGGTAGAAAGATAAGCAGGAACAAATAGTCCAGGAAATTAGTCCATCAGAGTTCATGAAAAACAAATACAGAAACTTCCAAGGTAAAACGCCAAATCATGAATCAAAAAAGGCACTTAACACATGAATCTGTCCAAGGCAAGGCTTCCAAGGACTAGGAAAGATGTATTGACTCAATTTCCAACATTGCTTTGTCTGACTACAGATTCTGTACTTGGCACTTTTATCCCCTAATCTGCCCATTGTCCCAAGTGGCCAGGAATAATAATAATAATAATAATAATAATAATAATAATAATAATACTTTATTTATACCCCGCCTCCATCTCCCCAAGGGACTCGGAGCGGCTTACATGAGGCCAAGCCCAACAACACATAATAAACAAGAAAGTAAAAAAACAAAAAATAAAAATACAGTTAAATAAATCACATATAAACATTAACATGCAAGAATTAAAAAACCTATGGCCGGACCATATGTAATAGTTAAAAATTAAAAAATAAACACTGGGCATGAGCAAGGTAGGATATATCTAATAGGGTTATAAAGAAGTGAGGGGAACGGATTTCGTTTCAGCCTTGACTCTGTTATCAATCTCTCTCAGCCTGGCAGAATGCCCGAGGTATTGGTTTGCTTACCTGTACCGAATAAAAGCATGCCTTCTATCTACTGGCTCATTAATTTCTGCAGCTGGCCCAGGTGCCGAGCTACTCTCAGGCTCAAAGTCCTGGGAATTCTCTGGTAGCAATTCAGGTCCTCTTCCAGGGACCATACCATCATCCCCAAACCCTTCAGGAATGTTCTTATCAGAAAAAACACTTTGAACAGGAATCCCATTGTCATTCTCTACATCTAGAGCAACCTCATCATCAGATATATCAGTGTTTCTCAACCTGAGGGTCGGGACCCCTGGGGGGGGCGTGAGGGGGTGTCAGGGAGGTCACCAAAGACCATCAGAAAACACAGTATTTTCTGTTAGTCATGGAGGTTCTGTGTGGGAAGTTTGGCCCAATTCTGTCATTGGTGGGGTCAGAATGCTCTTTGGTTATAGGTGAACTATATATCCCAGCAACAACAACTCCAAAATCTCAAGGTCTCTTTTCCCCAAACTCCATCAGTGTTCACATTTGGCTGTATTGAGTATTTATGCCAAGTTTGGTCCAGATCCATCATTGTTTGGGTCCACGGTGCTCTCGGGATGTAGGTGAACTATAACTCCCAACTCAAGGTCAGTGCCCACCAAACCCAATATTTTCTGGTAGTCTGTGTGCCAAATTTGGTTGCATTACATCATTGGTAAAGTTCAGAATACTCTTTGATTGTAGGTGAACACTAAATCCCAGCAACTACAACTCCCAAATGACAAAATCAATCCACCCCTAATCCCACCAGTATTCAAATCTCGGTGTATTGGGTATTTGCGCCATATTTGGTCCAGTGAACTAAAATACATCCTGCATATCAGATATCTACATGATGATTCATAACACTAGCAACATTACAGATATGAAGTAGCAACAAAAGTAATGTTGTGGTTGGGGGTCACCACAACATAAGGAATTGTATTAAGGGGTCGTGGCATTAGGAAGGTTGAGAAACACTGAGATATATGAACCTTATTGTCATTCCCAACATCCAGAGTACCCTGATCATTAGACACAATCACAGGCTGAACTCCAACAGACGTGTCAGTTAAAATGGGATCCTAACACACTAGAGTGAAAGGGCCCCAGGTGCCCCCACGTCACCTCACCTGTGTACTTCCAGGTGACATCCTCCAAGATCAGGCTGCTGTCCTCAGGCATGTGCTTCTTCAGCCAAGCCCAGCAATGGACCTGCTGGTCTGTGGGGGAAATCATGAAGAAGCTGCAAGGCAAGCAAGAGGAGACACAACTCATCGCAAGGCTTAGGAGACATGGGATGGCGGGAGAGGGAGATAGGACATTCAAGATAAGGTCAATAGAGAAGTTAAACCAAAACCAGTGAGAGAATTCCCAGCTTAATGAAGGGAGTAGAGGAGGCATGGGCAAACTCTGACCCTCCAGGTGTTTTGGAGGGTTAGGGCCCCAAAACCTCCAGGATCCTTTTATCCAATTGAACACTAGAGGCAAGGAGATCATTCAATAGGTTTATTTGATCAAAACACCCTGCTGGGTGAAGCAAAACAGAAAAACATTGAGGCGCACCTCAACATCTTGAGCATGTCAACAACAGGCTATTTTCCCCTATTCCTGCCTCATCTTTTCTTGGTTCCCTTCTGGTGCCAGCTCTTATCAGTATACTTCCGCTGCTTTTCCTCAGCTCCTGATTCTCCCTTCCTGCTTTTTCTCCCTGCTGCACCTACGTGTTACTAGGTATTTTGGGAGACATGGAAAGAGCGTCCTCGGAGACTCATGCTCAGAGGAAGAACTGTTCAAAGCTACAGACAATTAGGTCGCTGTTGCCCGTTTTTGGTCTAAAATTATTTAGCTGCTTGTGCTCCTTTTATTTTATCAGTTTTATACTTATTTATTTATGCAGGAGACATGGAAAGAGCCTCCTTGAAGACTGAGTCAAGACAGTTGGGTATTCCCTAGGCAACATTTCTTGTAAATGGCTAATCTTTCCAACCCAAAGGCATTGCTTTACAACATTCTATACAATGGGTTGTTGTAGGTTTTTCTGGGCTATATGGCCATGTTCTAGAGGCATTCTCTCCTGACGTTTCGCCTGCATCTATGGCAAGCATCCTCAGAGGTAGTGAGGTTTGTTGGAAGTAGGAAAAAAGGGGGTTATATATCTGTGGAATGACCAGGGTGGGACAAAGGACTCTTGTCTGCTGGAGCTAGGTGTGAATGTTTCAACTGACCACCTTGATTAGCATTTGATGGCTTGGCAGTGCCTGGGGGAATCTTTTGTTGAGAGGTGATTAGATGTGCCTGATTGTTTCCTCTCTGTTGTTTTGCTGTTGTAATTTTAGAGATTCTGGCCATGAAAGCCTTCGACAATACACAATGTTTTTGACACTATATATATGTATATATATGTAATACTTTTGACACAAATATATATATACACACACACACACATACACTAGCCGTCCCCTGCCATGCATTGCTGTGGCCCACTCTGGTGGTCATGGGGGTTCTATGTGGAAGGTTTGGCCCAATTCTATCGTTGGTGGGGTTCAGAATGCTCTGTGATTGTAGGTGAACTACAAATCCCAGCAACTACAACTCCCAAATGTCAAGATTCTATTTTCCCCAAACTCTACCAGTGTTCACATTTGGGCATATTGAGTATTCGTGTAGAGTTTGGTTCAGATCCATCATGCTGTGCTCTCTGGGTGTAGGTGAACAACAACTCCAAAACCAAAGGGCACTGCCCACCAAACCCTTCCAGTATTTTCTGTTGGCCATGGGAGAACTGTGTGCCGAGTTTGGTTCAATTCCCCAAGGTGAACTATAAATCCCAGCAACTACAACTCCCAAATGACAAAATAATTTTTTTGAGTGAAGGACATACATTGGGTTGTTAGGTGTCTTGTGTCCAAATTTGGTGTCAATTCGTCCAGTGGTTTTTGAGTTCTGTTAATCCCACAAACAAACATTACATTTTTATTTATATAGATATATATTAGACTTGGTTGATCCAAAAAATGGTGCAAAACTTGTTTTGGATGTAGGGGGCGCTGGTAGTTCGATTTGGAATTGAATTCCAAATTTTTTGGGGGGGAAAACAGAACTTTCAGAAATTTTTGAATCACTTTGTTAATGGCGGACACGATTGCACAATGCGTAATACGCAAGACTTGAAAGTATGGGATTTGTAGTATGGGAGTTGCAGAAAGTATGGGATTTGCAGGCAGGCAGACAACAGCCCTTCTCCCAGCCCTTCTTCTCTGCTTGCTTGCTTGCCCATTGTGCCCTTTTTCCAACCTCCCTTCAACACAACTTCCCTTCAACACAACCCTTTGTCTTTCTTTTTCCCTTCTCCCTTCCCTTCCTGGCTCCGAATGAGCCTCTGAGCCATGTGCTCCTCCAAAACTTCTCCCTTGATTGGCTGGGAGGGAAGCAAGGAGCCTCCCAGCATGCAAGCTGCTTGGCTCCCAGCAGGCTAGTAGAGGGCTGAAAATATGCAGAATCATTTCTGACTCACTTCCTGAGTTGTAACAAAAATGGTGGAAAAAGCTTCGGAAGTGCAAAGGGACTTCCGGTTTTTAAAAATGTTTCGAAATTGCTTCAAAAAGTTAAGTTTAATGAAATTATTATGAGTAACGAGTTATCCAACGCGGCTCTATCGATGCCATATCCATCTATCTTCTTTCTGTGTGTGTGTGTGTGTGTGTGTGTGTGTGTGTGTGTGTGTGTGTGTGTGTATATATATATATATATATATATATATATATAAATGCTCTGTGCATAATGAGTACCTTAAAAACAAAAGAACCAATGAACGAAATCACACCAAATTTGGCAACAAAACGTCTCACGACACAAGGAGTGACCATCACTCAAAAAATTATAATTTGTCATTTGGGAGATGTAGTTGCTGGGATTTATAGTTCACCTATAATCAAAGAGCATTCTGAACTCCACCAACGATGGAATTGAACCAAACTTGGCACACAGTTCTCCCACGACCAACAGAAAATACTGGAAGGGTTTGGTGGGCACTGACCTTGCGTTTGGGAGTTGTAGTTCACCTACATCTATCGAGAACTGTGGACTCAAACAAGAATAGATCTGGACCAAACTTGGCACAAATATTCCATATGCCCAAATATGAACACAGATAGAGTTTGGGGAAAATACACCTTGACATTTGCGAGTTGTAGTTACTGGAATTTCTAGTTCACCTACAATCAAGGAGCATTCTGAACCACACCGACAGAATTGGGGCAAACTTCCCACACAGAACACTCATGACCAACAGAAAATACTGTGTTTTCTGGTTGTTTTTGGTGACCCTTCTGATACCCCCTGTGCCCCCCCCCCCTTCCAGGTCTTGACTTTCCAGGTTGAGAAATGCTGTCTTAAGGCCATCCAGTCCAACTTCCTTCACCAGGGCAAGAAAACATAATCAAAGCCCTCCTGACAAAGGGCCATCCAGCCATTCACACACACATATATGTATATGACAGTGCAGTTTCAAAGATTTGAAAGGGACCCCTAAAGAAGGACAATGATATGTTGCATGTTCCATAGTGGACAAACCAGACAATCTCCACATCAACACTGACAAAGAAACAGCAAGAAATACTGTTTACCCACAAGCAGAAAGACATTACATAGATTAGAAACCAACACTTTCTCATTACTTTATTTTCCAGATCACCAGACTGGGCCACAGCAATGCGTGGCAGGGGACCGCTTATATATATATTAGGGCTGGGCGGTTTCGTTCGTTAATTTCGTAATTCGTTATTAATTCGTTATTTTTTTTGGATAACGAAGCGATATTGAACCATTCCGGAGCAACTAAAAATCGAAACGAATTTTTCAATTCGTTTCGTAATCGTTTAGAAATCGTTTCGTTATTATTTCCGCATGTCTGGTGCAAGTTTTATAGTTGTTGTTTGTTTTATCAATAAAAAAAATAATAATTATCACACCAACAGTCAACAACAGAGGGAGAGGGAAGCTTCAGAAGTTCCCCCTGTCCCATTTGGAGGTTTTTTTTAGCGTATTGCGCAGTCGCGTCCGCCATTAACGAATCAATTCGTAATTGTTTCGTAATTTCCAAAATTTCGAACTTTTTTAAAGAAAAATTTCGGAATTCTTTTAAAAATCGAAACGCAAAAACCCCCTAAAAACGAATCGAGTTTAGACACAAATTTTTCCGTGGTTGCCCAGCCCTAATATATATATATTATATATATACACACACACACACACACACACACACACAATGCTTTTGACACAAAATAAATAAATAAAGCAAGCATTTTGGACTTTCCCCTTGTCTCAACTTCTGTTTGAACTGGTAGTTTTCCATTCCAAGAGCTGGCCCAGAGATTGAAACAGGAACGACACATTAAAGGGCTGGCTGAAAAGGGACATGATATTTCTAAACTACAGAAGAATCTGGATAGCAAAATTTGCTAAACTTGGCCACGGTTGTCCATGCTCTGGTTACATCCCGTTTAGACTACTGCAACACTCTCTACGTGGGGTTGCCTTTGAAGACAGCTCGGAAGCTCCAACTAGTCCAACGCTCGGCAGCCATGATTTTAACAGGAGCGGAGCGCAGGGAGCATACAACCCCCCTGTTGCGCCAACTCCACTGGCTACCGATCTGCTACCGGGCTGAATTCAAAGTGCTGGCGTTGGCCTTTAAAGCCCTAAACGGTTCCAGCCCAAGCTACCTATCTGACCGCATCTCTGCCTATGAACCCACCAGGACTTTGAGATCTTCCGGGGAGACCCTGCTCTCGATCCCGCCTGCTTCTCAAGCTCGGCTGGCGGGGACGAGAGATAGGGCCTTCTCGGTGGTGGCTCCTCGGCTGTGGAACGCCCTTCCTACGGACATTAGACTAGCACCATCTCTAATGGTATTCCGCAAAAAGGTGAAGACCTGGATGTTTGTGCAGGCGTTTGAGTAATTTAGTGCAATCTGGTAATGGAACATAGGAATGGAACAATGGACGACGAACCTGGACTACGCTTGGATGATGAGAAGATTGGGTACGGTTGTTTTTTGTAATAATTGTGCATTGTAATTGCTTATTGGTAATTTATGGATAATGTGTTAAGTCAATTGTTATATGTTGTATGGAACCACTGCTGTTTCTACTGTTTTTACTGTTTGTGAACCGCTGTGAGTCGCCTTCGGGCTTGAGATACAGCGGTATAGAAGCAAAGTAAATAAATAAATAATAAATAAATAAACGGGAGGCAGACCCTTCCCCTTCCTGATTCTGGGTGGATCTGTTCCTCTCCTGCCTCTCCTTCCAGGCCCAAAAGCAGCAAACCCAGTGTTGCCCCCTCACCTGCGCTTATTGACACGGACGATGCTGCAGTCGTTCTCGTACCCGCCGTTGTGGTTGAGCATCCCTGTGTGCACGATGTGTCCGACAGGGACGTCCAGGTCATTGGAGAAGAGGTACTGCAGGACGTCCAGGGCTTGCTCTCCTGTGGACTGAATGAAGGGTTGGGGGAAGAGGATCAGATCCAGGATCAGGCACCAGCAGGAGAGCCTGCAATGAAGGCTTGCCATCACTAACATGGAAAGGGCAAGAGCAAGGCATGGGCCAATTCCCCTACGCCCAAAGAGCACTGTGAATGCAAACAATGATGGATCTGCACCAAATTTGGCACCATAGTGGGAGTTGTAGTTCATCCTGCAGCCAAAGAGCACACTGAACCCCACCGATGATGCATCGAGAGCAAACTTGCCCAACATGACAAACTTTAAGTATCGATGGAGTTTCAGGAGCTTAACCTGGCATGATATTTATTTACGACATTTATATGCCACCCTTCTCACCCCGAAGGGGACTCAGTGCGGCTTACAATGTCAGGATTAATTTAGATATATGTGTGTTTTAAATGTGTTTCTATGTAATTCTAAGATGGAGTCTACTGTGTGTTAGAAATGCTATGCAGAATGTCCATGAGGCTGTGATTAAGTAACCTTGGGAGAAATGAGATAATGTATGCTCTAGCTGGGAACAGAAGGGAGTCACCCGTCTCAGTCAGAGTGAAGAGAGATAAGCAGATGTGCAGAGAGACTTTCGATTTTCCACCAGGTTCCTGTTTGTAGCTCGCTGTGTTAAGACGTGTGTTAGATGTACTTAGTAAAACTTAGTTTCTTTTGTAACTGAAAGACTTCAGAGTCCTTATTTCGCATCACAGTGTCTGCTGATCTAGCAGTCCTTCTGCTGTGCACCCCCCAAACTCTGACATACAATATATGTATGTAGCTTGGGTGTGACCCTGGACTCATCGTTGAGCCTGGATCCCCAGGTTTCAGCGGTGACCAGGGGAGCATTTGCACAGCTTCGGCTCGTGCGCCAGCTGCGCCCGTATCTTGGGAAGTCTGACTTGGCCACGGTGGTACACGCTTTGGTCACATCCCGCCTCGACTACTGCAACGCTCTCTACGTGGGGCTGCCCTTGAAGACGGCCCGGAAGCTCCAGCTAGTCCAGCGCGCGGCAGCCATGTTGTTAACCGGAGCGGGACGCAGGGAGCACACAACGCCCCTGCTGTCCCAGCTCCACTGGCTGCCGATTTGCTACCGGGCCCAATTTAAGGTGCTGGTGTTATCCTACAAAGCCCTAAACGGTTCCGGCCCAAAATACCTTGCGAACCGCATCTCGGCCTACGAGCCCACGAGGACCTTGAGATCATCTGGGGAGGCCCTTCTCTCGGTCCCGCCTGCCTCACAGGCACGCCTGGCGGGGACGAGAGAGCGGGCCTTCTCGGTGGTGGCCCCTCGGCTATGGAACTCCCTCCCTGCTGAAATCAGACAGGCGCCTTCCCTCATGGCCTTTCGCAAGGGCCTGAAAACCTGGCTCTTCGAAAAGGCCTTCAACTAAGTGCTACGTTGTTGGAATGACCACCGGAATGTACTATGACTATGAGATTGATTATGACTCCAAACTAGACGAATGCGGATTTTTAGTTTAATTCGTTGTTGTATTGGTCTTGATTTATTGTAAACTGTTGTCTTTTTCTATGTTCTGTACACCGCCACGAGTCGCCCTCGGGCTGAGAGTGGCGGTTAACAAGTGCAAATAATAAATAAATAAATAATAAATATATATAGATAGACAGACAGATAGTAGGCTTGGGTAACCACGGAAAAATTTGGTTCTAAACTCGTTTTGTTTTTAGGGGGCCCTTGCATTTCGTTTTTTTTAATAATTCCGAAATTTTCCTTTTAAATATTTCAAAATATACGAAATTTCGTAAAATTACGAATCGATTCGTTAATGACGGACGCGATTGCGCAATATGCTAAAAAAACCTCCAAATGGGACAGGGGGAACTTCTGAAGCTTCCCTCTCCCTCTGTTGTTGACCGTTGGTGTGATAAAACAAACAACAACTATAAAACTTGCACCAGACATGCGAAAATAATTACGAAATAATTACAAATTAATTACGAAATAATTTTGAAATAATTATTTCGAATCTTAATTACTCCTCACAGCTATTCCTGCATGGCTCAATATTGGATCGTAAGCTAATTTAAATACGAATTAATAATGAATTACAAAATTAACGAACGAAACCGCCCAAGCCTAATAGATAGATAGATATACACACATACATACAATATATTATATTATTATCATAGTACACTATCAGTATTAAATATTACTACATTGTACTATACCATTATATTGTAAGATTATTAGTAATATTACACGTAATATAAATATATAATTACAATATATTATTATTAGTATTGGTATTATATTGCATTACATTATAATATTATAAATATTATATGTATATACAGTATAGTATATTATATTATCTTATATTACATTATTAGCGTAGCACAGGAGACAAGGTGGATTATATATGTGTGTTTGCGTTTATATATGTGGGAGCTTATACATGATGGGACATGATGGGAGTTGTAGTTCACCCACAACCTTATTACTATTAGTATTATATTGCATTACATTACAATATTATAAATATTATATGTATATACAGTATATTATATTACATTATATTATATTATTAGCATAGCACAGGAGACAAGGTGGGTTATATATGTGTGTTTGTGTTTATATATGTGGGAGTTTATACATGATGGGACATGATGGGAGTTGTAGTTCACCCACAACCTTATGCATTTTGTAAAATAAAAAAATGACTTCTACTAATAACCCAGGCAACGCTGGGGACCTAAGCTAGTAATAATAATAATAATAATAATAATAATAATAATAATAATAATAATAATAATAATAATGTACCTGCTCCAACTTACAAACAAATTCAACTTAAGAACAAACCTACAGAACCCATCTTGTTCCTAACTTGGGAACTGCCTGTAATCCTAAGATTCTATGGTCGTCTGTCAGGAGGGATTGGATTGTGCCTACCCCAATGGCAGAAGGGGGTTGGACTGGATGGCCCTTGGAGTTCCTCCCAACTCTAGGATGCTGTCATGCTTACGCTTATTTCGAACTTGGTGAAGGAGGACATGTCGATGACGCAGACGGCCTCCTTGCAGCACTTGACCTCTTCCCCCACAATGTCAAACCAGTCCGGCTTGTAGAAGGTCTTGCTGGCGTCCAGGGCCAGGAGATCTAAAGCGGAGGGAAGGACAAGCCTTGAGGAAGGGGAGGGGTGGCCGCTCAGCTTTCTCAGCCCACAGGAAATCCCATCTCACCTCTCCCGGGCGGCACAAAGTACTTTGCCCTCTCGAAGCCGTGCTTCTCCATCCATCGGGCTCCCTGGGCGTCCAGGCGGTCGTAGAGGGGCGAAGTGCGCAGCTGCCTCCCGGTCTGGAAGTCCCACCGGGGCACCTTGAGGTCATAGATCAGGGCTGGAGGGGAAAAGCATCCAAGGAAGGACATTTTCAGAACACTTTGCACATCTCGGCCTCTGTTGGGGTTCAGCCTGAGTTTGAACTTGAACCTGATTCTCTGTTTGTTCCTCCTGATGCTAATGAAATATATTTACTGATGCTAATGAAAATGTACCTCTTGATGCCAATGCTCCTGAAATTAGTGAGGAAGAAACTTCTGTAGGTTTGGAAAATGCCAATGTTCCTGAAATTAGTGAGGAAGGAACTTCTGTAGATTTGGAAAATGAAAGTACCAGTGTTCATGAGAATGTTTCAGAGGGAAGCCATGACCTTTCACTCCCTTCTGCACCTGGTAACTTTAATGAGAACAGAAGGGGCCAGATTTGGCAAGACAGAAGTAAATCACTCAGCTTGCGAAGGTCTTCCCGATTAAAAGAAATACAAACAACGGCTTCAAAGCAGAGGGGCGGTTCACGGAACCAATTCTTTGGCTTTAAGTGCCTTCCGCCGGGCTGACTTTCTCAGTTCAGGCATCGTTTCAGATTGATGAAGACCTTGGCAGTTCTCCCGGTTTCCCTGGCCATGGTCTTGAAAGATTTCTAGGATATCAAGCACGGTTAGTGAATTGCTAACAGGTTCCAGTATTTTACAGTGTGGCTTTGGGTTTTGCTTTGTCCATTTAAATTCATGTTTGCTGATTTTGCTCTGGCTTTTGACTTGCATTTTTCCTTTATTTTGTAACCATTTTTCTTCAATAAAAAATGATTGTTTTTCACAGTCAAGTCTGGTGGATGGTTATCTTAGGGCCTCGTTCCCTGCTCTGGATTGCAACAGCCTCTTACTTTGGTCTATGCCCGTGATGGTGAACCTATGACATGCGTGTCAGCACTGACACGCATGGCTATTTTTGATCACACGCGGCCACATGCATACAGAGAAGTACACCTTATAAGAGCCAATCTAATTCCATCCTTAAATTTGTAAAAGGCTCTACAAATTTAACATCTGCACGTTTGAGCATTGTTCACTCCATAACTCAGCATGGAATATACATTTTTCTTACTTAAACTATAAATATTGCAAAATTATGTTGTTGTTTTTCTCGAAGTTGACACCCCACCCAAGTTATGCTCAGGTTTTTGGCAAATTTTGACACACCAAGCTCAAAACTTCAATTAGTCCAACGGGCGGCGGCTAGATTACTCACCGGAGCGTCATACAGGGAGCATACCACCCCCCTGCTATGTCAGCTCCACTGGCTGCCGATCCAGTTCCGAGCACAATTCAAAGTGCTGGTTTTGACCTACAAAACCCTTTATGGCTCCGGCCCAGCGTACCTGTCCGAACGTATCTCCTTCTACGTCCCACCTCGGAGTTTAAGATCTGCTGAGGGGGCCCTGCTCTCGGCCCCACCTTTATCACAAGCGAGACTGGTGGGGACGAGGGACAGGGCCTTCTCGGTGGTGGCCCCTCGCCTGTGGAATGTGCTCCCCGGGGAAATTAGGACATCAACATCCCTCCTCTCCTTCAGAAGGAAGCTAAAGACCTGGATGTGGGACCAGGCCTTCGGGTAAGCTGGCAGATGGACAAAGACAACCAATAATGACCAGAGTAGGAAAGGACAATGACGATGCTAAATGGTTTACGGACTTGGATTTGGTGAACACTGACCACAAGATGTTTTTATTGATGCTAGTATACTGTTGATTGTTTTAATTAGATTACTGCAACACACTCTATGTGGGGTTGCCTTTGAAGACTGCTCGGAAACTCCATCTAGTCCAGCGGGAGGCAGCCAGACTACTCACCGGGGCGTCATACAGGGAGCATACCACCCCCTGTTGTGTCAGCTCCACTGGCTGCCGATCCAGTTCCGAGCACAATTCAAGGTGCTGGTTTTGACCTACAAAACCCTATACGGTTCCGGCCCAGTGTATCTGTCCGAATGGATCTCCCTCTACATCCCACCCCGGAGCCTAAGATCTTCTGGGGAGGTCCTGCTCTCGACCCCGCCTCTATCACAAGTGAGATTGGCGGGGACGAGGAGCAGGGCCTTCTCGGTGGTGGCCCCCCGCCTGTGGAATTCACTCCCCGGGGAAATTAGATCTGCAACATCGCTCCTTTCTTTTAGGAAAAAACTAAAAACATGGATCTGGGACCAGGCATTTGGACAAGCGGGCAGATAAAGAAAGAACTTCGATGATGACTAGGAAATGATTAACGGATTGGATCTATGGAACTCTGGAAAACGAAACGCTGATTATAAGAATGACTTTTATATGATGTTTTATATGATGTGTTATGTACTGGTTGTTGACTGTTTTAATTGTGATAACTGTTTTAATTACGTTTTTGTATATTATGTGTAATTTGGATAGGCATCGAATTCTGCCTTTTCTGTAAGCCGCCCTGAGTCCCCCTTCGGGGGTTGAGAAGGGCGGGGTAAAAGTACCAGAAAAAATAAATAAATAAATAAATAAATAAATAAAAAGGTTGCCCATCACTGGTCTATGCCAAGCCTGGGTAAGCTTCAGCCCTTTGGAATGGGCCGCCCTCTTCCCCCACAAGCCGATCCCGACTTACGCATGACCTCCATGACGCGATGGCGGAGGAAGGTGCGGCTGCCCTGGAGGGCACCAAAGCGCTTGAGGTCCAAGGGCCAGACGTTATCCGAAGGATAGCCATGGACCATCCATTCGGCCAGGAACCTGCCCACCGAGGAAGACAGAAAAGGGACGGGAGATCAAAGGGTGCCAACACGGATTGCATGGAGGGCGAGAGAGACACGGACAGAAAGACAGAGAGGTGAGTAAGCCAACAAGTATAGAAAAACAAGTATAAGCCTAGTTTTTCAGCCCTTTTTTGAGGCTGAAAACGTCCCCCTCGGCTTATACTCGAGTCAGTTCTTTATTATTTTACGCTGTTGTTGTTGTAATAATAACAATAGAGTAAAATAATAGAAATGTATTAATAACAATAATAAAGTAAAATAATAAATGTAATAATAGAGTAAAATGATAAATGTAATAATTGTTGTTGTTCATTCGTTCAGTCGTCTCCGACTCTTCGTGACCTCATGGACCAGCCCACGCCAGAGCTCCCTGTCGGCCGTTACCACCCCCAGCTCCTCAAGGTCAGTCCAGTCACTTCAAGGATGCCATCCATCCATCTTGCCCTTGGTCGGCCCCTCTTCCTTTTGCCTTCCACTTTCCCCAGCATAATTGTCTTCTCTAGGCTTTCCTGTCTCCGCATGATGTGGCCAAAGTACTTCAACTTTGTCTCTAGTATCTTTCCCTCCAGTGAGCAGTCGGGCTTTATTTCCTGGAGGATGGACTGGTTGGATCTTCTCGCAGTCCAAGGCACTCTCAGCACTTTCCTCCAACACCACAGCTCAAAAGCATCTCTCTTCTTTCGCTCAGCCTTCCCTAAGGTCCAGCTCTCACATCCGTAGGTGACTACAGGGAAGACCATGGCTTTGACTAGGCGGATCTTTGTTGCCAGTCTGATGTCTCTACTCTTTACTATTTTATCGAGACTGGACATTGCTCTCCTCCCAAGAAGTAAGCGTCTTCTGATTTCCTGGCTACAGTCTGCCTCTGCAGTAATCTTTGCACCTAGAAATACAAAGTCTGTCACGGCCTCCACGGTTTCTCCCTCTATTTTCCAGTTGTCAATCATTCTTGTTGCCATAATCTTGGTTTTTTTGACGTTTAGCTGCAACCCAGCCTTTGCGCTTTCTTCTTTCACCTTGATTAGAAGGCTCCTCAGCTCCTCCTCGCTTTCGGCCATCAGTGGTGTCATCTGCATATCTGAGGTTGTTAATGTTTCTTCCAGCAATTTTCACCCCAGCCTTGCATTCATCAAGCCCCGCACATCGCATGATGTGTTCTGCATACAAGTTAAAAAGGTTGGGTGAGAGTATGCAGCCTTGCCGTACGCCTTTCCCAATCTTGAACCAGTCTGTTGTTCCGTGGTCAGTTCTGACTGTTGCTCCTTGGTCCTTGTACAGATTCCTCAGGAGAGAGGGAAGGGGGCTTGGGATGCCCATCCCACTAAGAACTTGCCACAATTTATTATGATCCACACAGTCAAAGGCTTTAGAATAGTCAATGAAGCAGAAGTAGATGTTTTTCTGAAACTCCCTGCCTTTCTCCATTATCCAGCGGATATTGGCAATCTGGTCTCTCGTTCCTCTGCCTTTTCTACACCCAGCTTGAACATCTGGCAACTCTCGCTCCATGTATTGCTGGAGTCTTCCTTGCAGGATCTTGAGCATTACCTTACTGGCATGAGAAATAAGGGCCACTGTACGGAAGTTTGAGCAGTCTTTCGCATTTCCTTTTTTTGGTAATGTAATAATACTAGAGCAAAATAATACATGTAATAATAATAATAGAGTAAAATAATGGAAATGTAATAACAATAATAGAGTAAAATAACAGAAATGTAATAACAATAATAAAGTAAAGTAATAAATGTAACAATAGAGTAAAATGATAAATGTAATCATAATAATAGAGTAAAATAATGGAAATGTATTAATAACAATAATAAAGTAAAATAATAAATGTAATAATAGAGTAAAATGATAAATGTAATAATACTAGAGCAAAATAATACATGTAATAATAATAATGGAATAAAATAATGGAAATGTAATAATAACAATAATAGAGTAAAATAATAAATGTAATAATAATATAGTAAATTAATACATGTAATAATAATAATAGAGTAAAATAATAGAAATGTATTAATAACAATAATAAAGTAAAATAATAAATGTAATAATAGAGTAAAATGATAAATGTAATAATACTAGAGCAAAATAATACATGTAATAATAATAATAGAGTAAAATAATGGAAATGTAATAATAATAAAGTAAAGTAATAAATGTAACAATAGAGTAAAATGATAAATGTAATCATAATAATAGAGTAAAATAATGGAAATGTATTAATAACAATAATAAAGTAAAATAATAAATGTAATAATAGAGTAAAATGATAAATGTAATAATACTAGAGCAAAATAATACATGTAATAATAATAATGGAATAAAATAATGGAAATGTAATAATAACAATAATAGAGTAAAATAATAAATGTAATAATAATATAGTAAATTAATACATGTAATAATAATAATAGAGTAAAATAATAGAAATGTATTAATAACAATAATAAAGTAAAATAATAAATGTAATAATAGAGTAAAATGATAAATGTAATAATACTAGAGCAAAATAATACATGTAATAATAATAATAGAGTAAAATAATGGAAATGTAATAACAATAATAAAGTAAAGTAATAAATGTAACAATAGAGTAAAATGATAAATGTAATCATAATAATAGAGTAAAATAATGGAAATGTATTAATAACAATAATAAAGTAAAATAATAAATGTAATAATAGAGTAAAATGATAAATGTAATAATACTAGAGCAAAATAATACATGTAATAATAATAATGGAATAAAATAATGGAAATGTAATAATAACAATAATAGAGTAAAATAATAAATGTAATAATAATATAGTAAATTAATACATGTAATAATAATAATAGAGTAAAATAATAGAAATGTATTAATAACAATAATAAAGTAAAATAATAAATGTAATAATAGAGTAAAATGATAAATGTAATAATACTAGAGCAAAATAATACATGTAATAATAATAATAGAGTAAAATAATGGAAATGTAATAATAATAAAGTAAAGTAATAAATGTAACAATAGAGTAAAATGATAAATGTAATCATAATAATAGAGTAAAATAATGGAAATGTATTAATAACAATAATAAAGTAAAATAATAAATGTAATAATAGAGTAAAATGATAAATGTAATAATACTAGAGCAAAATAATACATGTAATAATAATAATGGAATAAAATAATGGAAATGTAATAATAACAATAATAGAGTAAAATAATAAATGTAATAATAATATAGTAAATTAATACATGTAATAATAATAATAGAGTAAAATAACAGAAATGTAATTAACAATAATAAAGTAACGTAATAAATGTAATAATAGAGTAAAATGATAAATGTAATAATAATAACAGTAAAACAATGGAAATGTAATAATAACAATAATTAAGTAAATAATAAATGTAATAATGGAGTAAAATGATAAATGAAATAATAATAGAGTAAAATAATACATGTAATAATAATAACAGACTAAAACAATGGAAATGTAATAATAACAATAACAAGGTAAAATAATAATAAATTAATTAATAAATAAAATGTGATGATGTATTTTACTGTATTTTATGTTTCAATGTATAATGATGATGCACTGTACTGTTTTATATTACTGTATATGAATACATGTTGTAAACTGGCCTGAGTCCCTCTTCTGAGGTTGAGAAGACCGGTACATAAAACCTCTAAATAAATAAATATAAATAAATAATAAATGGAATAATAGAGTAAAATAATACATGTAATAATAATAATAGAGTAAAATAAAATAAAATAATACATGTACACTCAATTCATTTGTGACACAATAAATAAAAAATGAAGTGCCACTACACACTTCTTCCCCTGTGTTTCCTGTTTAAAATAAATAAACACTTGTCTTAAATAAAGAAATAAATGGGAACCCCCAGCCATGGCGGCTGCCATTGGGCGCGTGGGGAGGCCACTTACTTGCCTGCTCCTCCGCCAAAGGACGTCCCGGCCGAGTTCATGCCCGCCAGGACGAAGTAGCCCTGCACGTTGGGCGACTCCCCCATGATGCACCGCATGTCCGGCGTGAAGGACTCTGGGCAATTCACCAGCTGCACGATCTCCAGGGCTTCCAGGCCTGGCATCCGCCGCAGAAGGGCGCTCAGAAGGGGCTCTGCAAAACCAAAGCAAGCGAGAGCAAAACAACTCCCGTGTTTCTATAGACTTGAGTCGGGGGAGGCCTTGCAAAACTATGACTTCCCTGATTCCATTGCATTGGTTTGCAGGTTGGGGAGGCCTTGCAAAACTACAACTCCCATGTTTCTATAGCACTGAGTTTGGGGAGGCCTGGCAAAACGACTTCCATGATTCTATAGCATTGAGTTTGGTGAGGACTTGCAAAAACTACAACTCCCATGTTTCTATAGCACTGAGTTTGGGGAAGGCCTTACAAAAACTACAACTCCCATGTTTCTATAGCACTGAGTTTGGGGAGGCCTGGCAAAATGACTTCCATGATTCTATAGCATTGAGTTTGGGGAGGCCTTGCAAAAACTACAACTCCCATGTTTCCATAGCACTGAGTTTAGGGGGCTTGGCAAAACAACTTCCATGATTCTATAGCATTGAGTTTGGAGAGGCCTTGCAAAAACTACAACTCCCATGTTTCTATAGCATTGAGTTTGGGGAGGCCTTCCAAAACTAGAACTCCCATGATTCTATAGCACTGAGTTTGGAGAGGCCTGGCAAAACGACTTCCATGATTCTATAGCATTGACTTTGGGGAGGCCTTGCAAAACTACAACTCCCATGCTTCTATAGCATTAAGTTTGGGGAGGCCTTGCAAAACTACAACTCCCACGATTCTATAGCACTGAGTTTGGGGAGGCCTGGCAAAACTACAACTCCCATGCTTCTATAGCACTGAGTTTGGGGAGGCCTTGCAAAACTACAACTCCCATGCTTCTATAGCACTGAGTTTGGGGAGGCCTTGCAAAACTACAACTCCCACGATTCTATAGCACTGAGTTTGGGGAGGCCTTGCAAAACTACAACTCCCATGATTCTATAGCACTGAGTTTGGAGAGGCCTGGCAAAACGACTTCCATGATTCTATAGCATTGACTTTGGGGAGGCCTTGCAAAACTACAACTCCCATGCTTCTATAGCATTGAGTTTGGGGAGGCCTTGCAAAACTACAACTCCCACGATTCTATAGCACTGAGTTTGGGGAGGCCTGGCAAAACTACAACTCCCATGCTTCTATAGCACTGAGTTTGGGGAGGCCTTGCAAAACTACAACTCCCACGATTCTATAGCACTGAGTTTGGGGAGGCCTTGCAAAACTACAACTCCCACGATTCTATAGCACTGAGTTTGGGGAGGCCTTGCAAAACTACAACTCCCATGCTTCTATAGCATTGAGTTTGGGGAGGCCTTGCAAAACTACAACTCCCACGATTCTATAGCACTGAGTTTGGGGAGGCCTGGCAAAACTACAACTCCCATGCTTCTATAGCACTGAGTTTGGGGAGGCCTTGCAAAACTACAACTCCCACGATTCTATAGCACTGAGTTTGGGGAGGCCTGGCAAAGCTACAACTCCCATGCTTCTATAGCACTGAGTTTGGGGAGGCCTTGCAAAACTACAACTCCCACGATTCTATAGCACTGAGTTTGGGGAGGCCTTGCAAAACTACAACTCCCATGCTTCTATAGCACTGAGTTTGGGGAGGCCTTGCAAAACTACAACTCCCACGATTCTATAGCACTGAGTTTGGGGAGGCCTTGCAAAACTACAACTCCCATGCTTCTATAGCATTGAGTTTGGGGAGGCCTTGCAAAACTACAACTCCCACGATTCTATAGCACTGAGTTTGGGGAGGCCTTGCAAAACTACAACTCCCATGCTTCTATAGCATTGAGTTTGGGGAGGCCTTGCAAAACTACAACTCCCATGTTTCTATAGCACTGAGTTTGGGGAGGCCTGGCAAAATGACTTCCATGATTCTATAGCATTGAGTTTGGGGAGGCCTTGCAAAACTACAACTCTCATGTTTCTTTACAGAAGCTGTATTTATCCGCCATCGACTCAAGCGGCCTGCAGGAAATTGCTTTCCCGAAATGAAGAGAGATCCTTGCAAGTGTTAATAATGTAAATACAGGCAATGCGCATCTGAACATACCTTGCAATGGTCAATTTAAGTAATACGCTACGATGTGAGGACTATGTGAGCAGGGAAACGACACCACTCAGAATCCCTCCACAAATTATGGCATGCTTTCTTAACGCCAACATTCAGGCATCTCTCATAAGAGGGGACTATTGTGAGGATGGGGGCAACCTACCAAAGTGATCCCAATCCTCCTGCAGGGTCTGTATCTCCAGCTGGTTCCGTCCCTCGGTGAAAATGGGCTTGGGGTTCTTCTCGAAGCCGCCCGAGAGGATGCCGCCCTGCCAGCCGCGGATGTAGATCCTCCCGTCGGGGTCCACGATGGCTGCGGAGGCAAAGCGGGAGAAGGGTTGGCGAGGGCAGAGATGGTTGGCCACCTCTTTCAAGTGCCACAGAAGAAGCCCCACTTCCTTCAGGGTTTTGGGAAGAGGTCCAGAAGCAAAGCAGGGCTGATCTTCCACCTTGGCTCCTCTGCACGAGCACTGTCTCTCCTTCTATGATAGTGTTTCTCAACCTGAGGGTCAGGACCCCTGGGGGGCTCGTGAGGGGGGTAGTGATTGGAGGGGTCGCCAAAGACCATCAGAAAACACAGTATTTTCTGTTGGTCATGGGGGTTCCATGTGGGAAGTTTGAGCCAATTCTGTAGAAACTTTTGTGTCCAAAACAGAGCTCAAACTCTGAGCAACTGGAGTTTATTAATCTGTTCGCAGTCGTGCACCTTTTTACCACTAAGCCAATGGCATCTTTGGAAAGTAGTAACGTTTTTGACTCATTTTTAAATGGAATTTAATTGTGTCATTGGACCATAGTAAAGTTTTTGACTCATTATTAAATGGAATTTTAAAATAATTTTAATGGAATTTTTAAATGGAATTTAATTGTGTCTTTGGACCGTAGTAAAGTTTTTGACTCATTATTAAATGGATTTTTTAAAAAAATTAATGGCATTTTTAAATGGAATTTAATTCTGTCTTTGGACCGTAGTAAAGTTTTTTTACTCATTATTAAAGGAATTAAAAAATGGAATTTTTAAATGGAATTTAATTGCGTCTTTGGACCGTAGTTAAGTTTTTGACTCATTATTAAATGGATTTTTTWAAAAAAATTAATGGAATTTTTAAATGGAATTTAATTGTGTCTTTGAACAAGTTTTTGACTCATTATTAAATGGAATTCTAAAAAATGGAATTTTTAAATGRAATTTAATTGTGTCTTTGGACCGTAGTAAAGTTTTTGACTCATTATTAAATGGAATTTTTAAAAAATTTAATGGAATTTTTAAATGGAATTTAATTCTGTCTTTGGACCRTAGTAAAAAAATTTGACTCATTATTAAAGGAATTAAAAATGGAATTTTTAAATGGAATTTAATTGCGTCTTTGGACCGTAGTAAAATTTTTGACTCATTATTAAATGGATTTTTTTAAAAAAAAATTAATGGAATTTTTAAATGGAATTTAATTGTGTCTTTGGACCGTAGTAAAGTTTTTTTTTTACTCATTTTTAAATGGAATTTTAAAAAATTATGGAATTTTAAAATGGAATTTAATTGTGTCTTTGGACCGTAGTAAAGTTTTTGATTCATTTTTAAATAGATTTTTTTAAAAAAATTAAATGGAATTTTAAATGGAATTTAATCGTGTCTTTGGACAAGTTTTTGACTCATTTTTAAATGGAATTGAAAAAAATTAATGGAATTTTTAAATGGAATTCAATTGTGTCTTTGGACCGTAGTAAAGTTTTTGACTCATTTTTAAATGGAATTGAAAAAAAATTAATGGAATTTTTAAATGGAATTTAATTGTGTCTTTGGACAAGTTTTTGACTCATTTTTAAATAGAATTGAAAAAAATTAATGGAATTTTTAAATGGAATTTAATTGTGTCTTTGGACAAGTTTTGACTCATTTTTAAATAGAATTGAAAAAAATTAATGGAATTTTAAAATGGAATTTAATTGTGTCTTTGGACAAGTTTTTGACTCATTATTAAATGGAATTGAAAAAAAATTAATGGAATTTTTAAATGGAATTTAATTGTGTCTTTGGACAAGTTTTTGACTCATTATTAAATGGAATTCTAAAAAATGGAATTTTAAAATGGAATTTAATTGCGTCTTTGAACCATAGTAAAGTTTTTTTTTACTCATTATTAAATGGAATTGAAAAAAAATTAATGGAATTTTTCAATGGAATTGTGTCTTTGGACCATAGTAAAGTTTTTGACTCATTATTAAATGGAATTAAAAAAAATTAATGGAATTTTTAAATGGAATTTAATTGTGTCTTTGGACAAGTTTTCGACTCATTATTAAATGGAATTCTAAAAAATGGAATTTTAAAATGGAATTTAATTGTGTCTTTGGACCATAGTAAAAAAAATTGACTCATTATTAAATGGAATTTTTTAAAAATGGAATTTTTAAATGGAATTTAATTGTGTCTTTGGACCATAGTAAAGTTTTTGACTCATTTTTAAATAGAATTAAAAAAAAATTAAATGGAATTTTAAAATGGAATTTAATTGTGTCTTTGTAATGTTTATGACTCATTATTAAATGGATTTTTTTAAAAAAAATAGTGGAATTTTTAAATGGGATTTAATTCTGTCTTTGGACCATAGTAAAGTTTTTGACTCATTCTTAAATGAAATAAAAAAATTAATGGAATTTTTAAATGGAATTTAATTGTGTCTTTGGACTGTAAGTAAAGTTTTTGACTCATTTTAAAATGGAATTTTAAAAAATGGAATTTTAAAATGGAATTTAACTGTGTCTTTGGACCGTAGTAAAGTTTTTGACTCATTATTAAATGGAATTTTAAAAAAGTAATAGAATTTTAAAATGGAATTTAATTGTGTCTGTGGACCGTAGTAAAGTTTTTTTGACTCATTTTTAAATAGATTTTTTTTTAAAAAAAATAAATGGAATTTTAAAATGGAATTTAATAGTATCTTTGGACCGTAGTAAAGTTTTTGACTCATTATTAAACGGAATTTTAAAAATAATTTTAATAGAATTTTTAAGAGGCTCTGGAAATGTTTGAAGTGCAAGGAGGAGGAAGAGAGAGGGAAAAGGAAGGCTTCTTACTTGGTGTGCTGCTGTCCAGCGGGGTCTTCAAGGGTCGCGTGAGGAGGTAGAAGTGCTCGCAGGCGTGCAGCGGGATGGTGACCGGTCCCTCGTTGGAAAGGCCCAGCTCATAAGCCCACTGGAAGCAAAGCAAATTAGGAAGGTCAGTGTGGGAACTCCAACTCCCACAATTCCTAGCAGCCGGTAAACTGTTAAGCAGGCTGTTCGGGATTCCTCATGTTCAGAGGAGGAAGGGGAGCAGGGAAGTGCTCAGGAATTGGGGGGAGAAGAAGAATCAGACGATGAAAGTGCCCACATTTCTGGAGAGATGAAAAGAGACAGAGCACAGACGGCGTTCAGCTAGAATAGCTGCTAGAAACGCTGAGCTAATTGGGAGACACCCTACCACCTCAGGAAGGTCAGTGCCCCCTAAGCAGTAGGTGGATTTCACCCTGACACAGCTGACCACTTAAACCAGGCATGGGCAAACTTAGGCCCTCCCTCCAGGTGTTTTGGACTCCTACTCCCACAATTCCTAGCAGCTGGTAAACTGTTAAGCAGGCTGTTCGGGATTCCTCATTTTCAGAGGAGGAAGGGGAGCAGGGAAGTGCTCAGGAATTGGAGGAAGAAGAAGAATCAGATGATGAGGGTTTGAAAGTGCCCACAATTCTGGAGAGATGAAAGGAGACAGAGCAGAGATGGCGGACAGCTAGAATAGCTGCTAAAAATGCGGAGCTAATTGGGAGACACCCTACCATCTCCAGCGTGGGGCATTCAGGGCTATAAATCAGAAGCAGGAGCAGTCAGCTTTCGCTGGAAACAATGACCCTGATACTGATGCTTTTACTCCAACGGAATCTACTAAGGACTTAGTTCATAGTTGTTGTGGCTCAGTTTGAGCCTGAGCTTTCTGAGCTGAGCTTTCTGAGCCTGAGTTTCCTCAGGACGAGGAGGATGATGGGTTACAGATTTCTGAACATGGCCCTGTTCTTGAGGCAGACAGTGTTGATTCTGAAGAAGAGATGGCATTTCTGTTTCCCAGAGAAAGGAATGTTGTTTTAGATGAAGGTCATGATTTAAGTGAAGCTTCACAGCTGCAGGTGGAGGAGTCAGCCACTCCATCCGGGAATTCAGTGCCTCTCGGTTCCCAGGATGACTAGTCCCAGGATAATGAGTTATCCGGCCTTGAAGGTGATGGAGATTTGATTAGGGAGGACCATTTGCAAATGAAGGGAACGCCGAAGTGCTCGGCTTGCCAACAAACGGGAAGTTCGAGGTCAACGCAATGCTTTCATGTTAGGGAAACATATTTAAAGATCTGATTGAAGTCAATCCTTTGTCAGTGCAACTTTGCTTACACCCTGTTAATTTCTCTGGAATTGCCTCGGCTTTTGGGGAAAGCTTTGGCTCTTTGGGTTATGATCTTGGCTTCTGGGGACTTTGTCATGCTGCCATGCTTGTGGATTATACTTCATGTTATTTGCCTCTGGACTTTGGAAACTCTGCCTTTGCATTTAAGACTCTGTTTTGGCTATTTATTTATTTATTTAGACCATTTCTACCCCGCCCTTCTCACCCCCGAGGGGGGACTCAGGGCGGCTAACACAGGCAACAATTCAATGCCAACAGTATCAAAACAACAATATAAAACAGCAATATAAAATCCATTACATAACAATTAAACAGTGATATTAATTAAAATTACATAACCACATAGAACAGATCACAGAATCACAGGTCATAAAGCCATTTCCAATTTTCAAACAATCCTATTGTCCGAGTTCAGTGCCTAAAGTGCTGTTGTGCCCACTAGCCAAAGGCCTGGCTCCAAAACCATGTCTTTAGTTTTTTTCCTAAAAGTAAGGAGGAAGGACGCCGATCTAATCTCGCTGGGGAGCGAAGTTCCAGAGCGGGGGGGGGGGGCACCACCGAGAAGGCCCTGTCCCTCGTCCCCACCAGACGCGTTTGTGACACCGGTGGGACCGATTTTGCTTTTTCATAAATAAACTACAAAACCTACAGCCTTGGAGTGTGGTGTTGTTCTGAGCAAGGGGAATCTATCCTGAGCTGCGACAATCGTCTGTTGTCTGATGTTTCTTTTGGGACTTCGTAAGACACTTCCATTTGTTTCTGGATTAAGACTTCCTTGCTTTCTTTTCGACTTTTCAATTGCATTTGCTTATCCTTTGTGTCTGCTGAAGTAAAGTATTTTTCTTTTACTTTCAACATTGTCTAAAGGAATTTTTGAAATGTTTTTGAAATGCAACTCAGAACACAGGCACCCTCAAACTGTGTCCCTACAGCTCCCAGAAGCCATAATGAGGTTGTTCAATTGTCAGGAATTCTAAGAGTTGAAGGCCCAAACAGCTGGAGGGCCGCAGTTTGAGATTGCCTGCTGTTAAGAATTGTTAATTAACCTAATTGGCCGAAGGCCTGGTCCCACAACCACGTTTTAACCTTTTTTCTAAAGGTGAGGAGGGATGACGATGACCTAATTTCCCCGGGGAGCAAATTCCACAGGCGGGGGGCCACCACCGAGAAGGCCCTGTCCCTCGTCCCCGCCAAGCGTGTTTGAGACAAAGGTGGGGCTGAGAGCAGGGCCTCCCCAGACGATCTTAAGCTCCGAGGTGGGACGTAGAAGGATATACGTTCGGACAGGTACGCTGGACCGGAGTCGTATAGGGCAGTGGTTCTCAACCTTTCTAACACCATGACCCCTAAATATGGTTTCTCATGTTGTGGTGACCCCCAACCATAAAATTTTCGTTGCTCCTTTATAATTGTAACTTTGCTACTGTTATGAATTGTAACGTAAATATCTGATATGCAGGATGATGATGATGATGATGATGATTATTATTATTTTCATATTGTTTTCATTGTTACAAATTCAACACAAAATTTGTTGAATTTGTAAAAAAAAAGTTCACCTACATCTGGATAGCATTGTGGACCCAAACAACTATGGATCTGGACCATATGTGGCACAAATACTCAATATGCCTAAATTTGAACACTGGTGGAGTTTGGTGAAAATAGACTCTGGCATTTGGGAGTTGCAGTTGCTTTGATGTATAGTTCCCATGCCATTAAAGAGCATTCTGAACTTCACCAACAATTGAATTGAACTAAACTTGGCATACAGAATTCCCATGACCAAAAGAAAATGCTGCAGAGGTTTGGGGCCAAAGGAGGCAGCCTCGCGACCCCTCCGAAATGGCTAAATGACCCCCCTGGGGGTCGCGACCCCCAGGTTGAGAACCACTGGTATAGGGTTTTATAGGTCAAGACCAGCACTTTGAATTGTGTTCAGATTTGGATCCGCAGCCAGTGGAGCTGGCACAGCAAGGGGGTGGTATGCTCCCTGCATGACGCTCCGGTGAGTAATCTAGCTGCCGCCCGTTTAACTAATTGCAGTTTCCGAACAGTCTTCAAAGGCAACCCCACGTAGAGAGCGTTGCAGTAGTCTAAACGGGATGTAGCCAGAGCATGGACCATCGTGGCCAGATTCGACTTCCCAAGGTATGGGCGCAACTGGCGCACAACCTTTAACTGTGCAAAAGCTCTCCCGGCCACTGCCAAAACCTGGGTTTCCAGGCTCAGCAATGAGTCCAGGATCACTCCCGAACTCCCAGGAATTGTGATCCAACACAAGCATGCATACACACAAAATATCCACAAGATCTAAAGCAGGGGTAGGGAACCTTTGGCCCTCCAGCTGTGGTGGACTTCAACTCCCACAATTCCTTGAGGCTCGGCATTGGGCCAAGGTAAGCCTTTGGGGCGAATGCCGAGCCTCAAGGAATTGTGGGAGTTGAAGTCCACCACAGCTGGAGGGCCAAAGGTTCCCTACCCCTGATCTAAAGTCTGCCTGACCTGTCCAGCACAGTTCACAAAATACTGGCACTCGATCAGGCCCCGGTCCGTCTCCACTCCGGCCACGCAGCCTTTCTGGGTCACGACGTGGATGACACTTGTGCGCTCGTGGATCTGGGCCCCTGGAAAGGGAAAGCAAGGAAAAGAAGACTCACTCGTCACCTCTTCCCAACAAAAAAGCTGCTCCGTTTGTGGCTTGCATCCCAACAGAGCAACAACTGGGGAGCGTCCAAGCAAATCCATAAACGAAAAAGGAGACGTCTTTTCAGGATGCTCGAATGTGAGTTTTTTGGTTAGCTAAAATGCCTAACACATTAGGAGGGCTGTGAGCTTTTAAGGCCATTTAAAGTTTATTTATTGTATTTTAATTCTGTTTTTAACCACACTGTTACTACTTAATTGTTTCGTTAATTTTTGTACAACACTTGTGGGGGGTGGGGATATTTATTTATCGTGACATCTGCAACCAGAACATTGTATTACATTTCTAACAGAACAAAACAAACAGATTAAAAAAAATGTAAATTTTGCAAACTTGGTAGTTGATTAAATGTCCTTTGACCAGTATCTGGCCACTTGGAGTGCCTCTGGTGTTGCCGCAAGAAGGTCCTCCATTGTGCATGTGGCAGGGCTCAGGTTGCATTGCAGCAGGTGGTCAGTGGTTTGCTCTTCTCCACACTCGCATGTCGTGGATTCCATTTTGTGGCCCCATTTCTGAAGGTTGGCTCTGCATCTCGTGGTGCCAGAGCGCAGTCTGTTCAGCGCCTTCCAAGTCGCCCAGTCTTCTGTGTGCCCAGGAGGGAGCCTCTCATTTGGTATCAGCCATTGGTTGAGGTTCTGGGTTTGAGCCTGCCACTTTTGGACTCTCGCTTGCTGAGGTGTTCCAGCGAGTGTCTCTGTAGATCTTAGGAAACTATTTCTAGATTTAAGTCGTTGACGTGCTGGCTGATACCCAAACAGGGATGAGCTGGAGATGTCTCTGCCTTGGTCCTTTCACTATTGGCTGCTACTTCCCGGCGGATGTCAGGTGGTGCAATACCGGCTAAGCAGTGTAATTTCTCCAGTGGTGTAGGGTGCAGACACCCCGTGATAATGCGGCATGTCTCATTAAGAGCCACATCTACTGTTTTAGTGTTGTGAGATGTGTTCCACACTGGGCATGCATACTCAGCAGCAGAGTAGCATAGCGCAAGGGCAGATGTCTTCACTGTCTGGTTGTGATCCCCAGGTTGTGCCAGTCAGCTTTATGATATTGTTTCTAGCACCCACTTTTTGCTTGATGTTCAGGCAGTGCTTCTTGTAGGTCAGAGAATGGTCCAGAGTGACTCCCAGGTATTTGGGTGCGCTGCAATGCTCCAGTGGGATTCCTTCCCAGGTGATCTTCAGAGCTCGGGATGCTTGTCTGTTCTTGAGATGAAAGGCACATGTCTGTGTTTTAGATGGATTAGGGATCAGCTGGTTTTCCCTGTAGTAGGCAGTAAGAGCACCTAGAGCTTCGGAGAGCTTCTGTTCTACCATCTCAAAGCTCCCTGCTTGAGTGGTAATGGCACGATCATCAGCATAGATGAAACTCTCTGTCCCTTCTGGCAGTGGCTGGTCATGGGTGTGGGGATGATGGTATGCTTTCTAAATTGTTATCAGAGAGTTCCCATAATAGGGAACATGAAAACAGCTTGGCACCTGGCCCAGCTGCAGAACTTGATGAGCAAATACATAGACGCGAGGAGATTAGTCTAAACAGGAGAACCGAACAGTGGCTTCGGCGGTCTGCCAGGCTTTGAGAGAAAAGGATAAGAAATTCTCAGTTAAAACGAAACCAATTTCTGAATGCTAGAACTTGGCTAACGAGGAGATAAAAGTCCCAAGTACAGGATATGTAGTCAGGTGAAGCATTGTTCGGAATCAAGTCAAGTCCTTGTTCTTGTTCATGGAAGCTTTGCTTGGGAAATTTATGTTTTAAGTGCTTTTGCTTCATGGTTTTGATTATTGGATTTTATGCTTGGGGTGCGGTGTTATCTGTACGCAGATGACGTCCAACTCTGTCACTCCTTTCCACCCACTTCTAAGGTGGCTGTCCAGGTCCTGAACCGGTGCTTGGCTGCTGTGTCGGACTGGATGAGGGTGAACAAATTGAAACTCAATCCAGACAAGACAGAGGTACTCCTGGTCAGTCGGAAGGCCGAGCAGGATATAGGGTTACAGCCTGTGTTGGACGGGGTCGCACTCCCCCTGAAGACGCAGGTTCGCAGCTTGGGTGTGACTCTGGATTCTTCGCTAACCTTGGAACCCCAAGTTTCGGCGGTTTCCAGAGGAGCATTTGCACAGCTTCGGCTTGTGCGCCAGTTGCGCCCGTATCTTGGGAGGTCGGACTTGGCCACGGTAGTCCACGCTCTTGTCACATCCCGTATAGATTACTGCAACGCGCTCTACGTGGGGTTGCCCTTGAAGACTGCCCGGAAGCTTCAGATGGTCCAGCGTTCGGCAGCCAGGTTGCTAACGGGAGCGGCACTCAGGGAGCACACCACTCCTCTGTTGCGCCAGCTCCACTGGCTCCAATTTGCTACCGGGCACAATTCAAAGTGCTGGCTTTAGCCTTTAAAGCCCTAAACGGTTCTGCCCGACCTATCTGTCCGAACACATCTCCTCCTATTAACCAGTTAGGACATTAAGATTGTCTGGGGAGGCCCTGCTCTCGGATCCCGCCAGCGTCACAAGTGCGGTTGGCGGGCACGAGAGACAGGGCCTTCTCGGTAGTGGCCCCTCGGCTATGGAATGCGTTACCAGCGGACATCAGGCAGGCCCCTTCGTTGCTGGCGTTTCGAAGGAGGGTTAAGACGTGGCTCTATGAACAGGCATTCGGTTAACTATGCAGTAACAACCACCCCAATAATGACGGCATTGAACAAGGATTGAATTAAGGATTATGAGAACGGGATCTGATTCTAAGTAGGCGTTGATGATTATGTGTATTGTTTGTGGATGTGTGTCTTTATATTGTTCACTGTTATTTTTACTGTAAACCGCATTGAGTCGCCGTTCCAGGCTGATAAATGCGGTATACAAATAGAGTAAATAAATAAATAAATAAATAAATAATTATTTGTTTATTTGTTTATTTTATTTCTCGTGTCAGGGCAACCAGTCAATTATATTACATTTCTAAGAGAACAAAGCAAACAAACAGACAAAATACAACATTTGTGAGTTTGGTAGTTGATTAAATGTCCTTTGACCATATCTGGCCACTTGGAGTGCCTCTGGTGTTGCTGCAAGAAGGTCCTCCATGGTGCATGTGCAGGGCTCAGGTTGCATTGCAGCAGGTGGTCAGTGGTTTGCTCTTCTCCACACTCGCATGTCGTGGATTCCACTTTGTGGCGCCATTTCTGAAGGTTGGCTCTGCATCTCGTGGTGCCAGAGCGCAGTCTGTTCAGCGCCTTCCAAGTCGTCCCGTCTTCTGTGTGCCCAGGGGGGCTCCTCTCATTTGGTATCAGCCATTGATTGAGGTTCTGGGTTTGAGCCTGCCACTTTTGGACTCTCGCTTGCTGAGGTGTTCCAGCGAGTGTCTCTGTAGATCTTAGAAAACTATTTCTTGATTTAAGTCGTTAGAATGCTGGCTGATACCCAAACAAAAACAAAACACTTTAAAGAAATTGGTAAATCCAATTAGCTAGGAAGATAAGCAGGAACAAGGTAGTCCAGGGAAATAGTCCAGCAAAGTCCATAACATAAAAACTTTCCAAATAAAATGCAAAGAATCAGGAAACATAAACCCAAGGCATGAATATAGAGCATAAAATCCAAGAACCATGAAACATGCCTTGGGTTTATGTTTCCTGACTCTTTGCATTTTATTTGGGAAGTTTTGCCTGTTATGGACTTTGCTGGACTACCTAGTTCCTGCTTATCTTCCTACCTAATTGGATTTACCTATTTCTTTAAAGTGTTTTTTTACCTTACTGCTTTTTAATTATCTTCAATAAAAGGATTGTTTTCCATCCTTTTGTGGTGTTTAAAGTCAGAGGGCTTTTCCTGTCCTGAAGTGCAACAACACCCCTGAAAGATGGCCATCCAGCCTCTGCTTAAAAACACCCAGAGAAGGAGACTCCATTGTTGTTGTTGTTGTTGGAGGGCTCACGTTTGCCCATGCCTGTTCTAGAGGAACGCAACAGAGTAGGTCACCTTCAAGCAGTACATGAGGAATTGTTGTGACTCAGCTTGACTCTGAGTCTGAAGCTGACCCCTGTGGGCTTTGTGAGGAGGATGATGGGTTACAGATTTCTGTTCATGCTTCAGACAGGGTTGACGGTGAGGCTGCAGAAGGGGAAACAGCAAGTCAGTTCCCAGGGGAAAAGAATGTCAGTGAGAATGATAACGAGAGTGAATTCCCACACGGCCAGGTGGAAATGTCTTTGCCTCCTTTGCCTTCCCATGGTGATCCGGTCCAGCTGCAGGACCAAGATAAGGGGTTAGAGAGCCTTGAAGATAACGAATTAATGAGCAGGCAAGATCGTCTGCAATTAAGGGTCTGGAGAAGCTCTCGCTTGGCAAGCAAGTGAGAAGCCAAGTGTGCCAAAGGTCATCGCAATGCGTTCATGTCTGCAGAGGTTATTCAGCCTTCGCAGTGGTCAGTTCAACGTGGCTCTTTCCATGCAAACTTCTATGGATTAACTTTGGCTTTAAGCAGCACGCTTCTGGCTTCCTGAGTCTGGAATTTGGGGTCTTGTGTTCAACTGTTTTTCATGGACTATTGTTTCATGAACTGGAATCCATGGGTTGTTGTAGGTTTTTTCCGGGCTATATGGCCATGTTCTGGAGGCAATTTTTCTCCTGACGTTTCGCCTGCATCTATGGCAAGCATCCTCAGAGGTAGTGAGGTCTGTTGGAAGTAGGAAAAATTGGTTTATATATCTGTGGAATGACCAGGGTGAGACAAAGGACTTTTGTCTGCTGGGGCTAGATGTGAATGTTTCAGCTGATCACCTTGATTAGCATTCAATGGCTTGGAAGTGCCTGGGGGGAATCCCTTGTTGAGAGTGATTTTATGTGCCTGTTTGTTTCCCCTCTGTTGTTTTGCTGTTGTGATTTTTGAGTCCTTTAATACTGGTAGCCAGATTTTGTTCATTTTCATGGTTTCTTCCTTTCTGTTGAAATTGTCCACATGCTTGTGGATTTCAATGGCTTCTCTGTGTAGTCTGACATGGTGGTTGTGAGAGTGGTCCAGCATTTCTGTGTTCTCAAATAAAATGCTGTGTCCAGGTTGGTTCATCAGGTGCTCTGCTATGGCTGATTTCTCTGGTTGGAGTAGTCTGCAGTGCCTTTCATGTTCCTTGATGCGTGTTTGGGCAATGCTGCGTTTGGTGGTCCCTATGTAGACTTGTCCACAGCTGCATGGTATACGGTAGACTCCTGCAGAGGTGAGAGGATTTCTCTTGTCCTTTGCTGAACGTAGCATTTGTTGGATTTTCTTGGTGGGTCTGTAAGTGGTTTGTATGTTGTGTTTCCTCATCAGCTTCCCTATGCGGTCAGTGGTTCCCTTGATGTATGGCAGGAACACTTTTCCTCTGGGTGGATCTTCATCTTGACTCTCGTGGCTTGTTCTCTTGGTCTTGCAGCTCTTCTGATGTCTGAGGTGGAGTCTCCATTGGCCTGGAGAGCCCAGTTGAGGTGGTTCAGTTCATCTTGGAGGAGGTGGGCTTTGCAGATTCTTTTTGCAGGGTCTGCCAAGGCTTTAATGGTGCTTCTTTTTTGACTTGGGTGATGGTTGGAGTTTTTATGTAGATATCTATCTGTGTGTGTGGGTTTTCTGTAGACGGTGTGACCCAATTGTTGATCTGGTTTGCGGATGACTAGGACATCTAGAAAAGGCAGTCTTCCTTCATTTTCTTTTTCCATGGTGAACTGGATGTTTGGGTGGATGCTGTTGAGATGGTCCAGGAACCTGTTGAGTTCTTCTTCTCCATGGCTCCAAATGGTGAAGGTGTCATCCACATCTCTGAACCATATCGTGGGCTTTTTGGTTGCTGTCTCCAGGGCTTGTTCTTCAAAGTGTTCCATGTAGAAGTTAGCTATGACCGGGCTGAGAGGGCTCCCCATCGCTACTCCATCTTTCTGTTTGTAGAATTCATTGTCCCACTGAAAGTAGCTGGTGGTGAGGCAATGGGGAAACAGAGCTGTGATGTCTTCTGGGAACCTCATGCTTCATGTTTTTGCCTTTGAATCTTGGGAACTGTGTCTTTGCATTTAAGCCTTTTGGAACTTTGCATTTCTTATACTATGTTTTGACTTTGACTTTTCTTCAATAAACTACAAAATCTACAGCTTTGGTGAAGTGGTGTTTGGGAGCAAGGTGAAAACTACCCTGAGTTGCAACAGGAATGCAGACTCTGCCCAACCAGGGAGGGATTCCTTGAAAGGTCCCCGCACAAAGCTGACTTTGTTTTGACCTAGAAGGAGGCACCTCTGAGTCTCGAGCGAGGAAGAACAACAGCCACAAGAGCACATACTTGGCCTGTCAGTTCAGTCTCTGGCATCTCACTCTGAAACAAGAAACCGGCATCTAAAGCTGGAATGGGAAACCCAAGTTCGAAAGGCCGAGGGGCTGGAAGAGCAACAACCAATTGGAAGAAACAAACCCTTCACAAGGAGGACTGTGGGCATGGTTTGAATGTTGGGCAGCTTCTGAAAGACCACTCAACAAAGGTGAATTGAGCCTCACCTACTTAAAAAGGATAACTCTCTGCAACAATATATATATATATATCCATTCCTGGTTTGAAAGTGTTATAAAGAACACTCAAAAACAGGGGAACTCCAGACAAGAAACAATCAGGGACAGCTAATCACCTCTCAACAAAGGATTCCCCCAGGCTGTAAGATGTCACACCTGAAACTAATCAAGGTGGCCAACGAAAACATTCACACCTAGCTCCAACAGACAAGAGTTCTTTCTCCCACCGTGGACATTCCAGAGATATAAGTAAAGGTAAAGGTTTCCCCTTGACATTAAGTCCAGTCGTGTCCGACTCTGGGGGTTGGGACTCATCGCCATTTTTAAGCCAAAGAGCCGGTGTTGACCGTAGACACCTCCAAGGTTCATGAGGTCAGTATGACTGCAAGGAGCACCATTATCTTCCCGCCAGAGTGGTACCTATTGCTCTACTCACATTTGCATGTTTTCGAACTACTAGATTGGCAGAAGCTGGGGCTAACAGTGGGAGCTCACTCTGCTCCCCGGATTTGAACCTATAGTGTTACACAGTGTAACTGAAGGAGCCAAGAGAGCCTATTCATACCGTTCAGAGAAGCAGCATGGCCCAAAGCGTGGCTCACGTCCGCAGACGAGACGACCGCGTCTTCCGGTACATACATGGCCCCCACCAAGTCATGGATGTTGATCAGCGGGTGGAGCTGCGCCACTCTCTTGGGCGGGATGATCTCGCACGGGATTCCCATGACCCTGACAGAGAAAGAGAGCACACAGAGCGGGAATCCATCACTGCCTGCCCTAGAAAGGCAGCCATATGGCCTTGCGCATATATATATATATATATATATATATATATATATATATATATAAAGAGAGAGAGAGAGAGAGAGAGAGAGAGAGAGAGATATAGAAAGGCAACCATATGGCCTTGCATAGCTCTCTCTCTCTCTCTCTCTCTCTATATATATATATATATATATGCGCGCAAGGCCATATGGCTGCCTTTCTATATATTATTATTATTATTATTATTATTATTATTTAGAGCTTTTCTAACCAGTCTTCTCGACCTCCGAGGAGGGACTCAGGCCGGCTAATAACAGAGACTCAATATACAAATAAACTAAAGCATAATAACATCATAGTACATTAATACATTAAAACACATTAAAATACAGATCAAGAATTACATAAAGCCAATTTGTCAAGGTAAATCACAAATTCACCACCATCCGCCTTGTGGTCAACAGTTATTGATTTGATCATCAATCTGAGAATGCTAAGTTCCAGATTCCAGTAGTATTACTACTACTACTACTACTACTACTACTACTACTACTACTACTATATTTATTTATACCCTCCCGAAGGAGACTCAAAGTGGCATAATATAAAAACATCAGCATATAATTTAAAATACGCAATTATTATTATTTGATACATAACAAGATTTATTTATTTATTTGGTAGTTTTGTATCCCGGTCTTCTCACCTCCATTCGAGGGACTCAGGCCGGTTTCCAACATCAATATTACAGACCGTCATTAAAACATCATATTTCTAAATCACACTAAAACATTAAAACAATTAAAATGGCAAAAATACAATCATATGATTACAGTGGTCAGTCGTCATCCATCCATATCACAGGGTCATGGCTCATTCGCCGAATGCCAATCCCCAAAGCCAGGTTTTCACCTGTTTCCTGAACGTTAAGATCGAAGGGGCAGTTCTGATTTCCAGTGGAAGGGAGTTCCAGAGTCGAGGGGCCACCACCGAGAAGGCCCTGTCTCTCGTCCCCACCAGCCGCGCCTGTGAGGCCGGTGGGATCGAGAGCAGCGCCCCTCCAGACGATCTTAGTAATCTTGATGGCTCATAGGGGAGGATACGTTCGGACAGGTAAATTGGGCCGGAGTTGTTGACAATGCTGGCTTTTATATTGGATCACGCGTTGGACACTTTCTAAGTGTCTAGGACTGTGTGATGTATCGGCAAATAATGCACACAGATCCCAGTAAGGTGGTCTTCTGCAGCTGGCAGATGGTAATTTTGTCGGCGCCGATTGTTTTTAAGTGTAGGACAAGGTCTTTAGGCACTGCACCCAGTGTGCCCATCACCACTGGGACCAGCTTGACTGGCTTATGCCAGAGTCTTTGCAATTCGTATTGTATAAGCTTTGCAATTCGTATCATATAAGCCTCATATCGTATAAGCTTTGATTTATAATTATAATTTATTTATTGATACTCCTCTTTACCTCTCTCAAAGGAGACTCAAAGGGCGGGGTGCAAATATCTGAAATAATAATATAATAATAATTGCATCCATACAGCTATGCATTTTCTAATGCATTGCCCATCTCGTCTACAGTGTTGGACTCACTTGAGCCGCGAGGCGATGCGCTTCAGGGAGATCAGCCGGTCCTGCGTCTGGGCCAAAGAGATGGAGCCCGTCCTCACGTAACCTGGAACAAGAAGCAGCAGCCTCTTAGGAGACAACTCTCCACATATCCAAAGCAGACAAGATCTTTCCAGATTTCCAGATAGTCTACCCCAGGCATGGACTAATTTGGGCCCTCCAGGTGTTTTGGACTTCAACTCCCACAATTCCTAACAGCCTATGAGTGAATGAAATAGTTTGTGTGCACATGCTTAAAAACCTTTGGCTATAAAATACTCTTGAGAGTGTGGCACCTGCCTACCCAACAGAAGGATTTGGCCAAATAAATGTGTTGTATCTGATCTTCTCAACTTGTAGCGTCTCGACGGGTACCTACACTACTTGTTGTTGTTATTATTCTCTTTGGTGGAACTTAATTGCAATCCCACAGGACCTTACCCGTTTGTATCCCTGTCTCTTGCTCCAGTTGCTGGTAGAGCTTGTTGGAGTAGTCGGCCATCTTCAGCTCTATCGAGAGGTGCCGTGCGGTGCTGACGATCCCAGCGCAGAATCGGGTGGAACCAGCAGCCAACCTGAAAGACGGAGAGAGATCGATCCCAGGGAATGTCTTTGTGTCTAAATTCAACACGGATGTGTTGTCGAAGGCTTTCACGGCCGGAATCACTGGATTGCTGTGAGTTTTCTAGGCTGTACAGCCATGTTCAAGAAGCATTCTCTCCTGACGTTTCACCCACATCTATGGCAGGCATCCTCAGAGGTTGTGAGGTCTGTTGGAAACTAGACAAGTGAGGTTTATATATCTGTGGAATGATGTCCAGGGTGGGAGAAAGAACTCTTGCCTATTGGACGCAAGTATTTATTTGTCGTGTCAGGGCAACCAGTCAATTATATTACATTTCTAACAGAGCAAAGCAAACAAACAGACAAAATACAAAATTTGTGAGTTTGGTAGTTGATTAAATGTCCTTTGACCAGTATCTGGCCCCTTGGAGTGCCTCTGATGTTGCCGCAAGGAGGTCCTCCATGGTGCATGTGGCAGGGCTCAGGGTGCATTGCAGTAGGTGGTCAGTGGTTTACTCCTCTCCACACTCGCATATCGTGGATTCCACTTTGTGGCCCCATTTCTGAAGGTTGGCTCTGCATCTCGTGGTGCCAGAGCGCAGTCTGTTCAATGCCTTCCAAGTCACCCAGTCTTCTGTGTGCCCAGGGGGGAGTCTCTCATTTGGTATCAGCCATTGGCTGAGGTTCTGGGTTTGAGCCTGCCACTTTTGGACTCTCGCTTGCTGAGGTGTTCCAGCGAGTGTCTCTGTAGATCTTAGAAAACTATTTCTAGATTTAAGTCGTTGACGCTGGCTGATACCCAAACAGGGGGTGAGCTGGAGATGTCTCTGCCTTCGTCCTTTCACTATTGGCTGCTACTTCTCGGCGGATGTCAAGTGGTGCAATACCGGCTAAGCAGTGTAATTTCTCCAGTGGTGTTGGGCGCAGACACCCTGTGATAATGCGGCATGTCTCATTAAGAGCCACATCCACTGTTTTAGCGTGGTGAGATGTGTTCCACACTGGGCATGCATACTCAGCAGCAGCATAACATAGCGCCAGGGCAGATGTCTTCACTGTGTCTGGTTGTGATCCCCAGGTTGTGCCAGTCAGCTTTCGTATGATATTGTTTCTAGCGCCACTTTTTGCTTGATGTTCAGGCAGTGCTTCTTGTAGGTCAGAGCACGGTCCAGAGTGACTCCCAGGTATTTGGGTGCGCTGCAATGCTCCAGTGGGATTCCTTCCCAGGTGATCCTCAGAGCTCGGGATGCTTGTCTGTTCTTGAGATGAAAGGCACATGTCTGTGTTTTAGATGGATTAGGGATCAGCTGGTTTTCCCTGTAATAGGCAGTAAGAGCACCTAGAGCTTCGGAGAGCTTCTGTTCAACCATCTCAAAGCTCCCTGCTTGAGCTGTGATGGAGGCAAGTGTGAATGCTGCAATTGGCCAGCTTGATTAGCATTGAATAGACAAGGGTTCTTTCTCCCATCCTGGACATCATTCCACGGGTATATATACCCTCCACTTGCCTCACTGCCAGCAGAAACTCTGAGTATGCAATTAGCCACAGATGCAGGCAAAACATCAGGACAGGAATCAATGCTACTGGAACATAGAAAACTCACAGTAGCCCAGTTACTGTACTATTTGTACTTGATTTTTGTTTGTCATACATACAGAATAAAATTTGAAGAGAGAGAGAGAAGAAATAGCTGTTGTACTCCAGAAAAGGAACCAACATAGTCAAATCAGCTAGCAGTTTATTGAAGGATATATGTAAGCAAAGCAGTAAAAATTGTAATAATAATAATAATAATAATAATAATAATAATAATAATAATAATACTTTATTTATATTCCGCCCTTCTCACCCTGAAGTGGATTCAGGGCGGATCACAGTACATATACACGGCAATGCCGCTTTGTATAGACAATACACAGACAGACAGAACAGAAGGAGGTGGTTTGTTTCATCTGTTTTTGATGCCGTGGAAGGTTGGGCTCGAGTCCAGGGGGTGCTGTTGCTCTATCCTCTATGACGAAGACCCGTCAGGACTTCCTTCTTCCTTTTGGTCACCCACATTTTCTGATCTTCTTTCTTTTATGGCGTCGTAAAACACCTCCCCTGCTTTTAGTGGTACCTAATTTCTCTAATCACAGCTAACACTGTATTCGAATTGCTTAGGTAAACAATGAGCTAGGGCGAGTTGGCAGCTCACGCCAACCCAGGGCTTCAAACTTGCAACCTTTTGGTTGATAGATCTTATAATTGCTGATGATTTACCCGCTGTGCTAAACCTCCGGCTACACTGTGGTTCCACAGTACAGTTCAAAGATAAAGGATAGTCCATGAGCTTCAAGGCACAAGGTAAAACGTGAGATCTAAGGGTACAAAATCTATAAAACAAGGCAGCATGAAAATCCAACACACAGATCAAGAGCCTGTCAAATCTTGGAACATGAAACTAGGAACACTTGGAATCAAGACCGTCATGAAATTCCATCGCTGACGAGACTGAGCTAACTCTTTCCCTTGTATCGATATAAAGCTTTTCCTATCCCCAGAACTGAAAGGAAAGCATTTCTCTTGTCCTTACAAGCAGATAAGGATTTGCTACCTCTCTTTTCCTGCTAAAACTTGGAACATGAAACTAGGAACACTTGGAATCAAGACTATCATGAAATTCCAACGTTGACGAGACTGAGCTAACTCTTTCCCTTGTATTGATATAAAGCTTTTCCTATCCCCAGAACCGAAAGGAAAGCATTTCTCTTGTCCTTACAACCAGATAAGGATTTGCTACCTCTCTTTTCCTGCCTACCTGCGTGACCACATCACTGTGTACGAACCCACATGCTCTCTTCGATCATCTGGAGAGGCCCTGCTTGCGCTCGCACTCCAGCCTCCATCGCAAGCGCGACTGGTGGGGACGAGGGACAGGGCCTTCTCGGTGGTGGCCCCTCGACTCTGGAACTCACTCCCCAGGGACATCAGACATGCCCCAACGCTGGCAGTCTTTAGAAAGAGCCTGAAAATGTGGTTGTTCCAGTGTGCCTTCCCAGAATAAGGAAACTCCCAGCAATATGTCCCTAAATGCACTTTTTAGTGATCTAGGATCGTCTACATGCTCTATCCCTCTCCAAAATGTCTATCCTGTTTATATGCCACCTGGTCACGCCCAGCATTATTTTTTAAATTTTTAATTAGTACATTGGCCCTGCCATAGCTTTTTAAACGTCGCTTGTTATTGTTAATGTTTATTGCTATTTTCTGTTTATGAGTTTATTTATTGTTTGTATTACTATTGCTATTGTTTTTGTTGTTGTATTGTGGGCTCGGCCTCATGTAAGCCGCACCGAGTCCCTTGGGGGAGATGGTAGCAGGGTACAAATAAAGTTTTATAATAATAATAATAACAACAATAACAACAACAACAACTATTATTATTATTATTATTATTATTATCCTGCAAATGAATTGACCTTCACTGTGCCTGAGAACTTTGTTTCTGTTTACAAAAGTCTTGCTTTCTATCTTCCCTCTCATAGAATCATAGAATCAAAGAGTTGGAAGAGACCTCATGGGCCATCCAGTCCAACCCCATTCTGCCAAGAAGCAGGAATATTGCATTCAAATCACCCCTGACAGATGGCCATCCAGCCTCTTTTTCAAAGCTTCCAAAGAAGGAGCCTCCACCACACTCCGGGGCAGAGAGTTCCACTGCTGAACGGCTCTCACAGTCAGGAAGTTCTTCCTCATGTTCAGATGGAATCTCCTCTCTTGTAGTTTGAAGCCATTGTTCCGCGTCCTAGTCTCCAAGGAAGCAGAAAACAAGCTTGCTCCCTCCTCTCCCTGTGGCTTCCTCTCACATATTTATACATGGCTATCATATCCCCTCTCAGCCTTCTCTTCTTCAGGCTAAACATGCCCAGCTCCTTAAGCGGCTCCTCATAGGGCTTGTTCTCCAGACCCTTAACAAGCTTGCTCCCCTCCTCCCTGTGGCTTCCTCTCACATATTTATACATGGCTATCATATCTCCTCTCAGCCTTCTCTTCTTCAGGCTAAACATGCCCAGCTCCTTAAGCCGCTCCTCATAGGGCTTGTTCTCCAGACCCTTGATCTGCTCCCTCCTCCCTGTGCTTCCTCTCACATATTTATACATGGCTATCATATCCCCTCTCAGCCTTCTCTTCTTCAGGCTAAACATGCCCAGCTCCTTAAGCCGCTCCTCATAGGGCTTGTTCTCCAGACCTTTTGTCATTTTAGTCGCTCTCCTCTGGACACATTCCAGCTTGTCAATATCTCTCTTGAATTGTGGTGCCCAGAACTGGACACAATATTCCAGGTGTGGTCTAACCAAATCTCATTAAATTCTGCACCTGACAAATCATGTTCAGGAGACAGTTTCTCAGAGAAAGACTGTTGAGGGCCTCTCCCAGGAATGTGGCCTTGTGAATCTGCAGGAGAAACACTCCGTTCATGAGACACCTTGGGCCTCTCGCCTGGGCTTAACTCAGGCCTAAGAAAGCCATCATCCCCAATCCCAACCGGCCCAGACCCAGAAAAACCTTCATCCCCATTTCCATCATGAACATCAGACACAATCACAGGCTGAACTACAACAATGGCATCTGTTTACCTTCCCTGTTCCAGCAGGACGATGTCCTTCCACCCCAGCTTGGAGAGGTGATAGGCCACCGAGGTGCCCATGATACCCCCTCCACAGATCACCACCTGCGCATGGGACGGCAGTGGGGCCAGGTGAGGCTCTGGGCCACCGGTGCTGCTGTGTCGGCCACTGGAGATACCCCACCATCCATGACCGGCCCTTTGCCACCGGACGTCAGACAGCAATCGGAGGAACATCTTGAAGGAGGGCTCTTCCTGGTGGCTCTGTGCAAAAATCCTCCTTGCCTCTGCAAAATGCCAAGATTTGCTCATATTATTTATTTATTTATTTACTGCATTTATTGACCGCCGCTCTCAGCCCTAGGGCGACTCGCGGCGGTGCACAACATATAAAAACAGTTTACAAAAGGGCAAAACAGGAAATCAATACAACAATAATACACTATAATCTAGTTACACTAAATAATCCGCTCCGTCACATCATAGAATCATAACCAATATCGTAATCCGTATTCCGTTCCAGTTGTCAATTACCAGTTGCCGTAGCGCTCAGTTGAATGCCTTCTCAAATAGCCAGGTCTTCAGGCTCTTTCGGAAGGACAGAAGGGAAGGCGCCTGTCTGATGTCAGCAGGGAGGTCGTTCCACAGCCGGGGGGCCACCACCGAGAAGGCCCTTTCTCTCGTCCCCGCCAGACGTGCCTGTGAAGCAGGCGGGATCGAGAGAAGGGCCTCCCCAGACGATCTTAAGGCCCTCGTGGGCTCATAGGCCGAGATGCGGTCCGATAGGTATTTTGGGCCGGAACCGTTTAGGGCTTTGTAGGATAACACCAGCACCTTAAATTGGGCCCGGTAGCAGATCGGCAGCCAGTGGAGCTGGGACAACAAGGGCGTTGTGTGCTCCCTGCGTCCCGCTCCTGTTAGTAACATGGCTGCCGCGCGCTGGACTAGCTGAAGCTTCCGGGCCGTCTTTAAGGGCAGCCCACGTAGAGAGCGTTGCAGTAGTCAAGGCGGGATGTGACCAGAGCGTGTACCACCATGGCCAAGTCAGACTTCCCAAGGTACGGGCGCAGCTGGCGCACGAGCCTAAGCTGTGCGAATGCTCCCCTGGTCACCGCTGAAACCTGGGGATCCAGGCTCAATGATGAATCCAGGGTCACACCCAAGCTGCGAACCTGCGCCTTCAAGGGGAGTGCGACCCCGTCCAGCACAGGCTGTAACCCTATACCCTGTTCGGCCTTGCGACTGACCAGGAGTACCTCTGTCTTGTCTGGATTCAATTTCAATTTGTTCGCCCTCATCCAGACCGTCACAGCGGCCAGGCACCGGTTCAGGACCTCGACAGCCTCCTTAGTAGCAGGTGGAAAGGAGTGACAGAGTTGGACATCATCTGCGTACAGATGACACCGCACCCCGAAACTCCGGATTAGGGCAGGTATGGGCAGGTATTAGGGCAGGTATTAGGGCAGGTATGGGCGAACTTCAGCCCTCCAGGTGTTTTGGACTTCAACTCCCACAATTCCTAACAGCCGGTAGGCTGTTAGGAATTGTGGGAGTTGAAGTCCAAAACACCTGGAGGGCGAAGTTTGCCCATGCCTGGTATATACAGTCATTAACATTAATGTGACCTGACAAAGTTGTCTTGCTCAGGCTCCTGCTTCCTTCGCATCAACACCTTTTCCCTCTGTTCCCACTCCCTCCTGTTCTACCAAACAACAAAACCTACCACTTTATTCAATCCTGATGCAACCACATCTGGACAGGGCTCACCACCTAGGAAACCAATTAAGATAAGAAAAGAAATTAACAAAAGCTTTAAAACAACCAGGAGATAGACCTTCCAAGCCTTGATGAGTGGAAATAGTAATAACACTATGTAATACGATTGTTGTGTTATGTTTCTAACCCAACTTTATTCCAGTATGGAATTATTACTATTATTATTATTACTGTATATACTCAAGTATAGTTTTTCAGCCCTTTTTTAAGGCCGAAAGGTCCCCCTCGGCTTAAGTCAAGGTTATTTATTATTTTACTCTGTTGTTATTGTTGTTGTTATTATTACTATTATTATTTGAAACACAGCAAGATGAGTCCACAGCAGACAAGATCACTCTGCTGGCTGTTGTATTGGATTATTATTATTATTATTATTATTATTATTATTATTATTATTATTACTATTATCTCCTGCTTTATCCCTCTAAAAAGAAACTCAAAGCAGCATCATCATTATTATTATAAGTATTATTTCATCATCATTATTCAATTATTATCGTACCATTATTATTACTATTATTATTACTACTATTATCTCATGTTTCATGCCTCTAAATATAAACTCAAAGTGGTATCATTACTATTATTGTTATTCCATTATTATTATTATTATTATTATTATTATTATTATTACTATTCCATTATTATTCTGTCATTATGATTCCATTATTATTATCATTCCGCTATGGTTGTTTTGTTGTTGTTATATTTATGTCCTGCTTTATGCCTCTAAAAAGAAACTCAAAGCGGCATTGATACTGTTGTTATTATTATTATTCGAGTATTAGTATTTGAAACACAACAAGATGAGTCCACAGCAAACAAGATCACTCTGCTGGCTGTTGTATTGGATCACACGTCAGACACTTCCCAAGTGTCTCGGACTGTGTGATGTATCAGCGGATAATGCATGCAGATCCCAGTAAGGTGGCCGTTTGCAGCTGGCAGATGGTAATATTGTGTTTAAGTGCAGGCCAAGGTCTTGAGGAACTACCCAGTGTGCCAATCACCACTGGGACCACCTTGACTGGCTTGTGCCAGAGTCTTTGCAATTCAATCTTTAAATCCTCATATCATGTTAGCTTTTCCAGTTGTTTCTCTTCAGTCCTGCTGTCACCTGGGATTGCAACATCAACAATACTGTTATTATTATTATTATTATTATTATTATTATTATTATTATTATTTGAAACACAACAAGATGAGTCAACAGCAGACACTCTGCTGGCTGTTGTATTGGATCACACATCGGACACTTCCCAAGTGTCTAGGACTGTGTGATGTATCGGGGAATAATGCGTGCAGATCCCAGTAAGGTGGCCTTCTGCAGCTGGCAGATGGTAATCTGGTCAGCGCCAATTGTATTTAAGTGCAGGCCATGGTCTTTAGGCACTGCACCCAGTGTGCCGATCTCCACTGGGACCACCTTTACTGGTTTGTGCCAGAGTCTTTGCACAAACAGAGACTTCGTTGTTGTTGTTATTATATATTTATTATTTTACTCTATTATTATTACCATTTTACTCTATTATTATTAACATTTTCATTTTATTATTGTTGTTCTTAAACCGCTTTGAGTCCCCCTCGGGGTGAGAAAAGCGGTATATAAATGCTGTAAATAAATAGATAAATAATTACATTTATTATTTTACTCTATTGTTACAGTTATTATTGCATTTCCATTATTTTACATTATTATTATTATTATTATTATTACATTTATTATTTTACTCTACTGTTTAGAAGGATACGTAAGCACATTTACACTGAAGAGGGTTAGAATAATGGTGTAATCAGAGTTGGACAGTCTTATCTTAAATTACAGTTTTATGTAAATACTAGATGTACCTGCCACTCATTGCTGTGGCCAACCTTCCCTCACTCTTTCACTCCTTCTGTTTTTCTCTCCTTCCTTCCTTCCCTCCCTCTTTCCTTCCTTTCCTCTTTTTCTTTCCCTTCTTCTTTCTTCCTTCTCTACCTGTTTCTTTCCTCCCTTTCTTTGCTCTTTAGTTCCAGCCTTCCTTGTCTCTTTCCTTCCTTCCTTCCTTGTCTCCTTCCTTCCTTCCTTCCTTCCTTCCTTCCTTCCTTCCTTCCTTCCTTCCCTCCCTCCCTCTCTCTTTCGTTCCTTCTCTCTTTCTTTCCTTCCTTTACTTTTTTATTTCCTTCTCTCCTTCCCTCATTTCCATCTTTCTCTCCCTCCTTCTCTCCTTCCTTCCCCTTTTCTGTGTATATGTTTTGTGTGTGCATATATATGTGTATATATGTGTATTTGTGTATATATGTGGTTTTGCACATGCGTTGTAATGCATTTTTTTTCTTTTTAAGTCTCCACTGCTGTGTTTTTCAAAGTTTTTATGAGTGATGGTCACTCGTTGGCCTGATTGGTGTCTTGTGCCCAAATTTGGTGTCAATTCCCAGTGGTTTTTGAGTTATGTTAATCCCACAAAAACATTACATTTTTATTTATATAACTACCGTCCCCTTCCACGCATTGCTGTGGCCCAGTCTGGTGGTCATGGGGGTTCTGTGTAGGAAGTTTGGCCCAATTCAATCATTGGCGGGGTTCAGAATGCTCTGTGATTGTAGGTAAACTATAATCCCAGCAACTACAACTCCCAAATGTCAAGATTCTATTTTCCCCAAACTCCACCAGTGTTCACATTTGGCATATGGAATATTTGTGGTAAGTTTGGTCCAGATCCATCATTGTTTGAGTCCACAGTGCTCTCTGGATGTAGGTGAACTACAACTCCCAAACTCAAGGTCAATGCCCACCAAATCCTTCTAGTGTTTTCTTTTGGTCATGGGAGTTTTGTGTCCCACGTTTGGTTCAATTCCATCATTGGTGGAGTTCAGAATGCTCTTTGATTGTAGGTGAACTATAAATCCCAGCAACTACAACTCCCAAATGACAAAATCAAGTTTTTGAGTGATGGACATACATTGGGTTGTTAGATGTCTTGTGTCCAAATTTGGTGTCAATTCATCCAGTGGTTTTTGAGTTTTGTTAATCCCACAAACAAACATTACATTTTTATTTATATAGATATGAGTATTCGTGCCAAGTTTGGTCCAGATCCATCATTGTTTGAGTCCACAGTGCTCTCTGGATGTAGGTGAACTACAACTCCCAAACTCAAGGTCAATGCAGACCGAACCCTTCTAGTCTTTTCTGTTGGTCATGGAGTCCTGTGTCCCACAGTTTGGTTCAATTCCATCATTGGTGGAGTTCAGAATGCTCTTTGATTGGGTGGAACTATAAATCCCAGCAACTACAACTCCCAAATGACAAAATCATTTGTTTAGTGAAGGACATACATTGGGTTGTTAAGTGTCTTGTGTCCAAATTTGGGGTCAGTTCGTCCAGTGGTTTTTGAGCTATGTTAATCCCACAAACGAACATTACATTTTTATTTATATAGATTTATAAATAGGCCTCAATTAATGTCATTTTATTGGTATCTCTTTTTATTTTGGAATTGACCCGTAGCGGCTGCATTTCCCACCCTTGGCATATACTGGAGCCAATCTGTTTTCTCAGTTATTTGTGATAAAATTAGGTGCCTTGGCTTATATTCGGGTCGGCTTATACTCAAGTATATACGGTACAACGGCGACCTGTCCACGCAGCCCTATATCCCAGAATATCAAGGCAGAACAGACAAGCATCCCGAGCTCTGAGGATTACCTGGGAAGGAATCCCACGGGAGCATTGCAACACACCCAAATACCTGGGAGTCACTCTGGACCGTGCTCTGACCTACAAGAAGCACTGCCTGAACATCAAGCAAAAAGTGGGTGCTGGAAACAATATCATACGAAAGCTGACTGGCACAACCTGGGGATCACAACCAGACACAGTGAAGACATCTGCCCTTGCGCTATGCTACTCTACTGCTGAGTATGCATGCCCAGTGTGGAACACATCTCACCACACTAAAACAGTGGATGTGGCTCTTAATGAGACATGCCGCATTATCACGGGGTGTCTGCGCCCTACACCACTGGAGGAATTACACTGTTTATCCGGTATTGCACCACCTGAAATCCACCGGGAAGTAGCAGCCAATAGTGAAAGGACCAAGGCAGAGACATCTCCAGCTCATCCGCTGTTTGGGTATCAGCCGGCATGTCAACGACTTAAATCAAGACATAGTTTCTTAGATCTATAGAGACACTCGCTGGAACATCCCAGCAAGCGAGAGTCCAAAAGTGGCAGGCCCAAACCCAGCACCTCAATCCATGGGTGATACCAAATGAGAGACTCCCCCCTGGGCACACAGAAGACCGGGCGACTCAGAAGGCGCTGAACAGACTGCGCTCTGGCACCACGAGATGCAGAGCCAGTCTTAAGAAATGGGGCCACAAAGTGGAATCCTCGGCATGCGAGTGCAGAGAAGAGCAAACCACTGACCACCTGCTGCAATGCAACCTGAGCCCTGCCACATGCACAATGGAGGACCTTCTTGCGGCAACCCCAGAGGCACTCCAAGGGGCCAGATACTGGTCAAAGGACATTTAACCAACTACCAAATTTGCAAAATCTGTGTGTTTTTTTCCCCGTTTTCTTTTTAATCTGTGTGTTTGTTTTGCTCTGTTAGAACTGTAATACAATGGTACGGTTGCTGATGACACAATAAATAAATAAGGCAGAAATGCCCATATTATATAAGAAATTCCATCTGTGAGCAGTACCTTTCTCAAGGGCAGCCAAGAAGTCCAAGAGTAGCATTCACACTTTCCAATTCTCCAGAACTCTTCATCGGAACTGGCAACGAGACAAAGCAATAATAACGATAGTAAAGGTTTCCCCTTGACATTAAGTCTGAGACAGCCCCGTCTCTCGTCTGCGGAAATCGTGGGACCGAGAGCAGTGCCTTCCCAGATGATCGTAAACTCTGTGGTACCTATTGATCTACTCACATTTGCATGTTTTTGAATTACTAGGTTGGAAGCTGGGCCTAACAGTGGGAGCTCACCCTGCTCCCTGGAAGAGGAATTGTTGGGGGCTATAGACAATGCGGTTGCTGTTGCCCATTTCTGATCAAAAGACATTTAGCTGCTTATGATCCTTCTATTTTTACTAGATTTTTAAATACTAATGTATGCAATGCTTAAATAAAATACACATTTCATGTCTATGTTAAACAGCATGGGGGACAAAAGAGAACCCCGAGGAACCCCACAGGTCAGCAGAAGTCCCCCAGAAACTCCTTCCAGGTATGGCACTCCAGGAAGGACCAGAGCATTATTATTATTGTTAATATAATCACTATTATTGCAAAAGTTGGGTGGCCATCTGTTGGGGTGGCTTGGATTGTGCTTTCCCTGCATAATGGAAGAACGGGGTTGGACTTGATGGCCTTTGGGACCCCTTCCAAATCTATGAATCTATTATTATTGTGTATTATTATGTGGATGCTCTGGTTGTCTCTGGTTGCTCCAAGTGGCCAGATACTGGTCAAAGGACATTTAACCAAATACCAAATTTGCAAAATCTCTGTGTTTTTTTCCTCCTTTTTCTTTTTAATCTGTGTGTTTGTTTTGCTCTGTTAGAATTGTAATACAATGGTATGGTTGCTGATGACACAATAAATAAATAAACGTGGATGCTGGATGACCATCTGTTGGGAGGGATTAGATGGTGCTTTCCCTGCATAATGGAAGAATGGGGTTGGACTAGATGTCCTTTGGAACTCCTCCCAAGTCTAGGATTCTATTATTATTATTATTATTATTATTAAGAAGAGGCTGGATGGCCATCTGTTGGGAGGGATTAGAGTGTGCTTTCCCTGCATAATGGAGGAATAGGGTTGGACTAGATGTCCTTTGGGACCCCTCCCAACCCTAGGATTCTATTATTATTATTATTATTATTATTATTACAGAGGCTGGATGGCCATCTGTTGGGAGGGCTTAGATTGTGCTTCCCCTTCATAATGGAAGAATGGGATTGACCTAGATGGCCTTTGGGACCCTTCCCAACTCTAGGATTCTATTATTATTATTATTATTATGCAGAGATTGGATGGCCATCTATTGGGAAGGCTTAGATTGTGCTTTCCTTGCATAATGGAAGAATGGGGTTGGACTAGATGTCCCTTGGGACCCTCCCAACTCTAGGATTCTATTATTACTATTATTATTAAACAGAGGCAGGATGGCCATCTGTTGGGAGGGATTAGAGTGTGCTTTCCCTGCATAATGGAAGAATGGGGTTGGACTAGATGTCCTTTGGAACCCCTCCCAACCCTCGGATTCTATTATTACTATTATTATTAAGAAGAGGCTGGATGGCCATCTGTTGGGAGGGATTAGAGTGTGCTTTCCCTGCATAATGGAAGAATGAGGTTGGACTAGATGTCCTTTGGGACCCCTCCTAACCCTAGGATTCTATTATTACTATTATTATTATTATTATTAAGCTGAGACAGAATGACCATCTGTTGGGAGGGATTAGATTGTGCTTTCCTTGCATAATGGAAGAATGGGGTTGGTCTAGATGGCCTTTGGGACCCTTCCCAACTCTAGGATTCTATTATTATGAACCAGAGGTTGGATGGCCATCTGTTGGGAAGGCTCAGAGTGTGCTTTCTCTGCATAATGGAAGAATGAGGCTGGACTAGATGTCCTTTGGGACCCCTCCCAACCCTAGGATTCTATTATTATTATTATTATTATTATTATTAAGCAGAGGCTGGATTATCATCTGTTGGGAAGGCTTAGACTGTGTTTTCCCTGCAAAATGGAAGAATGGGGTTGGACTAGATGTCCTTTGGAATCCCTCCCAACTCTAGGATCCTATTACTATTATTATTAAGCAGAGGTTGGATGACAATCTGTTGGGTGGGATTAGATGGTCCTTTCCCTGCATAATGGAAGAATGGGGTTGGCCTTGTTGGCCTTTGGAATTCCTTCCAATGTCAGACTCCATTACTATGATTATTATGCTGAGGCTGAATGGCCATCTGTTGGGAGGGCTTAGATGGTGCTTTCCTTGCATAATGGAAAAATGGGATTGACCTAGATGGCCTTTGGAACCCTTCCCAACTCTAGGATTCTATTATTATTACGATTACTATTATTATTATTATTATTATTATTAAGCAGAGGCTAGATGGCCATCTGTTGGGAGGGATTAGATGGTGCTTTCCTTGCATAATGGAAAAATGGGATGACCTAGATGGCCTTTGGAACCCTTCCCAACTCTAGGATTCTATTATTATTACGATTACTATTATTACTATTATTATTATTATTATTATTAAGCAGAGGCTAGATGGCCATCTGTTGGGAGGGATTAGATGGTGCTTTTCCTGCATAATGGAAGAATGGGGTTGGACTAGATAGACTTTGGAACCCCTTCTACCTCTAGGATTCTATTGTTGTTATTATTATCATTAAGCAGAGGTTGGATGGCCATCTGTTGGAAAGGCTTAGATTGTGCTTTCCTTGCATAATGGAAGAATGGGGTTGGACTAGATGTCCTTTGGGACCCCTCCCAACCCTAGGATTCTATTATTACTATTATTATTAAGAAGAGGCTGGATGGCCATCTGTTGGGAGGGATTAGAGTGTGCTTTCCCTGCATAATGGAAGAATGGGGTTGGGCTAGGTGCCCTTGGAGGGTCTCTCCCAATGCTAGCATTCCTTTCCCAGCTTTTTCCCTGCACTAACTCACCGGGAGTCTCCACAACCTCCCTGCCAGGTAGGCCCAGGCTGCCCTATTTACATACCCCGCCCCCCAGGCCAGCTCATTTGCATGCCCCTCCCCTCCCTCCTTCCCGGAGAAAGAGACGACGACCGAGGCTCCTCCGCCTTCCTCACCGCGACCTTCCTCCCTTCCTTCCGAGTTTTCCCCTCTCGCGCTTTACGGCCCAGGACGCGCGGCGGTGCTGTAAAGCTCCGGCGACACACGGCAGCCAATCAGCGCCAAGAGGGAGGAGAAAAGGGAGGAGCCACGCACGGCTGCGCGCAGGCGCACTAGAAGAGGGAGGGAGAAGGAATGTGCGGGTCGTAGCTTCTGCGCATGCGTGCTGGGCACTGTTTTGGAAGGGGATTGCTGAGCCTTTTAATACAGGCAGCTTGGCACTTTTCTTAGGGGTCTCCTATAGCAATCCTTCCCCAAATTAACACACACACACACA
>NW_026847993.1:6649965-6653963 GCF_025583915.1 Anolis sagrei ordinatus | reverse complement strand
GGGTTGTTAAGTGTCTTGTGTCCAAATTTGGGGTCAGTTCGTCCAGTGGTTTTTGAGCTATGTTAATCCCACAAACGAACATTACATTTTTATTTATATAGATTTATAAATAGGCCTCAATTAATGTCATTTTATTGGTATCTCTTTTTATTTTGGAATTGACCCGTAGCGGCTGCATTTCCCACCCTTGGCATATACTGGAGCCAATCTGTTTTCTCAGTTATTTGTGATAAAATTAGGTGCCTTGGCTTATATTCGGGTCGGCTTATACTCAAGTATATACGGTACAACGGCGACCTGTCCACGCAGCCCTATATCCCAGAATATCAAGGCAGAACAGACAAGCATCCCGAGCTCTGAGGATTACCTGGGAAGGAATCCCACGGGAGCATTGCAACACACCCAAATACCTGGGAGTCACTCTGGACCGTGCTCTGACCTACAAGAAGCACTGCCTGAACATCAAGCAAAAAGTGGGTGCTGGAAACAATATCATACGAAAGCTGACTGGCACAACCTGGGGATCACAACCAGACACAGTGAAGACATCTGCCCTTGCGCTATGCTACTCTACTGCTGAGTATGCATGCCCAGTGTGGAACACATCTCACCACACTAAAACAGTGGATGTGGCTCTTAATGAGACATGCCGCATTATCACGGGGTGTCTGCGCCCTACACCACTGGAGGAATTACACTGTTTATCCGGTATTGCACCACCTGAAATCCACCGGGAAGTAGCAGCCAATAGTGAAAGGACCAAGGCAGAGACATCTCCAGCTCATCCGCTGTTTGGGTATCAGCCGGCATGTCAACGACTTAAATCAAGACATAGTTTCTTAGATCTATAGAGACACTCGCTGGAACATCCCAGCAAGCGAGAGTCCAAAAGTGGCAGGCCCAAACCCAGCACCTCAATCCATGGGTGATACCAAATGAGAGACTCCCCCCTGGGCACACAGAAGACCGGGCGACTCAGAAGGCGCTGAACAGACTGCGCTCTGGCACCACGAGATGCAGAGCCAGTCTTAAGAAATGGGGCCACAAAGTGGAATCCTCGGCATGCGAGTGCAGAGAAGAGCAAACCACTGACCACCTGCTGCAATGCAACCTGAGCCCTGCCACATGCACAATGGAGGACCTTCTTGCGGCAACCCCAGAGGCACTCCAAGGGGCCAGATACTGGTCAAAGGACATTTAACCAACTACCAAATTTGCAAAATCTGTGTGTTTTTTTCCCCGTTTTCTTTTTAATCTGTGTGTTTGTTTTGCTCTGTTAGAACTGTAATACAATGGTACGGTTGCTGATGACACAATAAATAAATAAGGCAGAAATGCCCATATTATATAAGAAATTCCATCTGTGAGCAGTACCTTTCTCAAGGGCAGCCAAGAAGTCCAAGAGTAGCATTCACACTTTCCAATTCTCCAGAACTCTTCATCGGAACTGGCAACGAGACAAAGCAATAATAACGATAGTAAAGGTTTCCCCTTGACATTAAGTCTGAGACAGCCCCGTCTCTCGTCTGCGGAAATCGTGGGACCGAGAGCAGTGCCTTCCCAGATGATCGTAAACTCTGTGGTACCTATTGATCTACTCACATTTGCATGTTTTTGAATTACTAGGTTGGAAGCTGGGCCTAACAGTGGGAGCTCACCCTGCTCCCTGGAAGAGGAATTGTTGGGGGCTATAGACAATGCGGTTGCTGTTGCCCATTTCTGATCAAAAGACATTTAGCTGCTTATGATCCTTCTATTTTTACTAGATTTTTAAATACTAATGTATGCAATGCTTAAATAAAATACACATTTCATGTCTATGTTAAACAGCATGGGGGACAAAAGAGAACCCCGAGGAACCCCACAGGTCAGCAGAAGTCCCCCAGAAACTCCTTCCAGGTATGGCACTCCAGGAAGGACCAGAGCATTATTATTATTGTTAATATAATCACTATTATTGCAAAAGTTGGGTGGCCATCTGTTGGGGTGGCTTGGATTGTGCTTTCCCTGCATAATGGAAGAACGGGGTTGGACTTGATGGCCTTTGGGACCCCTTCCAAATCTATGAATCTATTATTATTGTGTATTATTATGTGGATGCTCTGGTTGTCTCTGGTTGCTCCAAGTGGCCAGATACTGGTCAAAGGACATTTAACCAAATACCAAATTTGCAAAATCTCTGTGTTTTTTTTTCCTTTTTCTTTTTAATCTGTGTGTTTGTTTTGCTCTGTTAGAATTGTAATACAATGGTTGCTGATGACACAATAAATAAATAAACGTGGATGCTGGATGACCATCTGTTGGGAGGGATTAGATGGTGCTTTCCCTGCATAATGGAAGAATGGGGTTGGACTAGATGTCCTTTGGAACTCCTCCCAAGTCTAGGATTCTATTATTATTATTATTATTATTATTAAGAAGAGGCTGGATGGCCATCTGTTGGGAGGGATTAGAGTGTGCTTTCCCTGCATAATGGAAGAATGAGGTTGGACTAGATGTCCTTTGGGACCCCTCCCAACCCTAGGATTCTATTATTATTATTATTATTATTATTATTACAGAGGCTGGATGGCCATCTGTTGGGAGGGCTTAGATTGTGCTTCCCCGTCATAATGGAAGAATGGGATTGACCTAGATGGCCTTTGGGACCCTTCCCAACTCTAGGATTCTATTATTATTATTATTATTATGCAGAGATTGGATGGCCATCTATTGGGAAGGCTTAGATTGTGCTTTCCTTGCATAATGGAAGAATGGGGTTGGACTAGATGTCCCTTGGGACCCTCCCAACTCTAGGATTCTATTATATTATTATTATTATTATGCAGAGATTGGATGGCCATCTATTGGGAAGGCTTAGATTGTGCTTTCCTTGCATAATGGAAGAATGGGGTTGGACTAGATGTCCCTTGGGACCCTCCCAACTCTAGGATTCTATTATTACTATTATTATTAAAGAGGCTGGATGGCCATCTGTTGGGAGGGATTAGAGTGTGCTTTCCCTGCATAATGGAAGAATGAGGTTGGACTAGATGTCCTTTGGGACCCCTCCTAACCCTAGGATTCTATTATTACTATTATTATTATTATTATTATTATTATTATTAAGCTGAGACAGAATGACCATCTGTTGGGAGGGATTAGATTGTGCTTTCCTTGCATAATGGAAGAATGGGGTTGGTCTAGATGGCCTTTGGGACCCTTCCCAACTCTAGGATTCTATTATTATGAACCAGAGGTTGGATGGCCATCTGTTGGGAAGGCTCAGAGTGTGCTTTCTCTGCATAATGGAAGAATGAGGCTGGACTAGATGTCCTTTGGGACCCCTCCCAACCCTAGGATTCTATTATTATTATTATTATTATTATTAAGCAGAGGCTGGATTATCATCTGTTGGGAAGGCTTAGACTGTGTTTTCCCTGCAAAATGGAAGAATGGGGTTGGACTAGATGTCCTTTGGAATCCCTCCCAACTCTAGGATCCTATTACTATTATTATTAAGCAGAGGTTGGATGACAATCTGTTGGGTGGGATTAGATGGTCCTTTCCCTGCATAATGGAAGAATGGGGTTGGCCTTGTTGGCCTTTGGAATTCCTTCCAATGTCAGACTCCATTACTATGATTATTATGCTGAGGCTGAATGGCCATCTGTTGGGAGGGCTTAGATGGTGCTTTCCTTGCATAATGGAAAAATGGGATTGACCTAGATGGCCTTTGGAACCCTTCCCAACTCTAGGATTCTATTATTATTACGATTACTATTATTATTATTATTATTATTATTAAGCAGAGGCTAGATGGCCATCTGTTGGGAGGGCTTAGATGGTGCTTTCCTTGCATAATGGAAAAATGGGATTGACCTAGATGGCCTTTGGAACCCTTCCCAACTCTAGGATTCTATTATTATTACGATTACGATTACTATTATTATTATTATTATTAAGCAGAGGCTAGATGGCCATCTGTTGGGAGGGATTAGATGGTGCTTTTCCTGCAT